>BSBM01000615.1:1552500-2152500 GCA_027924585.1 Larix kaempferi | reverse complement strand
CCTCAATGTGTTATCCATTCTAACTACAATTGAATGTTTTTGAAAGTCTCCCAATGTAACATGCATTCACCAGATCCTAGACCAATCCAAACCGTCAACAACAAAGGAATCCCCTTGCAACCAAACACTGTTTGGATACCAACTGTTCGTTCTAATACCGATTACAATAGGTTTGTGAATTGATTCATATAGTTAAACAAAATTTAAACATAAGATAATGTCACACAACACATCTACACATTACACATAAATTACCCTGGAAACCCCTCTCCTCAAGGAAAGCCAACAACCCAATGAGTTTTCACTCATCTATTAATCAAGCACTCACAACATATGTTTACAATCGTGACTTGCTAGACCAGAAATCACACTTCATTACATGATCATGATAGACACTACTAATCCCACCATGCATAGCCATTACATCTAATTTATAGATGCAATACAACCAAATGCTCATTAATGACAATCCATAACTTCGTAATCACATTCATTTATTTTGTTATGTAGTCGATTTGACTAGGTCAACTTTGGCCATTGAGATTTGGTAGTTTTGTCGATTTCTAGAGAAAAGTTGTTTTCCTTTGACCAAACAACTACTTCGATCGGTCAACTGACAATACTTCCATTGTTTTCCACCTCTGACTCTAGTCGACTTATACTAGTCGACTATCGGCTTTGCCAACCGATTTACATACATAGAATTTAACATTCCCCAAAAATACTACCTTGTTCTTTCTCGTACCTCTTTTTCTTGTTGTAGATCAACTTCTCTTGTATTAAGTCTTCTTTTTCATATAACTATTCTACATTTTTCATCTCCAACATTTGGCCATGTCCCTAGCAATCTCCTTATTTTTATAAACATTACAATAAACATTGTTATTTAACTCCACATTGTATTTTAACCTCAAATGTATTAATGATTTTAATCCTCGTGACTATTGGGGGTGAAATTTTAACTTATTCTAAGTCTAAGACAATCCAAATCATAGCATAGCATGAGAAAGCATCATGCTTTTGTCGTTCAATGTGATCTACTTATAAAAAAAAATTAGTATCATACAAATTATCTTCACCGTTGAACTTAGAAAAACAAAAAAACTTTATTTTGCATGCACATTACTAAACAAATCAAAGATGTTGAATCTTATTCCATATCAAATATATCATGTGTATTAAGTGTTTTTCATTAGGGGCGGGCGCACAAAGTTTCTCCCCAAAACGTTTGCAATGGTGACACGCTACCGGGAATAAAGAAACTATGCGCCCGCACCTAAGGCAGCGCGCACGTGCTGGTAGGTTCGGTACCAAACCGAGGTGAGTGCGCGTTCCTGGCATGTGCACGTGGCTGGTGCGTGCACGCTTAGGGGTGGGCACATGCTCCTGTTAAAAAAAAAAAACAGAGTCGAATTCCCCATTCTTGTCATTGGAGCCGAGCGTGACTTTCACCTCCATGTGCGCATGACTACAACCACCATAAGAGGCCATATGCACTCCAAAATCCACCAATTCGATCCACCAACTCATCAACACGTCGATTGGATAGGTAATTTCGAATTTTTTTGTCATTTTATTCATTCTTTGTGTCAATTTTTTGATTTTTTTTGTTTTTAAATTGTAAATAATTCCCAAATTTTTAAAACAATGGACCAATTCTCAATTAAAGATTGTAAACCGAGACAATGAGTGAACAAAATATTAACCCGGAGTCCGGTGGAACACAAGAAAACCTAAACCTTGGACCTAATGCCGAAGAAAACTGTCAACAAAATCCAAATGCCAAAGAAAACCAAAACCCCCAACCTCACCTCCACGTGCGCATGACTACAGTCACCATAAGAGGCCATTTGCACCCCAAAACCTACCAATTCGATCCACCAACTCATCAACACATTGATTGGATAGGTAATTTCAAATTGATTTGTCATTTTATTCATTCTTTGTGTCAATTTTTTGATTTTTTTTGTTTTTAAATTGTAAATAATTCCCAAATTTTTAAAACAATGGACCAATTCTCAATTGCAGATTGTAAACCGAGACAATGAATGAACAAAATATTAACCCGGAGTCCGGTGGAACACAAGAAAACCCAAACCTTGGACCCAAATGCCGAAGAAAACCAAAACCCCCAAACAAGATGACCTTAACCATTATGTAAATGAAATGAGACTATATACCCGAGAACTAAGAAACATGGGGGAACCATCTCGAGTGTCTCTTGCCACGTCAATTGACAGCTCAATTGACTCCCTCATCCATGCACATCGCCAATTAACTGACATGACTGAATATAGGGCTAGGATGAGGGAGTATTACTCCATGGGCATTTCCAAGGAAGCAATAAAATGTTTGAATATTACAAAGGCCCAATTATATAGTGTGTTCGCCGAACCAAGAACAAAACAACCACCCAACACTAGAAAGCCACGTGTCTACATGGATTGGTGTCATTACCAACCATGGAGGGACAATTGGATGCAAAGGTGGTTCATAGTGTATGATAAACCTCCCTGCAATAATAGGGAGGTTCCACAGTACTTCCTTCGGCAACTATGGGTTGAGTTTATGCTCGGTTTACATGTCAACTATTTTGACATAACCGAGTTCCATGGTGTTGGGCGTGGCTCTTCCCAAGATCGACCTGCTTCCAGGAGGAACCCACTGAGAGGGCCACCAGCTCCTAGGCACGACCCCAACCCCTCTCCCCAACAACCTCAGTTACCCCACAAGCTTGATTAGATTGAGGAGCCAATGAGGAATGTTGCACGTGGACTCCTCAAACACACCTCCTTTGTAGTAGTGACTACAGTGGATAGGTTGGGTGACCTTGATAGAGATCCAGGTGCAGGGCCTTCATGACAGGGCCATGATAGACCTGTGACCGGTGGTAGACATGCTGGGAATTCCAGTTCAATGGGGACAATGCCACATCTTTGTCCCTATTGCGGGCACACTTTCCCTGGCCCGATCGAGGGTTGTTATATGGATCAGGTCAACAATTTTTTTAATGTGTTTTCAATCATCACTTGATAACTTGTAAAGTATTTTTAAAGTATTTTTGTTCGACTTAAACTATTATTTCAATGTACAGTTATTTAGAGCTAAGACACCAACATGGGAGAACGTAGGATCTCCCAACCTGGATGCAGCAATGGCAGCTGCAACTGAAATTGTGGCACCTCACACAGAGGTATTTTCAGTACCTCACACAATATTGTTATTACTTATTTCATTTATATTACTTAAGTATTTATATTTATGGCATACACGTTGATAGTTCGTACAATGTTTTTGAATATCTTGATTGCCTAAATAATGAATTGTTTAACATGTTCGTAACATGCATGCATTTTGGTGTCCACAGGTGTTCCCTGACTATGGTGATCAACCATCCCCTCCAGGGATTGGCAGATCACCATATACACAGGTACAATGTGTAGTTAAAAGCACGCTTTTAATTTGAATTGTTACGACTTACGATGGTTTAATTTATTGTTTGTTTAATAAATTATGATATTAAAAATGTATATGTAGGTGCCACCAATAGCTGCAGGTCCCCATTTTAGTCCCATGTTTCCACCCTCTCCCATGAGTCCCCCCCCTTTGATTCCATATAGACCCCTCCCTCCGTCCACCCCCTCCCTTCCATCCATCCCCCCCTCACCAGCTATACTCCCCCCTCCATCCATCCTCCCCCACTCATCCACACCCTCCCTGTCTATACATCCTCCCCAATTTATCCATGCCCCCCTGTCTATCCATCCTCTCCCATTCGTCCACGCCCCCCCTTCCTTCCAGCTTCCCCTCTTCGTCCACAACCTCCCTTTCGTCCATCCTCCTCCCTCTATGCAGGACTTCCATCCCATGCACCATCCCTCAACACGCCCCCTAGTCCTTTTTGTTCGATACCCTCTATCGTACAGCTGGAAGGGGTTCATCATCCACGACGTCCTCCTCCACCCCATACCACCATGTCTTCTCCCAACATATTCCTGCCACTATTATGGCATCTACTCCTCCAGTATCCTCATCTATATCTGTAGTGGTTGAACCTGTAGTGGCTGCCACTACATCTACACCCGCCCCCCCATGAATGCATCAGAGCTGGCTATCTAGCCATCTGCTCCACCTATTAGCCCAGAAGCCCAGCCATGTCCATTGTCGGAGGTGTTCACGGTGAGAATCAAGCTAATTTATGAAAATATTTTGATGCATTAACAAAAATTAATTTAAGCAATTATTACTTTTCAATGAAATGATTATTGTAAATGTTGTAGGCTGGAATTTCTTAGAGGGTCCACAGATCCAGGACACCTGCTTCACGTTTCCCACTCGCATCAGAGGTGATTTATTTAAGATTCGAATTCTACATTTGTTTTATAAATGTGGTAAATGTTGCAAATGCTTGAAAACGACGGAATCTTATATCATTTGTTCAAGAGCCCGGAGAGACGGTCTACTCCTAGACGAAGCAAGACCCGAGGCACCAGTAGCTCGAAGAGTAGGAAGATCGACTTTGTAGATGTACCTGGGAGTGACAGGGGTGGTCATAATGCTTGATACACGATGTTATGTACATTAGCCATGATGTGGCACTTTTGTGCACCAGTTTCCATTTACTTGTATCTACGGCACGAGTTGCCATGTATTTTGGATCTACGGCATGTGTTGTCACATTTTCTATAGGGCACAAGTTGACATTGTATGTACATTGGGAACCATGTTCCACTATTTTCCAGAAATTGTATAGGTTTGGATGAGTTTTGTAGCCTTGATGTACATGGATTTTCAGTTATGTGATTTATATCGATGTTGTCTATATTAGTATCTTGTTGTCTCATGTTAAGTGTATCATGATGTGATGTTGTCTAAATTTGGTTTTTACTTATATACGTCCATGGCATGCGGTCTTAAGTTTTGGTACCAATGATGTCCATGCATTAGTTGATAATGTCAATCAACCTAAAGCTTACCTAGATCTTAGAAGAGACATTGGATATCATAGTTAAGCTTGGTTTATCTTTCCACATGTAAAAGCTTGTAATGGTATCTATGTTAAGATAACATTACTAACATAGGCTAACTGAAACAAAATCATGTGTGAGAATTAATCTAAAAACAAACAGAATAAATGGATGGACAAATCACACCTCATGGCACATAAGATATATATTGGGAACTTGAGTACTAGGGAAAGAATACTTAAAAATAGAAAATGTCCATTGTTGTCAGAAGGTTAAAATGAGATCCAACATGATTTTTAATAGCTCTACATAATGAGATCCAAAATGTCCATACTCTACATAATGAAATGTCGTCACTAGTATTTATATTGACCATTTTGTTTACTTAAGATCACGCAACAAATTAATAACCAAGTTATGGAATCATTTCTTAATCAATTGCCACCATACAAATATGACAACCTTGAGCACAATGTATCTCTATCTCATTAATTCTCACTCACGGATATAGCCACCTTTGATTTGATGACCATCACATCCAATACCATTTACAATTAGGACTTCCTTAATTTATCATTATGTGATAGTGATCTAATATTATGTAGACACGTTGAATTAAACACATATAGTTGACATTACAATAAATGACTACTATGAGGTGTATTTATGAGGCTATATCCACCTCAACACACCAACTTGTTACCCCAATACCCCAAATGCTTTCGAATTCTATCTGGAAGGGATTGAGGGGTATTAGGACATCCTAATTCATCTACTGGACACTCAAACACTTGTTAAAGACATTTAGGACTTGCATTACATCAATGGAGTCACACATACACCCTCATCAAGTTGCATGCATCCATTAGTGCGCCATCAACACTAGAACATGTAAGCATTGCTACATGTTGGACTAGGCTTTACTAAAGTTATGATAATATTAGGTTTTCCATCCATTGAGAAGGTTGTCATAGGTGTGCATATCCACCATATAAAAATATTCATGGTACAACCAATTTCAAACCATTAGGTTTCTAAATTAGGTATCTAGTGCTAGGTACAACGGTTTTCTAGTTGATGATGGACCCTTGCTATATACATGAGATACTATGCATATATGTGTATAGTGATTTCGATTCAAATGTATGCACATGGATATATATGTATAATGAAAATTATTTAATTTTAATATGCATTATAATTTAGGGCTAGATCTTAGGCTACATAATAGGGTTTCATTGTGATTAGAATACAAACTAGGGTTTACTCTACCAACTAGGTTTTTTAGGCTAGGCTCTCGTGTTTATAGGCTAGGATCCAATCTCTAGGGTCACCATATTAATGTTTAATTCCACTATCACGACATCATTCTCACCAATACCATGCCCACTACTACAATCACCATCAAGCCTCTCAATCCCACTTTGTAAATTTCCAATACTTCCAAGTTAAAATTTATAGGTCTTGTTGCTAAAATATTTTCACTTATCTATTCACATAGACAAATCCACTTCTGTGAAATATTTGTTGTAGCTTGGTATGTGCAAGTTCACATGCAATAATAGTTGAGAAATCCAAAACATCCTATACCTTGGAAAAACAACCTTATTAATCTTCTTTTGACAAGGAAGGGGAGAACATCATAATACAGTCTCAATAGCAATGTGTTTTTTAATGAATAGCCTCTATAAAGGGAATACTATATTTATCTGGTCTTTAAATCCAAGTCATTTGGAATAGAATGTCACAGTTTCAATTACACCATTAATGCAACGTGTTCAAATTGAAAGTTTTGTTTTGTTGCATTACATGTGGCCAAACATTAACTTCCACGAATTATTCTTTAATAAAAAAAAATATTAAATGATATTTTTTTAAGTCTAACTTCATTGCTAAAGGGTTATTTTGTCACTAAAACTTCATTTCAAGGGAAATGTAAAAATTCAAAACATAAAAAAAAATTAGTTTGAAGGGAGGAGATGAAATGAAATTCCGATACGAAATGCCATTGCCAATAATTGAAATCTTCGCATGATCAATGCTTTGTGCATGTTGGCTTGCATGAGTATTTCATGTTGACCAACCTTTATCTACAAATTGCTACAAATATGTGCCATCATCAACGTCATCATCATCTTCTCCATCATCATCAACATCTCCATCATCATCATCTTCTCCATCATCATCATCATCATCATCATCTTCATCACCATCAACATCATCATCAACGTCTTCATCATCATCACCATCATCCTCATCATCATCAACATCTTCATCATCATTGTCATCTCTAGGTTCGTCATCAACATCTCCATCATCATCATCTTCTCCATCATCATCATCATCATCATCATCATCTTCATCACCATCACCATCATCATCAACGTCTTCATCATCATCACCATCATCATCATCATCAACATCTTCATCATCATTGTCATCTCTAGACTCCTCATCAACATCTCCGTCATCATCATCTTCTCCATCATCATCATCATCATGATCATCATCATCATCATCATCTTCATCACCATCACCATCATTATCAACGTCTTCATCATCATCACCATCATAATCATAATCATCAACATCTTCATCATCATTGTCATCTCTAGGTTCCTCATCAACATCTACGTCATCATCATCTTGTCCCTCATCATCATCATCATCTTCATCATCATCACCATCACCATCATCATCAACGTCTTCATCATCATCACCATCATCATCATCATCATCATCAACATCTTCATCATCATTGTCATCTCTAGGTTCCTCATCAACATCTCCATCATCATCATTTTCTCCATCATCATCATCATCATTTTCATCACTATAACCAAAATCATCAACGTATTCATCATCATCACCATCATCATCATCTTCATCATCATCATCATCATCAACATCTTCATCATCATTGTCATCTCTAGGTTCCTCATCAACATCTATGTAATCATCATCATCATCTTCATCACCATCACCATCACCATCATCATCAACATCTTCATCATCATCACCATCATCATAATCATCATCAACATCTTCATCATCGTCATCATCATCAACATCTTCACCATCAATGTCATCTCTAGGTTCCTCATCAACATCTCCATCATCATCATCAACGTATTCATCATCATCACCATCATCATCATCATCAACAACATCTTCATCATCATTGTCATCTCTAGGTTCCTCATCAACATCTCTGCCATCATCATCTTCTCCCTCATCATCATCATCATCTTCATCACCATCATCATCACCATAAACGTCTTCATAATCATCATCATCATCATCATCATCATCAACATCTTCATCATCATTGTCATCTCTAGGTTCCTCATAAACATCTCCATCATCATCATCTTCTCAATCATCATCATCATCATCTTCATCACCATCACCATCATCATCAACGTCTTCATCATCATCACCATCATCATCCTCATCAGCAGCAACATCTTCATCATCATTGCCATCTCTAGGTTCCTCATCAACATCTTCGTCATCATCATCATCATCATATTAATCACCATAACCATCATCATCAACGTCTTCATCATCACCACAATCATCATAATCATCATCAACATCTCCATCATCATTGTCATCTCTAGGTTCCTCATCAACATCTAGCCATAAGTGCCCGGTGGACGATTTTGCAAAGTTGAACCCCATGTGCAAAAATTGCACACTCCCTTACTGAGCAAAACCCTAGTTTCCAAAATGGATGTACAAGGTTACACCCAGGCCACAGGATCGAAGGAGAAGGGCTCCACTAGCACTATCCCAACGTCCTGAATCCAATGAAGTCGACGGTTTGTCGATCGAAGCCACGGTTGTCATTCTACAGCTCGTTCTGTCTCACATCCAAAAGGCCTTCAGGCACACCTGTTGAATACCTACCACGGGCATAGAACTCCAACCGTGCAACAAAACTGTGTTCTGGGGAGTCCTGCAAGTGTGTCTAGGGAGGTTCCCGCTGGGAATGCTAGCCATAAGTGCCCAATGGATGATTTTCCAAAGGTGACCCCCGTTTGCAAAAATTGCACACTCCCTCACTGAGCAAAACCCTAGTTTCCAAAATGGATCTACAAGGTGACACCCAGGCCACAAGACTGGAGGAGAGGGGATCCCCTAGCACTATTCTGACATCCTGAATCCACTGAATTATACTGTGTGTCGATCAGAGCCACGATCATCATTCAATGGCTCGTTCTGTCTTGCATCCAAAAAGCCTTCAGGGACACCTGCTGGATATCTGTCGGGGGCATAGAAATCCAACCGCGCAACAAAACTGGGTTCCGGGGAGTCCTGCAAGTGTGTCTAGGGAATTTCTAGCTGGGAACGCTAGCCATAAGTACCCAGTGGATGATTTTGTAAAGTTGACCCCCATGTGCAAATATTGCACACTCCCTTACTAAGAAAAACCCTAGTTTCCAAAATGGACCTACAAGGTGACACCCGGGTCACAGGACCGAAGGAGATGGGCACCCCTAGCACTAACCCAACGCCCTGAATCCAATGGAGTCGACGATTTTTCGATCGGAGCCATGGTCGTCATTCTATGGCTCGTTTTGTCTCACATCCAAAAGGCCTTTAGGGACACCTGCTGGATACCTACCGGGGCCATATAACTCCAACCATGCAACAAAATCGGGTTCTGGAGTGTCCTGCAAGTGTGTCTAGGGAGGTTCCAGCTGGGAATGCTAACCATAAGTGCCCAGTGGATGATTTTGCAAAGTTGACCCCCGTGTGCAAAAATTGCACACTCCCTTACTGAGCAAAACCCTAGTTTCCAAAATGGACCCACAAGGTGACACACGGGCCACAGGACCGGAGGAGAGGGGCTCCCCTAGCACTATTCGGACGTCCTAAATCCAATGGAGTCAACGGGTTGTCAATTAGAGCCACGATCGTCATTCTATGTCTCATTCCATCTTGCATCCAAAAGGCCTTCAATGACACCTGCTAGATACATGTCGGGGGCATAGAACTCCAATTGTGCAACAAAACCTAAATCTGGGGAGTCATTCAAGTGTGTGTAGGGATGTTCCCACTGGGAACGCTAGCCATAAGTGCTCGGGGGACGATTTTTCAAAGTTGACCCCCGTGTGCAAAAATTACACACCCCCTTACTGAGCAAAACCCTAGTTTCCAAAATGGACCTACAAGGTTGCACCTGGGCCGCGGGAACGGAGGCTGTAAGCGCCCCTAGAACTATCCCGACGTCCCGAATCCAACAGATTCGATGGTTTGTCGATCGAAGCCATGATCGTCGTTCTATGGCTCATTCCATCTCGCATCCAAAAGGCCTTCAAGGATACCTGCTGAATACTTGCCGAGGGCATAGAAATCCAACCATGCAGCAAAACCAAGTTCATAAGAGTCCTGCAACTGTGTCTAGGGAGATTCCAGCTGGGACCTCTAGCCTTAAGTGCCCGGTGGACGATTTTTCAAAGTTGACCCCCTTGTGCAAAAATTTCACACTCCCTTACTGAGAAAAACCCTAGTTTCCAAAATGGATCTACAAGGTGACACCTAGGCCACAAGGATGGAGGAGAGGGGATCCCTTAGCACTATCCCAACGTCCCGAATCCAACGAAGTCTACGGTGTGTCAATCGGAGCCACGGTCATCATTCAATGGCTCGTTCTATCTTGCATCCAAAAATCCTTCAGGGACACCTGCTTGATATTTGTCGGGGGCATAGAGCTCCAACCGTGCAACAAAACTAGGTTCCAGGGAGTCCTGCAAGTGTGTCTAGGGCGTTTCCAGCTGGGAACGCTAGCCATAAGTGCCCGGTGGACGATTTTGCAAAGTTGACCCCCATGTGCAAATACTGCACACTCCCTTACTAAGCAAAACTCTAGTTTCCAAAATGGACCTACAAGGTGACACCCAGGCCATAGGACTGGAGCAGATGGGCACCCCTAGCACTAACCCAACGTCCTGAATCTAATGGAGTCGACAATTTGTCGATCGGAGCCACGATCGTCATTCTATGGCTCGTTCTGTCTCGCATCCAAAAATCCTTTTGGGACACCTACTAGATACCTGCCGGGGCCATAGAACTCCAACTGTGCAACAAAATTGAGTTCCAGAGCGTATTGCAAGTGTGTCTAGGGAGGTTCCAGCTGGGAATGCTAGCCATAAGTTCCCAGTGGATGATTTTGCAATGTTACCCCCATGTGCAAAAATTTCACACTCCCTTACTGAGCAAAACCCTAGTTTCCAAAATGGACCTACAAGGTGACACCTGGGCCACAGGACCGGAGGAGAGGGGCTCCCCTAGCACTATCCGGATGTCCTAAATTCAACAGAGTCAATGGGTTTTCAATCAGAGCCGCGATCATCATTCTACGGCTTGTTCCATCTCACATCCAAAAGGCCTTCAATGACACCTGCTAGATACATGTCAGGGGCATAGAACTCCAACTGTGCAACAAAACCTGAATCTGGGGAGTCCTTCAAGTGTGTGTAGGGATGCTCCCGCTGGGAACACTAGCCATAAGTGCCCGGTGGATGATTTTGCAAAGTTGACCCCCGTGTGCAAAAATTGCACCCCCTTACTGAGCAAAACCCTAGTTTCCAAAATCGACCTACAAGGTGACACCCGGGCCACAAGACCAGAAGATAAGGGCGCCCCTAGCAATATACCGATGTCTTGAATCCAACGGAGTTGACGGTTTGTCGATCGGAGCCACAATCTTCATTCTATGGCTCGTTCCATCTTGCATCCAAAAGGCCTTCAGGGACACCTATTGGATACCTATCGAGGGCATAGAACTCCATCGTGTAACAAAACTAGGTTCCACGGGGTCCTGCAAGTGTGTCTAGGGAGGTTCCAGCTGGGAACGCTAGCCATAAGTTCCAGGTGGACGATCTTGCAAAGTTGACCCCCGTGTGTAGAAATTGCACACTCCCTTACTAAGCAAAACCCTAGTTTCCAAAATGGACCTACAAGGTGACACCCAGGCCACATGACCGGAGGAGAGGGGATCCTCGAACACTATCTCGACGTCCTGAATCCAATGGAGTCGACGGTTTGTCAATCGGAGCGACAGTCGTCATTCTATGGCTCGTTTCGTCTCGCATCCAAAAGGCCTTCAGGGACAGCTGCTGGATACCTGCCAGGGTCATAGAACTCCATCCATGCAACAAAACCTAGTTCTGGGGAGTCTTGCAAGTGTGTCTAGGGAGGTTCTTGCTGCGAATGCTATCCATAAGTTCCTGGTGGACGATTTTGCAAAGTTGACCCCTATGTGCAAAAATTGCACACTCCCTTACTAAGCAAAACCCTAGTTTCCAAAATGGACCTACAAGGTGACACCCAGCCACAGGACTGGAGGAGAGGGGCGCCCCTAGCACTATCCTGACGTCCTAAATCCAACAGAGTCGACGGTTTGTCAATCAGATCCATGGTCGTCATTCTATGGCTCGTTCCATCTCGCATCCAAAAGGCCTTCAAGTACACCTGCTGGATACCTTCCTGGGGCATAGAACTCCAACCGTGCAACTAAACCTAGTTTCGGGGAGTCCTGCAAGTGTGTCTAGGGAGGTTACCACTGGGAACGCTGGCCATAAGTGCCCGGTGGAGGATTTTGCAAAGTTGACCCCCATGTGCAAAAATTGCACACTCCCTTACTAAGCAAAACCCTAGTTTCCAAAATGGACCTACAAGGTTACACCTGGGCCATGGGATCAGAGAAGAGGGGACCCCTAGCACTATCTCGAAGTCCTGAATCCAATGGAGTCAATGGTTTGTCGATCCGAGCCACGATCGTCATTCTATGGCTCGTTTTATACCTTTTTCTCCAATATAACCACCTTCTTTGCATATAGAATCAATATTTTGTTTTATAAATCCCTTCTCATTGTTAAAAGCTATCAAGGTAGAAGTAGTGCCTACGCCAGTGACATCTTCAGTTTTAATGACAAATTCCAACGAAGGTTCCACATCTGGTTCATAGTCATTGCCATTCGCATTCTGCACCCAAAACAAAACACTAATCTTACCATGGAAACAGATAAAACATATAAGATTATAAAATGACTACTAAAATTGTAACTCAGTAATTACCTGAATCAAATCCACCAAAAAATGCACATCCCTGTTGTATAATTCACCAGATAATTGTTTAACTACTCGATGTAAATATTTTGTAAGTGGATTTTCTTTTTCCCCAACACAGAACTTGTCTTTCCTGATCTTTTCAATATGTTCCTTAGGGGTCACCATAAATGTCACCAAACACAATACACAGTAAAATCCTTTATCACCAAACACAATTCACAGCTCAGGTTTCTCCTCTCTTGTTATGTTTGTCCTCAAATTCATGAAAGGCCTAAGGATAACGCCATACTTATCACACTGCAAGATACTCTTGGTCACTTCCAAGATGGAAGAGCCTCTGAACCACTTTTGAAAAAACGAATGCTTACCAGATCCTTTTCAGCCTTAAATGCCTCGGCAATGGAGAAATACCTATAGAACCCAAACCCTGGCTCTGATCATGAATCCGTTGATTCCGATGGATACAGGACGTCGGGTTTCAGCTAGGGGACCCCCACAACTTGCCTCGAAGTCCCGAAAACGATGCCAATGTGCCATCTCCTGAGCTAGGGTTTTGCTCAGTGAAGGCCTTTCCAATCTTTCTCAAGGGGGCCATTTCTCATCCGGAGGCCCCCGGCCATGTGTGGCCACCATGGAAAGGTCCACAATGGCCACATGGATCTGTGGGAGTTGATAGGATCCAATTTCGCTTGCCGGTTTGGGTCACGTGGCCCCAGAGCAATTCCTCAAAGTGTCCCTGAATGGCCCCGGGGTGCCCGCAGCACCCAAACCGTGGCTCTCATCGCGAATCCGTTGATTTTGATGGATCTGGGACACCGGGTTTCAGCAAGGGGTGGCCCCCCTCAGCATGCCTCGAAGTCCAAGAAGCGGTGCCAATGTGCCATCTCCAGAGATAGGGTTTTGCTTAATGAAGGCTTTTCGAATATTGCTCAAGGGGGCAATTTCTCGTCCGGACACCCCCGTGCATGTGTGGCCACTGTGGACAAGTCCACAATGGCCACATGGACCTGTGGGAGCTGATAGAATCCAAGTCGGTTCGCTGGTTTGGGTCCTGTGGCCCTGGAGCAATTCCTCAAAGTGTCCATGAATGGCCCCGGGGTGCCCGACGAAAATGCCCGCAACACCCAAACTGTGGCTTCGATCACGAATCCGTCAATTTCGATGGATCCGGGGCGACGGGTTTCAGTTAGGCCCCCCCCACATCATGCCTCAATGTCCCAGAAACGGTGCCAATGTGCCATCTCCGAAGCTAGGGTTTTGCTCAGTGAAGGCCTTTCCAATCTTCCTCAAGGGGGCCATTTGTCATCCGGAGGCCCTCAGGCCTACGTGGCCACCATGGACAAGTCCACAATGGCCGTGTGGACATATGGGAGCCGACAGAATCCATGTCCGCTTGTTAGTTTGGTTTCCGTGGCCTCGGAGCAATTCCTCAAAGTGTCCCTGAATGGCCCTAGGTGCCCAACAAAACTACTCGCAGCAACTAAACCGTGGATGCGATCGCAAATTCGTTGATTCCAATGGATCTGGGACGTCAAGTTTTCAGCTAGGGTGACCCTCCACAACGTGCCTCGAAGTCCCAAAAATGGTCCCAATGTGCCATATCCGGAGCTAGGGTTTTGCTCAGTGAAGTCCTTTCAAATATTGCTCAAGGGGGCCATTTCTCGTTCGGAGGTCCTCGGGCCTGCATGGCCATTGTGGACAAGTCCACAATGGCCACGTGGACATATGTGGGCCAAAAAAATCCATGTCCTCTCCCCAATTTGGTTCCCATGGCCCCGGAGCAATTCCTCAAAGTGTCCCTGAATGGCCCTGAGGTGCCCGACGAAACTGCCCGCAGCACCCAAACCGTGGCTCCGATCATGAATCCATGGATTTCGATGGATCTGGGACACCGGGTTTTCAGCTAGGGGGACCCCCCATAGCGTGCCTTGAAGTCCAAGAAGCGGTGCCAATGTGCCATCTCCGGAGCTAGGGTTTTTCTCAATGAAGGATCTATGGTTCACTGAGCAAAACCCTAGCTTCGGACTTGGCACAATAACACCATTTTTGGGGGTTGGAGGCACACTGTGGGGGGTCCCCTAGCTGAAAATTGATGTCCCAGATCCACCAGAATCGACAGATTTGTGACCGAAGCCACGGTTTGGATGATACGGGTATCTTGGTCTGGCACCCTAGGGCCATTCAAGGACACTTTAAGGATTTGCTCCGTGGGCACGGAACCCAAACCGTCAAGCGGACTTGGATTATGTCAGCTCCCACATGTGCATATTGCCATTTTGGATGTGTCCACGGTGGCCATGCATGCCCGGGGGCCTCCAGACGAGAAATGGCCCCCTTGAGCAATATTTGAAAGGCCTTCGCTGAGCAAAAACCTAGCTCCGGTGATGGCACATTGGCACCGTTTTTGGGACTCCGAGGCACGCTGTTGGGGTTCCCCTAGCTGAAACCCTGCGTCCTAGATCCATCGGAGTAGACAGATTCACGATCGGAGCCACAGTTTGGGTGCTGCGGGCATTTTCTTTGGACACCCCGAGGCCATTCAGGGACAATTTGAGGAATTGCTACGGGGCCACGTGACTTAAACTAGCGAGCGACTTGGATTCTGTTGACTCCCACAGGTCCACGTGGACATTGTGGACCTGTCCACGATGGCCACGCACACCCAGGGGCCTCCGGACGAGAAATGGCCCCCTTGAGAAAGATTGGAAAGGCCTTCACATTGGGGTCAAATTTGAAAAATCATCGACCGAACACTTATGGCTAGCGTTCCCAGCTAGAACCTCCCTCAACACACTTGCAGGACTCCCCGGAACCCGGTTTTGTTTTACGGTTGGAGTTCTATGCCCCCGACAGGTATCGAGCAGGTTTCCCTGAAGGCCTTTTGGATGTGAGACAGAATGAGCCATAGAATGATTACCGTGGCTCCGATCGACAAACCATCGACTCCGTTGGATTCAGGACATCCGGATAGTGCTGGGGTCACCCCTCTCCTCCTGTCCTATGGCCCAGGTGTCACCTTGTAGGTCCATTTTGGAAACTAGGGTTTTTCTGACTACGAGAGTGTGCAATTTTTGCACACGGGGGTCAACTTTGCAAAATCATCCATCGAGCACTTATGGCTAGCCTCCCTAGCTAGAACCTCCCTAGACACACTTGTAGGACTCCACAGAACTTGGTTTTGTTGCACAGTTGGATTTCTATTCCCCCGACAAGTATCCAGCAGGTGTCCCTGAAGGCCTTTTGGATGCGAGACAGAACGAGCCATAGAATGACGACCATGGCTCTGATCGACAAACCATCGAATTTGGTGGATTCAAAACGTCGGGATAGTGCTAGTGGTGGCCCTCTCCTCCGGTCATGTGCCTCGGGTGTCACCTTGTAGGTCCAATTTGGAAACTAGGGTTTTCTCAGTAAGGGAGTGTGCATTTTTTGCACACGGGGGTCAACTTTGCAAAATCATCCACTGGGCACTTATGGCTAGAATTCCGACCGGAAACCTCCCTAGACACACTTTTAGGACTCCCCGCAACCCAGTTTTGTTGCACGGTTGGAATTCTATTCCCTCGGCAGGTATCTAGCAGGTGTCCCTGAAGGCCTTTTGGATGTGAGATGGAACGAGCCATAGAATGATGGCCGTGGCTCCGATCGACAAACCGTTGACTCCATTGGATTCAAGACGTCCAGATAGTGCTAGGGTCATCCCTCTCCTCTGGTCCTGTGGCCCGGGTGTCACCTTATAGGTCCATTTTGGAAACTATGGTTTTGCTCAGTAAGGGAGTGTGCAATTTTTGCACACGGGGGTCAACTTTGCAAAATTGTCAACTGGTCACTTATGGCTAGCGTTTTGAGCCGGAACCTTCCTAGACACATTTGCAGGACTCCCCGGAACCCAATTTTTTTGCACGGTTGGATTTCTATTCCCTCGACAGGTATCAAGTAGGTGTCTCTGAAAGCCTTTTGGATGCGAGACGGAACGAGCCATAAAATGATGACTGTGGCTTGGATCGAAAAATCGTCAACTCCATTCGATTCAGGATGTCGGGATAGTTCTAGGGTTGCCCCTCTCCTTCAATCCTATGGCTCAGGTGCCACCTTGTAGGTCCATTTTGGAAGCTAGGGTTTTTCTCAGTAAGGGAGTGTGCAATTTTTGCACATGGGGGTCAACTTTGTAAAATCCTCCACCGGGCACTTATGGTGATGATGATGATGATGGTGATGATGATGAAGACATTGATGATGATGGTGATGGTGATGGTTATGAAGATGATGATGATGATGATAAAGAAGATGATGATGATGGAAATGTTGATGAGGAGCCTAGAGATGACAATGATGATGAAGATGGTGATGATAATGAAGATGGCAATGATGATGAAGACGTTGATGATGATGGTGATGGTGATGAAGATGATGATGATGATGAGGAAGAAGATGATGATGATGGAGATGTTGATGAGGAACCTAGAAATGACAATGATGATGAATATGTTGATGATGATGATGATGGTAATGATGATGATGATGGTGATGATTATGAAGACATTGATGATGATTGTGATGGTGATGAAGATGATGATGATGATGATGATGGAGAAGATGATGATGATGGAGATGTTGATGAGGAACCTAGAGATGACAATGATGATGAAGATGTTGTTGATGATGATGATGATGGTGAAGATGATGAAGACATTGATGATGATGGTGATGGTGATGAAGATGATGATGATGATGTTGATGGAGAAGATGATGATGACGGACATGTTGATGAGAAACCTAGAGATGACAATGACGATGAAGATGTTGATGATGATAATAATGATGGTGATGATGATGAATACTTTGATGATGATGGTGATGGCAATGAAGAAGATGATGATGATGACGGAGATGTTGATGAGGAACCTAGAGATGACAATGATGATGAAGATGTTGTTGTTGATGATGATGATGGCGATGATGATGAAGACGTTGATGATGATGGTGATGGTGATGAATATGTTGATGATGATGACGAAGAAGATGGTGATGATGGAGATGTTGATGAGGAGCCTAGAGATGACAATGATGATGAAGATGGTGATGATGATGAAGATGGTGATGATGATGACGACGTTGATGATGATGGTGATGGTGATGGTGATGAAGATGATGATGATAATGACAGAGAAGATGATGATGATGGAGATGTTGATGAGGAACCTAGATATGACAATGATAATGAAGATGTTGATGATGATGATGATGATGGTGATGATGATGAAGACGTTGATGATGATGGTGATGGTGATGAAGATGATGATGAAGATGATGGAGATGTTGATGAGGAACCTAGAGATGACAATGATGATGAAGATGTTGATGATGATGATGATGATGGTGATGATGATGAAGATGTTGATGATGATGGTGATGGTGATGAAGATGGTAATGAAGATGATGATGAAGAAGATGATGATGACAATGACATGTGGGATGGGAGGTCAAACTCCAAAAAATGAAGCATTGACATGGGTGAGGTAGGTTTAAAGCCTCCCTCAAGGACATTTCCAACCATTAGGTGACAATGATGAACATGTTAGTGCTACTCAATTAGATGATGAAGTAGCTCAAGACAATATGGAAGTTGTTGCATCACATGAACCACATACATATTTTCTAGAACTGATTCAAAATGTTCACACTATTGAATTGAATATGATTGAAGGTTGTCAAGTGGCAAGAAGCCTCAATGAACAAATGACATTGCAAGGCCAAAAACCCTAGCATGAATGGTTATCATAAGCCATCATGGATATGAATATGAATATTGTTACTAATTCTTATGATAAAGCCTTAACATGCCCTCATTGCCAACATATTTGAATAACAATGAAATTATCCATTATTATGTGGATGAAGGCAATGAAGAACCAACTCAAGCAGCCAATGAAGAAGATTCATAGCTCCCAAATGATATTCATATTCATCCAAGTACTAGACCAATATTGAAACAATTCCTAAAGCTCCAAATGGAGTAGGTGGTAGACAAAACAGGGGCAATATCCAGATTAGGTTTCTAGGATTCTAGATTAGTTTACGAGGGTTAGATTAATGTTTCTAGGGCTAGTTTAGGTTAGTAGTATTCTAGCTTAGTTTTCTAGTGTTAAATTAGTTTTCTAGGGTTAATCATGCATGAATAAACAATCAGATGGCTATAAATCATAACTTAATCATAACTCATACATCAAATAAACGATATAAGATATAAGATATCAAATTCCTATCTAACATGAATAACATTAATCATGCATGAATAAACAATCACATGGCTATAAATCATAACTTAATCATAACTCAAACATCAAATAAACTATCTAACATGAATAACATTAATCGTGCATGAATAAACGATCACATGGCTACACTATTGACCTCAATCAATTAGGCCTTCTAGATCCTCTTGGTTTTTTATTGTCTTGAACAACCTCTCATGCTCTGCATGAGGTAGTAAGTAGCGTACCTTGTTTAATGTCTTCGTTGACATTGTTTGCAGTTGGATGTTTGTACCAACGATGAGGTGCGTAAAGTGATACACCCGTGAGCTTGGTCTATAATCCATGTATGTGTAGCCATTACTCTTTGGTCCCTTTCCATCTAGCGTAAGATATCCCCCCTGAATAACCATCGAGCCAGTCGGAAAGGTAATGCCTTAACTATCGATCAATGATGCAAGGAGGGTTTGCTTCCCCTGGATGCATCGTGCCTACCAATAATTCATCCCAATTGCACTGTCTGTCGGGGTGACAATTGCATAGATGTGTCCTGCAAAAATGCATTTTAAGGTCAAATTCCAACAAGTAGTGGTTTGACAACTTGGATAATTAAAAAAATGAGGGAACCGGGATATGCATGTACAAATGTTTACCTGGCTATACAAGATCAAATATATGATCATATTCATTCGAAATAGAGGATTGGCCTTCCTCTAACTGAATTGTTTCAACAACTGCACGTGGGTCCACTAAAGTGATACATGATCCCATTCATCAACCCAATCCATTGATTTTCACTCATCCCACTCACAACTACTGCAGGACCCACAAAAGCAAGCAAGTTTTCACGTCCATATTTCAAATAAGGGGTTGTTTGAGCTTCGAACCAAATGAAATCCACGAGTGCCTTGCACAGTACTACAACTATAAGAACGCAATCGATCTATATAAACTATATTCCAGAAATTTTTGACATGTCCTCTACCTATTGGTATGTGTTGCTCCGTGGTTCGATCCGACATTTTTGGTTTGCACCATCGAACTATGGATTCGGCATTCCAAAAATGAGGGTATCTCATGCACCTCATCTCCTCCCTTCGTAGGGAAGTTTTGAGACATGCTCTAGCCCCATTGTGCTCTACCTTTCCATTCCTGGTCTCAAATTAGTTCCATACATGCAGCACATCATAAGTCTTGTGCAAAATACTCAACCACTGGAAAACACGTGCATTTTTGAACTGGCCTAGACAACCATCTGACCATATCCAATGTTGATCCATATGTATACCTCTCTCCTTCAGCTGATAATAGAAAACTTTGAAGCAATGCTACACATAATGCAAGTCATGGCATGTTGGCTTATCATATGCTGACCCAGAGGGTTTTCAATAAAGGCCCAGGTTCTTTGTGGTTTTCGCTTGACCAACAAAACCCCCTTCGCACCGGCCCTTTCGGCAACAACCTGTGAGCAGGTTGAGGTCTCACCCGAGGTGTATCTATGGGGTACCACGGAATCAGGTTTCCATAGTAGGTGATGAGTTGTTTAGTATGATGTACTGCGTAGCGCGACATGGGATGTGTGCTGCGGGGCAAGACTGCATGGAGATAGACCACATCGTGGTCCGCACCTCTGAATTCTACTTCCACGAAATTTCCTTGTGACTGCGGCTGATGCAGCTCACGCTAAGACTCAAAATACTTGCGGTTAGCTAGAGTACTGAAATTATTAACATTCAATCATTCATCCATTCACTCGGGGTATTCATTGCTTAACAATTTGTTGTTGAGACGGTCCAACTACCATGCATTTTTCCTACTACGTAATGTAAAAGTGCTTAAACAATATCTAACACTTAACTGAATAACTGATTCATTACTGCCTTATAAGAAGAGGCCAAACATTCACCATTCATCTACTCATGAAGAACTTAACATATTATTTCCATATTCTCCTGATGGCAAATACATATAAAATTCCTATCATAACAGTATGCAAGGGAAAATTTAGACATTCATTCACAGGAAGCAAATAAATGCACAATACACAACACAATCACACTGTACAGTATTTAACGTGGTTCACTCCCCCGGGTGGGAAGCTATGTCCACAAGAATTATTGTTATATATATCTTTTGGGAAGGGCACAACAGTTCTTAGTCTGTGCACTCAGCTGCAGACTCTCTTCTCTCTCAGATAGGTCTCTGGGCACTCAGCTGCAGAGCCTTTACAATATCTTTACTCAAAAATATTTTACAATGCTCAGTACTAAACTTCTAACAACAACAGCCCTTTCCCATACAAAATTGCCTCCTTAAATAGATCATGACCTTAGGTCATGTCTTTACAATGCTAAAGGCTTAAACCCTTAGGGTTTCCAAAACTGCTACGGTTTCTCTAAACCGAACTATTGGCCTCTGGTAGCGAGTGCTCCATCGTGGCGGTCCTCCATGCCCTCATCCTGTCGCTATCGGCCTTTCTGTTGTGTGCACGCCAACATATCACTTTCCTCGATCCACTCTTCCTGTAACAGCCTCGTACATATAACTCAACTCCCAGTCGCTTTCATCAAACTGTTCTTCCTCTAATGGCCTAGTACACCTGGCCGTCGCTCGACCTCCCTGAAGCCTCTTTGCCAAAACTAGACCGCCAATGGTCTAACCGGTACCCGTGCCCATCCTCTGTCCAGTACTCTGCTTTGCCAGCTCCACATGGACTGGTCACTTCGCAGCACTACTTCCTCACAGCACTGATCTGCGCAGCACCCTTCGAAGTACTACAAAAATTTGGTTACTGCACGCAACTTCACAGCATCCCCAACACTTGCACAAAATTGTATTTTTATTGAGCTGCGCTCAGCTCCGTAGCTAAAAGTCCTTCTGTTACCAAAATTTTCTCCAACTTGGGCCAGGACCAACATGCCCCTAACACTTACATGTGGCTCGTCCTCGAGCCACCTTTAGCTTCGGCCTTTTTGATCTGCTCTATGACCTGTGGAGCTAGCTTTTCCGCGAATTCATTGAATGTGCCGACCAGCTGCTCCATTGTTTCCTTTGTACTGTGCTCGACCTTCCTGACTGTGTCGAGCATCTCTGGAGTTATTTCTTGTCCAATCTGTCCTTCCACATTCTCCTGGTTCTCGCGCATGTCCTTGATTTTGTCTTCAATATGCTGCGATATTACAATGGCATCCTGCAGCAGTGGTTGGGACTGATCATCCATTGCAGTCTCTTTCTCTCTTAATGCTTGTACCTCATTTTTCAAGTTGGTTATTTCCTTGTATTTCATAATCCTGTCTCTGGCTTGGAGGGCCTTAACTTCTGTATCTAGCTTCTCCAGTGCAACCTGCTTTTCTTTGACTATAGTCTTTACTTGCAGTAGCCCTGGATCCTCTTTGAGGGCAGTGAATGCCTTTGAAGCTGCAATCAATAAATCTTGGGAGTTAGCCACAGTCATTGCAATATTCCACGCTATGGCCTTTACTGCTTACTCCCTTAACTGCTGCTCAGTTAATGGTATCTACGTATTGATTTTTTCCTTCAGGGCATTAATATCAGCCTCATGAAGAATTTCCTTGTCCAGTATTTCTATCTTTAGAGATTTCACCATATCTCCCATTCTCAGAATGGTGTCCGCAAGATCGCTCCGGGGCTCGAAATATTCAATGTCATCTGCGGCAGAAGTAATAGTGGCCTCCATTCGCAGCTGACGGTCCTGTTCATCATGCAGTTGCATATCTGTGCACGAGCTAGACTCCTTGAGCTGCCTATTTGCGGCTTGCAGCTCAGCTCAGGACTTCATCGAATCAATGGTCCTTTCATGCATTTCATCTACAACTTGCAGGAGCAAAAAGTGAAAGCCAGGTAATGAAATATTGGCTAGGTCGAGCTCTACCCGCTCGACACCCTTTGTATCCATAATCACTTGTTTTGACCGGCAGCGTTATGCTCATTGGGTCCAGATGAACGAGCTGAGTCTTCGCTGGAAGCGTTATGGCTAGTTGCGGTGGTGTCTGCTGTGAGGTTCCTCCCGACCTCCCTTCCGATTCTGTGTCACACGACAAAGGTAGCCTTTTGTGTACATCATCCATCTTCTGCATGAGCCCTTGAAGTGCGAGCCAATTCTTTTGTAGGTCATCCTGTATGGCCTTATCCTTTTTCTCTTTTCCTGTCATCATCTCTTCCATCTGTTCTGTGACTTTTTCGGCAATCATGTCGAAATATTCCTCACTAAGCACTGTTTCTGATTGACTCTTGGTTGCTTTCATCTTCTTCTGCGCCTTTGGCTTTGTCGAGCCTTCAGGTTCGTTCCTTTTTCCTTTTTCCTCAGTGATTTTGAATGGCTGCAGAATTGGTTCATCTTCTTCTGAATCAGTCGGAACATCCATGACCTCGACATGGAACTCTGTTGGCTAGTCCCTCATGAGGATGTCGATGTATTCCTCGTACATATGGTAATTACCCGCATACCATTCCAGCTTCTTCATCTTTTCTTTGGGTGAAATAAAAATACAATGCATGTCTGCCTGAAAATCGATAACGAGAATGTATTTTGACGTTACCTGCTTTGTAATGCATGATGTACGGGTGATCGCCTTGCGCAGCTGGGTGTAATACTGGTAGAAGACTTCAGCTGTAGCATGTTGTCTCTCTGTGTTCAAATTTTTCCAAAGGTTGGCATATCGAACTCCTTTGGGATCATTGGTGTCTGCAATTACGCTGACATAGTCCTTCGGCTCCTTCCATCCAACAAAGGTGATTAGGATAATCAACCATGTGAACTGGAATTGACCTCCATTCTCCTGGGTGTCATTGAGTTTTTCGAGGAACTCATTGAGAAGGTACTGACACCAATTGAACTTGGTTCCTTCAGCCACCATGGCACTGAGTAGTACTGTGCCTGCAGGCACCTTCGGAGGCTTGGTTGTTCTTGGGATTTTTCTGGCCAGCAACTGTGTAACAAACTTTGTCACTCTATCTTCGATTTCTTCTATCAGAAAACCTCTTTTTCCTTTCACCAATGCATGGCTTTTCTTCATCTTTGCAACAGCTTCTTTTTCCTTACTCTTCCCTTGGAAGAAATGCTTGGGGTCCTTGCCGCGCTTGCTTAGTCTTGTGATACGGTGGATTAAGTCGATGGTCAAATCAACATTTCTATCTAGCCACAGCTATCCCTGATGGATTCGTGCCATCAATGTGCGAACCACCACATTGAATTCTGCTAAACCATCAAAATGGGGTAATCTCAGTAGGTTCAGTAATCCTGACTGGACTACTGGTGTCAGCCAGCTTTCAGCGACCAAGTTAAGTATGCATTTAGCATCTTTCTTCCAGCACATGTATTGGTCATGCTGGAAGTGTGGGAACTTGGGATGATGGGGTTCTTCCTTCTGCACTCCCAGGAGGTCATAGTATTCCCACTTACACTCTGGGATCTTTCCTAGCAAGTTCTAGGAAATTTCTATGTGCTTAGAGATTAGTGACAACGGGATTTCATAGTGGGCATTCTTTACCAGTTTATAGACCGGGGAATCCCATGCCCATGGTGATATGTACTCTGGTGTAATCTTTAAAGGTATCTCCTTCTAAAATACCGGTGACCATGATACTGCCAAAATTGGCTCGGTGCTCTTTATTCGTGGCCCGACTGTATCTTTCCCCCTATCCTGCATGTCTAGGTTGTGTCTAGGTGACCTTCAAGATGCTTGACTTGGTTCCAATTTAATCTTCTTGGCAGGGGTTTTCATTTACTCTTCAATCCCTCCATGTTGAAAGACTCTGAGCATTTCTTGGATTGTAATCTCTTCTTCTCTGTACGACCACTTAGACATTCAGGGGTGAGAGTAGGAAATTGTCTCAGATATGTTACTAACGATTGCTAACACAGGATTGAGTGCATAAAAATTCTAAGTGTTTGGTAATGCCCGCAAGTCCCTATGTGGCATTACTTATAGGCGCATGTGAGTCCTCCCACACCTTCCAACGGATAGATGAGCATTAAATGTGGTGTCTGTTGGCCAAATTGAACGGACCCTTCAGTTCCTTTCTTCGTCAACGTGTTCAAAATGGCTATCTTTGTGTTAAATGCTCAAGCAGTTGTTAGCAATGGTCATATAACAGGTATTTTTCTCACGGCCACTGTAACGACTATTTTTGTGAGAGTTGTGTCGAGCTGCGCGGCAGGCCATCCCTGATCCTACACAGTTACTTTGCAGTGTCGATGTTTCAGCTGCGCGGTTCCCTTTTTATTTTCTTTCTTCTTCTTCTTCTTCTTTTTTTGTGCAGTTTCAATAGTGCTGCGCAGGACATACATTGTCCTACTTATCGTACATGTACAGACTCCTTTTCATTTCCAGTGTCCAATTCCAATTGTACTTGACACTTAGAAATTTATCCCTCTATTTATCATTCAGGGTTTTGCGAAGTAGGACTATCGTGGTACAACTTTATTCTGCTCCCATTTATCGGACTTGGTAAAGTATTGCTAGCTAAGGTGGCTACCTAGACTGCACCAGTGTTAGTAACATGTATCACAGTATATGGACCAAGCCAATGCATCTTAAATTTACCAAGAAACTTTATGAATTTTCTATCATACAAGAGGACTAGGTCACCTACCTAAAAGGACTTGTTCTTTATATGGCGATCATACCATGATTTCTCGCAGTCTTTTTGCACTTGTTGGTGAAAAACTACGATGAAGCGATCTTCCTCCAATCCAACCAAGTGTAGCAATCTTTCTTCTAGCACTGCATGATCTGCCATCCCCATAAATGCAGTGATTGTCAAGATGGGGACAATATATTCCATTGGCATTATAGCCTCCTGTCCATAATCCAATTTAAAAGGTGTGTGTCTTGTCAATTTTTTGCAAGTGGTTCTATATGCCCATAACACAGATGAGATGCGCAGATACCAGTCATCTCTATTCACATTGCAGATCTTAGTGAGAGCATTCTCGAGTATTTTATTGAAAGCCTCAATAGTGCCATTCGTCTGTGGATGATATGGGGTACTACACTAATGATGGATGTAGAATTCCTCTGTGAGAGCTTCGATAGTTCTGTTCAAAAAGTGAGTGCCGTAATCGCTCATCAAAATCTTCGGACATCCAAATCATGAGAGTATATCTTCAAAAATGAACTACACAGTAGTACCAGTGCTGCAGTCCTTTACTGGTTTTGCTTCCGTCCATCTGGTGAGGTAATCAGTAGTAGTAATGATGTACCTTGCACCAGTCCTTTTCCTTGGTGGGTTTATGGGACCCACGAAGTGAATGGCCCACTTTTCAAATGCCTGTAAGGTCAACTGTGGATTCAGCGGCATTTCATCTCTGCAAGAAGGTTTTCCTATCCTCTGAAAGACATCGCAATTTCGGCAGTATTTGTTGGAGTCTTAATGGATTGTAGGACACCATAGCCCTACGTGTAGTATCTTCTGCGTGGTAGCCCTTCTTGCATAGTGGCCTCCTGCGATCCCTGAATGTGCATCTGTTAAGATGCAGGGCTTCTCATGGTTTAGTATGCATCTACGTAGGACTTCATCCGGTCTGAGTTTGTATAGTTGACCTGCATTAATAGTGAAGTCTGCGGCGCGCACTACCAATTGCTTCTTCTGCTGGATGGAAAAGTCTTGAGGTACTAATCATATTGTTAATAAATCAATAATATCCTGATAATAATCATCAACAACCTATATAGCAAATAACTGTGCATCAGGCAAATTGTCTTCAATGTTTGTCGACTCTTCTCTTGACTCAATCCTAGAGAGGTAATCAGGTCCCAAGTTCAACCTACCTGGATTAACAACAATCTCAAAATCATATTCCTGGAATAGCAACAACCATCTGCATATGTGCCCCCCTAACACTAGCTTATTGACCAATTATTTCAAAGTGGAATGGTCAGTAAACATGAGGAAGTGTGCACCAAGAAAGTAGTGTTTGAATTTATGCAGTGCATATACCATCGCAAGACCTTCCCTCTCAGTAGTAGTGTAATTTGTTTCCGCTGTGGAGAGCTTCCTACTTGAAAATGCGATGGGATGGTCAATACCTCCTTCTCCTAACTAAGCTAATACGACTCCCAGGGAAATGCATGATGCATCAACATGTACATGGAATGGCTTCTCCCAGTCTGGGAAGACTAGGATCGGCGCAGTAACCATCTTCTCCTTTAGTGTATCAAAACCTTGTTCGCACTCTGCGTTCCAAATGAACAGCGCGTCTTTCTTTAGCAACTTCTCCATTGATGCGGTTATCTGTGTGTAATCCTTTATGAATTTCCTGTAATATCTGGTATGGCCTAAGGTAGAGCACAACATCTTGACTAAATTTGGTGTTGCTAAATTTACAATGATTGCAATCTTCGTAGGATCCACCATTAATCCTTGCTTACAGATAATGTGGCCAAGTAGAATCCAGTAAGCAACACAGAAAATACACTTCTTCAGATTTAAGGAGATCTGATGATGTCTACACTTCTCAAGCATCATTCTGAGATTCGTGCAGTGGTTCTTCAAGAGTCCAAACACAGTCCAATCATCAAAATAGGCTTCCAGAAACTTGTTCATAAAATCTTTAAAGGCTGCGATGACAACTCTGGAAAAGATGGCAGGTGCGTTCTTCAGACCAAAAGGCATTACTATGTACTAGAACAACCCCGTTCTGTAGCAAAAGTCATCTTATGCCTATCTGTGGGATCAATCCTGATGTCATGATACCCAAAGAAACCATCAGTAAAAGAGTAGGCCTCATTCCCTCCAACGTTATCAAGCACTTCGTCCATGAAAGGAGTGGGGAATGGGTCGTGCATAGAAGCATCATTCAATTTTATGAGATCCACACAAATCCTGATCTCACCTTTCGTTTTCTTATCTTGAACGACCATGGGGCTAATCCACTCAGATTCTTCAACAGGTTCAATGATTCCTGCTTCGAGCATCCTGTCTAGCTCTACGTGGACTCTTTCTTTGTACCACAGGTTTAGTCTGTATGGCCTCTGCTTCACAGGCTTGGTTCCTGGCTTCAAAGGTATTTTCATGACCCCTAGGTTTCCTAGAATGCCTTTCATTTTGTTAAATTTTCAGAATTTACTTCAATCTGATCTAAGATCTTAACTAAGAGAACAACATGTGCAGCATATCTACAGCATATTAATCATGGACACAATAATGCAAGCACACAAGAGACACAGAGTTTACTTGGGGAAAACCATAAAGGTGAAAAACCCCAATAACTTCCTCAAAGATAGATAGAACAATCATACAACCAGAATACAAGAGATAGTCTTCTCCTAGTAGCAGATCCTCCTCCTCCACAAGTGTGCCACTCTCCAAAGTGTGAGTGAGAGAATAGAATGTGTAAAATGAGAGAGACACACTCTCTATTTATACACTAACTTGACTTGACCTTTACTCAACTAGGTCGGCCTCAACTTAACCACTTAACATAATGCTGACTGGGCCGACCCCCACTAGGGTGGCCTAATAACCCTTTGACCCACATGGCTGACCCCCAATAGGGTGGTCTAATAACCCTTTGACCCACATGACTTATACAGGGCCGACCCCAACAAGGTGGTCTAATAACCCATCAAGTATAAGTTACGACACTTACAATATAAATGACGACACTTCCGTATAGAGGAATAATAACATCTCTATAAGAATACAATATACATATATGTGAAATACATTCCGATGTTACATATACATCAACACATTTCTATGAATTTCGTCGGGAACAGCTCCTGATACTCATGTAAGATGTCTGCGATCTCTACAATAGTCTGATCATCCCAATAGTTTCCAATTGATGCGAACTTTGGATTTTCGCTTGTGCCAATGTTCACCTTCTGCATCTTTACTGGTCCACTCATGTCTGGGATTTCCAACGGAGGTCCTTCTATGTCGCACGCACCCTCTGATTCTGGTATATTTATGTTGCATGGATCGTCCTCATTGTCTTCATCTCTATCATCAGGTACTTCAACTAGTTTATAACACTCGATGGGATGTTTTCCGTGTTCCTTCCCTTCTAATAGTAGGTTTGCAAGAATGCCATCTGCCCCGAAGAATCCTTCCCATGTTATATTTTCGTGAGGACAGTCTTCCCTGAATATAGGTTCCTTAATTATCTGCAACACTTCATGGATCAATGGGTTGTCATCGTCAAAGCTGAAGTCCTTCTGGAAGTTTGTATTCAACATATCCCAATCAGTGGTTTCCCTGCGCAACTCTAGGTCTATGTACCATTTCCTTGGAATGTCATCGTCCAGTGTATGTACAAATAGATGCACCCATTCTGTTTGTGGCCTTTCCACCCATGCCTATGAATAGACTTCAATATGCTGGATAGGATCTGTCTGTCCATTAAACTTTTCAAAAGGTAAAGTAACCCTGTCAGCAACCGAATCTGCATCTTAATTTTGCATTGATCGCAAGTAGTCAATGTATGCTTGTGTGCAGCCCACCATCTGGCTGGTGTGTCACGCTGTGCCATATTCAATGCTGGTAATCTATGCTCATCTGCCATAGCTGAAGTATATTCTTGGATGAAAGTGTAAATGTTAGCAGAACCATCATACATGGGAATAGGACTTACCTCCTTTTCGATCCAGCGCAGTGATTTCGTAACCTGCGCGCATCTTCTCGCTGATACTTCATGCATGCGGCTTTGTCAATTTTCTAGTCCTGTCTCCGAGTCAGAGACACAAGAGCTGTCACATCTCCAGTTGATTTTACCATCCATAGTTGGATTAATGTGATCTGGTATAGTTTGTCCAAGTCTTGATCCTTGGATTCCTCCTGAATTGGCTCACTGTATCTGTCCCCATCTTTAGGATCCAATGATGCGATGACCCTAAGATTATTTCCTTCAAATATCATCTTCTTTGTCTTTAGGTTTATGATAGCCAGGTTATCCATGGCCCAGTCAACTCCTAACAGTGTAAGAAAAGGCTAACTATCGTCCACAATCTCTATAACTTCAAAGTCTGCATGACTCTGGACTCCATCGATGTCAACTACGACATCAGCTAACTGGCCAAAAGGTATGACTATCTCTTGGTTAGCCATTCTCAATTGGATAGGTGACCATAACAGCTTTGGTTGACCCATCTACTGCCATGTCTGCTTAGTCAAGACATTGACTTCAGATCCCAGATCAAGGATGACTTCATCCATTTCAAAATCTCCTATCTACGTGGTAAGCCTCATTTCTAGGCATGTCCTTTTATGCTTCCTTATGTGATGTATGGAACTATCAGAAGTTTCTGTTCCCGTTTGTGGTTCATATTGGTTTATGAGCTTCTGTAGCTCTACTATGGCATTTTCACTTTTTACTAGCTTCATGCAGCTTCGCAGGAACTGCACAACGGAAGTGCCGACATTCATTGCAGTACTTGTTTTCTCATAAGCAGCTGGCATATCTTCAACATGTGGTTTTTCACTGTGCAATGGGATCCTCGCTAACTTATTTGCCAATTCTTTTAAGGTATCCCGCGCATCGATAAATACCTCCTTGTTCTTTCGTAGGTCGAGAGTAGGTATTTTTCTTAGAGCTTTTCTTATCCATACTGTCTCAAGATGGGTCTGCTTTGTGTGAGCCTCCCCTGACGTTTAAGCTTCTACTCCCCTATCGCGGCCTATCTCAACGCCACTGCGTATGACCACGTTGATGCTCGGCTCCAGTGGTATATTCTCTGCTGTGATCCACTGGATGTTTGGAGCTGGTGCCTTCGTCCATCTTCTTTTCTGCATTTCCACCTCTAACACTGGGAAATATTCAATAACATGCTCAAATGATTTATAGTAGTTGCAGGTAGTGCATAGGTTAACACAATCTCTAGACATGTGACCTGGATGGCCACAATTATAACAAATGACTGGGCTGCAGCCTCTTCCCTGCGTCGGGCAAGCATTTCTTCCTCTGTCGCGGTATCCACCACCACGGCCTCTGTATCCTCCTTGATCATATTGCACATTTTCTTGTTTGGGTTGGTTTTCTTCTTGTACGCGGTACAAGCCAGCGCCTCTCATTACATCCATATCTTGTTTTGTTTCATTCATTAGCTCATATGCGCGACAGTTGGATTCATCATGTCAAACTGATTTACAGAAAGTGCAGTATAAATTTTTGGGTGTTTTCACATATTTTTGTATGAAGCAGTCTTCAGGTCTGTGTCCAGTAGTTCTAGAAATTTCACACCATGGGGCCTGATTCTGATTTATCGGGTTGGGCGCACCAATATTAAGATAGTCGCGGAATAAAGGGCAATGCTCACGGTCATGGCCTTCTCCTAGACAACTTGTACACCAGACCTCATGCCTAGGTTCATACCTTTGTTTTTGGCCATTCTTCAGGCTTTGCAGTTCTAGTGTCAGGGTGGTCAGCTGGTTTTGGATCTGAGACATCCCAGAACTAGTCTCACCAATCGGCGAAGCCTCTAGCTTCATTGTGATCTCCAAAGCCTCTTCCTACGACACAACCTTCTTTTGCATCAATGGTAATCTAATGTGGGGCAACAACGCAACAATAAACCATTCCTTGTGCTGTTCTGGAGCTATAACAAAGCTCACTTGGTCCAATAAGGTCTTGAACTTCTGATCAAACTCCCAGAAAGTTTTAGTCGGACTCTGCTTGATTTCTTTCAACTCAGTTATACACTGAGATTCAGATTTGGGTTTCTTGAACTCTGCCACAAGTGCAGCTTTAATTTCTTTGAGGGTTCTCGGCTGTGTCTGAGAGTACTTCATAAGCCAATGTAAAGCTCCGTCTCTGAGGGTTGTAATGAGTTGTGCTCTCTTCACAGCATCATCGTGGATTTTTCTTACGCTCCATACAACTTCACAAAGAAACCAATGCTGGTCAAGGTCTTCTAGACCAGTTCCTTTAAATATCGGTAGCTTCATATCAGTGTTTGCCATTGTGCTATTAGTAGGCGCACCCAGATTTGTGCACGGCTATTGTGATGGGATCTGTGAAGTGAAAGTAAATGGGAGTATCGGAGTGGACGTACTCAGCTTAGTATCCTAAGGGATGGGATGTGTAATGGGTGGGCTCTGAGATAAGGGAGGCATGGTCTCTGCAATCGATGGATTTTGAGGGGTGGATGGTGGCACGGATTCGTTGTTAAGGTCACAAGGAATCTCAGTATCTATGTGGGGTCCAGTGCCTCCAAGATTCTTATTAAATTTATATCTCTTCCCGCTTCTAATATTATGGGTGTCTTCATTAGAATCACTATATATACTGTTTACCATGACAAAGTTGAAAATATTACTGCATTCTTAAAACACCTTTCTTAGCTAACAACATCTTCATGTATAGACTGAGATTGTTTAGGTAATTACCTTGGAATCGGTCAAAAAAGTATGCTTCTGCTTGGCTGTAGGATTGGCGTGTGCTTACAACAAATTCTGTTATGAAGCCTTCTAGCATGTGATCGACCTAGAAGTCAACTGCGTGCGTCAATGGGATGTCTATTGATTTGAGCTGCGTTATGAGCTCCGGAGTCCACTCTGTAGGAACTCCTTCTTGAAAATAGGTTTTCTTCTCTGCAAGCGGCGAGATCCACTCTTGCAGCTTGTCTGGAAATGATGCCCAGAAAATCTCGTGAATATCTTTCCACAGGTATCTATTCAACCACAGGTATCTCTTGTCTTGCAAATTTTCTTACAGTCTTGTCATATCAAGCCCAGATCTCTGTCTTTTCAGGATGCCAATTATCGGAGCCTGTCGGCAACAGATGTTCTTCATCACACATTATGACTACAACTCATCATGGATTCTAGTGTGGAAATAGAACCATTTGTTGGCTTATCATATGCTAACCCAGAGGGTTTTCAATAAAGACCCAGGTTCTTCGCGGTTTCCCCTTAACCAACAAAACCCCCTTCGCACCGACCCTTTTGGAAACAACCTGCGAGCAGGTTGAGGTCTCACCCAAGGTGTATCTATGGGGTACTGCGGAATCAGGTTTCCACAGTAGGTGATGAGTTGTTTAGTCTGACGTACTGCGTAGCGCGACACGGGATGTGTGCTGTGGGGCAATACTACGCGGCGATAGACGACACCGCGGTACGCACCTCTGAATTCTACTTCCACAGAATTGCCTTTTAACTACGGCCGATGCAGCTCACACTAAGAATCGAAATACTTGTGGTTAACTAGAATACTGAAATTATTAACATTCAATCATTTATCCATTCGCTCGGGGTATTCACTGCTCAACCATGTGCTGCAAAGATGGTCCAACTACCATGCATTTTTCCTACTACGTAATGTAAAAGTGCTTAAACAATATCTAACACTTAGCCAAATAACTGAGTCATTACTGCCTTATAAGAAGAGGCCAAACATTCACCATTCATCTATTCATGCAGAACTTAACATATTACTTCCATATTCTCCTGATGGCAAATACATATAAAAGTCCTATCATAATAGTATGCAAGGGAAAATTCAGACATTCATTCACAAGAAGTAGATAAATGCACAATACACAACACAATCACACTGCACAGTATTTAACGTGGTTCACTCCCCCGGGCGAGAAGCTACATCCACAAGAACTGTTGTTATATATATCTTTTGGGAAGGGCACAACAGTTCTTAGTCTGCGCACTTAGCTGCAGAATCTCTTCTCTCTCACATAGGTCTCTGCATACACAGCTACAAATTCTTTACAATATCTTTACTATGAAAGATTTTACAATGCTCAGTACTAAACTTCTAACAACAACAGCCCTTTCCCATACAAAATTTCCTCCTTAAATAGATCATGACCATAGGTCATGTCTTTACAATGCTAAAAGCCGAAACCCTTAGGGTTTCCAAAAATGCTACGGTTTCTCTAAACCAAACTACTGGCCTCTGGTAGTGAGTGCTCCATCGTGGCTCCTCCACACTTTCATCTTGTTTCTATCAGCCTTTCTGTTGTGCGCACGCCAACAGATCACTTTCCTTGAGCCGCTCTTCTTGTAACGACCTCATATAGCTGGCTCAACTCCTAGTCGCTTTCATCAAACCATTCTTCCTCTAACGGCCTTGTACATCTGGCCACCGCTCATTCTCCCTGAAGCATCTTTGCCAAAACTAGATTGCCGACGGTCTAACCGGTACCCGTGCCCGTCCTCCATCTAACACTCTGCTTTTCCAGCTCCACGTGGACTGGTCACTTCGCAGCACTACTTCCTCGCAGCACTAGTCTTCGCAGCACCCTTCGAAGTACTGCCAAAATTTGGTTGTTGCGCACAACTTCGCAGCATTCGCAACACTTGCACAAAATTGTATTTTTATTGAGCTGCGCTCAGCTCCACAGCTAAAACTCCTTCTGTTACCAAAATTTGCCCCAACTTGGGCCAGGCCCAACATGGCACTTGTCGTCACTGATTTAGAAGTTGGTCTCTTTGAATATTATCCTCATGTCGTTGTTTCTCTCTAGCGTGTGCCTGTACGTGATATGGACCATTATGCTAACTTGGTATGAATGGTAGTATTGACTTTGAATCTCATTATGTGGCTGTAGGGTGTAGTTTTGAACAAAGTCCACAACTGACAATATTGTTCCATTGGGAAAGGCATCCCAGCACTGTCTGTACTGTTCATCCTGCCATCATTTTTGTGCGGAAAATACACCTATAGTTCAGGGAAGAAACTACCAACTTACAGGGATGAAAGATAGACCTACAAATGTTCTGCAAGTAAAACAAGTAAGCAAAGAACTAAAGGTTAAAGAGGATGTGTACCTTATTAAGAAGGTTGATCCAAGCCTTCCCTTCCTTGCTCTTCAATGCTATCTAGTATCGCAGCACCCACACCTGCAAAACAACTTCATACCTTTCTCAAATACATTTGACTACATATATAAGACTGATATTCATGATAGAAGAAAGACATCAAACTATAAGCAAATTGTAATCAAATCTGAGACACACATGAATAGGTCATATTTGGAAAGGGAAGAACATCTAATATTTATTAATGAATGAAGCAAGTACATCAAATTATACCTTCCTTCAATCTTGGAACTTCACGAAACCTAGATTCAAGGTCTCCTGCTTTTGTTCTCCAAGGATCCCAGCCTCTAACCAGCTGTGCTAGGGTTTATCAGAAACTGAGGCACAAGAGAGCGAGATGAGGGTATTCATTCCTCCAGCATAACATTGTTCTAGACTTGGTCCCCACTCATGGCCCTTCTACCTTCCTTATATAGTCAATGAAGGAGAGGAAAAGTAGTTATAACCGATCAAGAGGTTCCCCAACTAACTCAAATTGACCAAAATTTGAGATTTTAATTGTTTCAAGAAAATACCCTACTTTTCTACTGCAAACCAGCGCATGTACTCTACTTTTATGAAGCATAGTTTCATATTTTTTAAGGAAAACTCCCCTCTTATGCTTATAGAGTAGCATTTTTTATGGAAAATGGCCAAAAATAGGGTTTTCTGATGATTTTCAGGAGGTTGTTTGGTCTTGAAAAGTGTTCCTAAGGGTTATAACCATCAAGTGGGCCAAGAGTGAGGCAATTTCAACCATATTTAGTGTCCCTAATGACCCTTCAATCCACAAGTGTCATGTTGTGTGACTAAACTTGATATCAAGAAGTGTCGTCATGCGACCATGCGATGCAAGTGTCATCACGGACGGAGAAGTGTCATTTTAAGCTTTAACAGATGCCCCCTAATGTATGAGGTCAGAGGGAGTGAGGGAAACGATGGCTGAAATACATTATAAATAACAAAGAGTTAAAACATGGAAGTGCAATAACCAGAGAAACCAAGAATCATAGGCTCAAATGAAGTACCTGAAAGCAAAGGCAATGTCAGACAAACTCATCCTTTAGGTAATTGTCCATGTTCAAATAGTGGAACATAACTTCCAAAAGGATACAATAATGATCCAAATACTGATGCATATATCATGGCCACTAGAATGCAAGCGTGGATCCATGAGGAATATAAGTGTAAACATAGCCACATAAATACAAGGTGGATCTATGTCAAAACTAGAGAACATAGCCATAGAGAACAAGTCGGATCTATGTCTCATCAAGAGCCAAAACGAGTGTGGCTCAGTATTGCGCAACTTGGGAAATAACATAAATAAGGTGATGCTATCGAGGATCCCAAGGTCTTCATCCAAAAACAACCCAAGGTACAAACCTATCCATGCAAATAAATGAGTTGATGTCGAACATGGGAGGTATCGTTTGATTACCGGTCATTGATGTATACCGTTAACAAACGCGAGGGTGTCCACCAATAATGAAAATGGAACCCAAGGTACCTAGTACATTCAAGCAAGTGCAAATAAATGGTCTTGCCGTCGAACACTTGAAGAATCCATCGGATAGGAGACATTGATATATTCCCATCTATCCAATAGCGAAGGAAACTGCCACTAATGACTGCAATCCCCAAGGTACTAACCGAAACTCTAAACTTCATTCCCAGAGCACAATGAGTTGAAGTCAATGGGAAGAAGTTTATTGGAAGGGAGGCCTTAAGGCATCCTCCATCATCCAACACGAGGGACACTCAACATGTATGAGCTGATTTAGAGTAGGACTGAACACATGATGAAACATACTGACACCAAGGAATGGCCGATGCATGAGGTCAAGGAAACTGCAGAATGGCCGACACAGGTTATATACTTAACTAGTGAGCATGACACAAGAGTGACTTAGGCAGCTTTTAACACAAAGAGACCACAATGCAAATCTGTAATGTAGGAGCCATTAACAGATTCTCCATATGATTGGAAGACTAACCAAATGGAGGAGTGTTATAGCTTAAAATGACACTTCTCCGTCTGTGACGACACTTGCATTGCTTGGTCGCATGACAACACTTCTTGAGATCAAGTTTAGTCACACAATAGGACACTTTTGGATTGAAGGGTCATTAGGGACATTGATTATGGTTGAAATTGCCTCACTCTTGGCCCATTTGATGGTTATAACCCTTAGGAACACTTTTCCAGATCAAACAACCTCCTGGAAATCATCACAAAACCCTGTTTTTGGCCATTTTCCCACAAATATGCTACTCTATAAGCATAAGAGGGGCGTTTTCCTTAAAAGATATGCAACTCTGCTTCATAAAAGTAGAGCACATATGCTGGTTTGCAATAGAAAAGTAGGGCATTTTCCTGAATCAATCAAAATCTCGAATTTTAGTCAAATTTGAGCTAGTTGGGGAACCTCCTAATCAGTTATAACTACTTTTCCTCTCCTTCATTGACTATATAAGGAAGGTAGAAGGTACATGAGGAGGGACCAGGTCCATAACAATGTTATGCTAGAGGAATGGAGACCCTCATCCCCCTCTCTTGTGCCTCAGTTTTTGATAAACCTGAGCACAACTGATTAGAGGTTGGGATCCTTGGAGAACAGAAGCAGGAGACCTTGAATCTAGGTTTCGTGAAGTGCCAAGATTGAAGGAAGGTATAATATTATGTACTTGATTCATTCATTAATAAAGATTAGACTTTCTTCCCTTTCCAAATATGACCTATTCATGTGTGTCTTAGACTTGATTACAGTTTTCTTATAGTTTGATGTCTTTTACTGTCATGAATATCAGTCTTATATATGTAGTCAAATGTATTTGAGAAAGGTATGAAGTTGTTTTGTAGGTGTGGGCATTGCGACATTGAATGGCATTGAAGAGCAAGGAAGAGAAAGGTTGGGATCAACCTTCTTAATAAGGTACACATCCTCTTTAACCTTTATCTCTTTGCTTATTACTTGTACTTGCAGAACATTTGTAGGCCTATCTTTCATCCCTGTAAGTTGGTAGTTTCTCCCCTGAACTATAGGTGTATTTCCCTCACAACATAATGGCGACTCCGCTGGGGAAGCCTATCTGCTTAGGGGTATCCAAGGCCATTTCTTTAGTTTTGTTTGAAGGTATTTATTCATTTTCTTGATTAGAATCAGTTATTAGGCTCTGTTTGACCCTCCTTGGCTCTTACAAACCCTTCCCAACGCTTATAGACCCTTACTGGCTCAGGTGTGGGGGGTTTTGCCCTATTTTTTCAATTTTTCCCACATGTGTGCTACTGTTGTGAAGCACAATAGTGCATTCCCCTATTTGGGTGCTGGTCTTCCTCATAGATAGTAGCGCACACATCCTGGAACTGAGTTCTTTGGGTTTTGACCTGTTTGGGGGGGCTGTGGTTGCTTTTTTGGGGGCACTACTACATGTGGTCAAATTTTCCATGATTGTTCGTTGTAATTGCCACGAATTTTCATCCCTGTTGTAATGATTAGTGTTTCATTTTTTCGTGGAAACATATTCATGGATATAGGGACAAAAATTCCCCATCATGGCAATAGCAATGCTTCTTGCTGGCCACGTGTCAAGTAGAGAACAGTTCTTAGATCTATGGAAGAGGAATCCATCCAAGCAGTTGTGTCGCTATATAGATGTTCAGCTTCTACAAATTCCATGAATGTGCATGGAAACATGTTTGTAGTTCCATGGATCATCGTCTCAATTTCCACGCAGAGATCCACAAACTTTCGTGGTAGGTTTAGCACCTGCGTCGAAACAATTTTACATTTTCCACGAATCCTTGTCCCAATATCCATGAAGCAATTCCCAAACTTTCGTTGCAGGTTCAGCACCTGCGTGGAAACAATTTTATATTTCCACGAATCATCGTCTTAATATCAACGCATCGATCCACAAACTTTCGTGGCATGTTTAGCACCTGCGTCGAAACAAGTTTACATTTCCACAAAACATCGTCTTAGTATCCACGCACCGATTCCCAATGTTTCGTGGTAGGTTCAGCACCTGCGTGGAAAGAGTTTCTATGGGATTATGGATGTTCGTTGATCTAGTGATGATACCTGGGTGTGTTAAAAAAAAAAAATTTAATGCATCCAAAAATTTGTCACATCTTGTGACACTTGTCAACGAAACAATCAACAATCAATGCTACAAGGAGTATTCCAAACTATAATTTCTCACCTCATCACTCATTCATGAGGTATTTTAGGCGCAAGAATATCCCAAGTACTGAGATTTGTGCACAAAAGACCCTTCAAAGTTGCTCCTGGATGTGTTAAGTGGAAGGAAACCCTAAAAAAGTGACTTGATTAATACTATTGGAAAAAACATTATTTGAAAAATAAAGGAAAGACCTATACATCATTTTTGTAAACATGCATACAGAATCAAATCAAATGTTAATACAAAACTTGAGGAAAAGGCTCATTTATGTGCAAGATTGTGCAATCGTGCTTCTCTAGCTGAACTTTGGCATTTGGATGAAACATCATTGGTTTCAATATTCCTCATAAATTCTTCTAGAGGTTAAATAAGATTGCACTCCTCTATTTGTATGTACCATTTCCTTAATTCCAATTCTGAATAATATCAAGTTGAATACTTCCAATGATTTCAATAGTTCCTACATATTGAAACCATATCCCAAAAATTCAAAGTCAGAAAAAACGTTCTCATGTGATAGTCACAACACTCATAAGTTAAAAGACATTCCAGAGGAAGGAATTCATTACTACGATACCTAGACGTGTTAAAAATAAATAAATTTTAATGCATCCAAAAATTTGTCACAGCTTGTGACACTTGTCAATGAAACAATCAACAATCAATGCTACAAGGAGTATTCCAAACTATAATTTCTCAACTCATCACTCATTCATAAGGTATTTTAGGCCCAAGAATATCCTAAGTATTGAGAGTTGTGCACAAAAGACCCTTCAAAGTTGCTCCTGGATGTGTTAAGTGGAAGGAAACCCTAAACAAGTGGCTTGATTAATACTACTGGAAAAAACATTATTTGAAAAATAAAGGAAAGACCTATACATCATTTTTGTAAACATGCATAAAGAATCAAATCAAATTTTTATACAAAACTTGAGGAAAAGGCTCATTTATGTGCAAGATTGTGTAATCGTGCTTCTCTAGCAGAACTTTGGCATTTGGATGAAACATCACTGTTTTCAATATTCCTCATAAATTCTTCTAGATTTTAAATAAGATTGCACTCCTCTATTTGTATGTACCGTTGCCGTAATTCCAATTCTGAATAATATCAAGTTGAATGCTTCCAATGATTTCAATGGTTCCTACATATTGAAACCATATCCCAAAAATTCAAAGTCAGACAAAAAGTGCTCATGTGATAATAACAACACTCGTAAGTTAAAAGACATTCCAGAGGAAAATTGCAATATTCAGTATCACATGAGAATTTCTTATATGTATCTCCCTCATAAGTTGGATCCATGTGTTAGGTATTATCAAGGTTTGTTAAGCTTCTAAAGAATTTTCATTGAAATTAATTCATTATTTGGGGTCAAGGGTACAAGCAAAGTATCCATATAAAATATCAAAATGAACAATTTCCAAAGGTGGTGCATTCTCTTTCCTTTTGTCAAAGTTTGAGCAGTGATAGGATTTCTAAGATATGAATGACAACTAATATTTTATATATACTACCAACTCTATGATAATCTCTTAATAGGAAAATGCTCTAACAAAATTCAAAGATCTTAATGAACAATAACATGTACTTGGGTAAACATTTTCTGGTTTGAATTACAACCTACCAATTTTGTTTTTGTGGACAACAAGATCATAAGCAGCGTGAAATGACAGTTACTGATGATGACAAGGACATTCACTCTCTCATTTTTGCATCTACTTCTACTTCAAGTATAAAGAAGTATCTTTCTCTGTTAAGGTTTACCCCCTCTCATTTACTATTATTTTCTTTCGTATTCTTTTTTTGGGCATTTAAAGTTGCACTGGCACTCCCACACTACGACTGTGACTTGTACTCTGTAGTCCCATGATTGACCTATTTTGGTCATTTATGGACATTAATGAAGTTATCTTACCTTATATCTTATTTTAAAAATACATGGAAACACTGTAATGTCCTTATATATTTGGTATGATTATTGCATCTACTATGCTATTACCTATTCCAACATATCCTCAGCTTCATAAAAACAATGAGAAGTTCTAGTGCATTAGGAAAATGAATTGTGATATGTTTGCAATACCTAACTTTATATGTGAAACAGAGTAGATAAATATAATACATAGGCTTGAACTAAGCAATACATCAAAAGTCATGGAGTCATCATATGAATCTACAATTGGATCAGGTGTTGGCAATAAGAAAGTTGGTGCCTATGCACTCAAGGGGAGAAAAATGTCCTTGTCCTCCACAAAGCTCTCATATTCCCCAGAGAACAAAACCCTGGGAGTATCCTCTCAATTTGGATTGACTCTAACCTGGCCCTCCCAACGTGACAAATCCTGCAACAGCTCTTGAGGTCAAAAATCCAACAATAGTAACTCTGATTAATGTTGTGATTGAGTTCCAGGGTTATACTTTCAAGGTTGTTTTTGAATTAATGCAGAAATCCCTTCTAGCTCTAGATGTGATAAGCCATCTGAAATCCAAGTGATGTAATCATGTTCCTTCAAATATGAGTTAAGGCAAGTGGAAAGCTCTTTCATTCATAATCAACACCAAAATCTGGCAATTTTTTAGCAAGATAAATGGAAGAAACCCCATAATTTAATATAAGGTCAAGAAATGTTTTGGAATCCTTGTAAGACAAGGAAAATGCATTGATCCACAGATTTATTAGCACATGGCCTTGAGCAGATTATCTAGTGCCTTGGATACAAGAAAATTGGACCCCAACTTGTCCCTGTTAGTTTTTGTTCTAGGGGGTTTTCATCATCTACTTCAAAAATATGAAAGATAGAAAACACATCTTAAAGGATGTACTGGGTTCCCTGTTTTTGGGGCAGGTCTTGCATATTTTTTAAACCTTTGGTTTCTAGACTTTGACCCTACAAATACACCTATCTCCCACATTGGAAACATAAAGAACTCTGCCACAAACCACCCCTACTAAACAGCAAGACCCAACTATTGCAAGTTGTGGCTTTATAGGCCATGACTTTGTAACAAGAGACAAGCTGTAGAGATCCTTGTGCATATAAGAGAGTGTTTGCTTTTTTTCTTCACATAGAGAGTGTTTCCTTGTGTCCTTTGAATAATCATAAGGCTTAAACAACATTTTGGAATGTATGATAAATTCAAAACTGCCATATCAACATATAATAATATTGAGTTACACTGACAAGCAAACTAAAATGATAAACTAATATTTAGTAACATGTAATAAAATAAACATATATATCATATAACAAAAAGAGAGATATAGTTGAAGATACCAACCTGGGTGTGAAACCATTCTTGAAAATATACTCAGAAGTGTTACTTTCAGAAAAGATCGTTTGTGCCTTAGAGAGGCCAGTCTTCTCTAGGAACCAGCTGACCCTACAAGAGGGTGTGTACAAACCAGAGAGAGAGAAATGACTAGTGTTGATTAGGTCAATGACGGTCAATCACAGTACATAACTCAAAAGAAATAAAGTCACAAAAATTATAAACTTCAACCAAGTCTCAGCAGAAGAGAATTTATTATCAGCACACCACAACTGATCACAGGTGATCAAAGTCAAGTACTCTTTAAGACCAAAAATTCAACAATGTGGTATAAAAAAAATGAAGGAGCTTAAATGAACGCATTAACCACAAGTCAAAGACAAGGTACCACAAGTCCAATAATAACTCAATCAAGGTGGGGAAGGTACAACAAGTATTTAATAATTCAATCAGTAACAGGTAATAAAATAAACATATTGATCATATAACAATAAGAGAGGTATACTTGAAGATCTCCACGTCAACATTAAACCAAAAATCAGATCTGGAATCTGGGTACAAATATAAACAATGGTCATAAAATAAGAAAATATAAACAATGGTCATAACAATATAAGTGTGGGTAGTAGAAGACCCATGACCCTTAGAACCAAGGGTATGCTCCAAATGTGGCCAAACAACCATACTACTCTATAAGAGCAAAACTTCAACAAGGTGGTTTTAAAAAAGTTACGCAAGGAGGGTAAATGAGCCCATTAAACACAAGTGAAAGGTAAGGTACCACAAGACCAATCATAGCTCAATCAAGGTGGGGAAGGTACAACCAGTCATATCTCTCTAAAATGTACAACCATTCTATATAACCTGAAATTTCATCATCACAGTATAAGGAAGGGTGGTGGGATGCCAAATAAAAATATCCCTCATTCCTCTCAACAGTAAAATATTTTACATCATAATTTTTTTCTCTATCAACTTCAACACTCCTCTGTGGTCCCTATGCTAAAGTTGGTCCTCAAGATGTAATGGGCAGTAATCTTATAACATAATTTTCATCTCTTTCAGTAAAAGTTGATAAAATAAACATATTGATCATATAACAGTAAGAGAGGTATAGTTGAAGATCTCCACATTAACATTTAACCAAAAATCAGATCTGAAGTGTGGTACTATTTCTAAATAGTGCTAAAGCAATAGTAAAATATTTTACAACATAAATTTGATCTCTATCAACTTCAGCACTCCTCTGTGGTCCCTATGCTGAAGTTGGTCCTCGAGATGTATTGGGCAATAATCAAAGTATAAAGAGTGATGATCATCGAAGTCATGATGAACATATCTAATATATCTAATATAAAGAGAATCAATTTTTCAGACTAATTTATCTACATGCAGCACATATAGGAGTGATGATGTTTTAGAAAACACAGAATTTGAATATTAAAATACAAAATAATTATAAACAAGCATACAATGACTTGTGATGACATTTAAATTTAAATTTCAAATTCTACGAAAATAAAAGATATAAATGGGAAAATTGCTAAGAGCATCACATAAAAGATAAGTACCTCGTAACTAAACCAGATAAAAGTTATCTATGTTACATACGAACAATGTTTCATACTAACAACATCTATATCCATCAAAATACAAGTCATGAACTACTTTTTCGTTGATTTCTGTTTTTTTGCATTGAAATAACTTGCGAGTACGGTATCACAATCATCAATTGGCGCAGTATTTACTGCGATATCTCCTATTATTGTTTGTATTTCCAAGCCCTCATTTGTACCACTTCTTGTACGTCGTTGAGCAGGGCGTGGAGGCAGTTCTATAGGGGTGTGAACTGCAACAATGGAAATGAGGTGCATATATATATGACGTTGAATTATTATTGAAATAAATATTTCATTATTTTGATTAAAATTACAATATTTCTCTTTACCAGTCTCTGTAGATGTGACAACTGAGGTGTTAATTTAAGGTATAGTTCCTTCCCCTTGCACTTCATGCTCTTGAGCTACAGGTTCTTCCATTAAAAGAAGAAAATTTATAAGTTTAGGTCAGGAAATATATACATCTAATACCAGTATACTTTTCTATTTCCAAAGCATACATACCGGAATGGACACTATGCTCCACACTATCATGGGAAATGTTCACCCCAACATCAACTTGTACTTGCTGAGTAGTGCTAGATTCATTGCTGCGGTTGCATTGTTGCTTAAAAACAAACATAAATTTTTAGTTTTGGGTGATATAATAGGAAGTACTGAAAATATTTTAATAGTATACTACAATTGGTGATATACCTCCATTTGCGTCATTGGGGAGATTGGAGTCTGCCCCAAGATTTTCTAATGTTCAACCACACTTTTAAAACCAAGCTTTAGGTCTTCGTCGGTGGCATCATCTTGGATCGTATTTCCCTGCAATGCATGATAACACATTTTAAAATTTCCAGTATCAAAATCATATATTTGTTCGGTACTGTTAAATAAATATTCCCGACAACTAATCATTTAATACTTACAATTCTTGCTTTTACTTTTCTATAGCCACCCTGGCCCAGTCTATGTTGCCCATGCTTTTCCATTCTAGCCTTGGTTTCTTTGGAGGTGTCAGGTAGCCTATATATGAAAATTTTCAAAAACCTTAGATATCAAAAATATTTCCAGGAGGTTGTTTGATCTGGAAAAGTGTTCCTAAGGGTTATAACCATCAAATGGGCCAAGAGTGAGGCAATTTCAACCATAATCAATGTCCCTAATGACCCTTCAATCCAAAAGTGTCCTATTGTGTGACTAAACTTGATCTCAAGAAGTGTTGTCATGCGACCAAGCAATGCAAGTGCCGTCACAGACGGAGAAGTGTCATTTTAAGCTATAACACTCCTCCATTTGGTTAGTCTTCCAATCATATGGAGAATCTGTTAATGCCTCCTACATTACAGATTTGCATTGTGGTCTCTTTGTGTTAAAAGCTGCCTAAGTCACTCTTGTGTCATGCTCACTATTTAAGTATATAACCTGTGTCGGCCATTCTGCAGTTTCCTTGACCTCATGCATTGGCCATTCCTTGGTGTCAGTATGTTTCATCATGTGTTCAGTCCTACTCTAAATCAGCTCATACATGTTGAGTGTCCCTCGTGTTGGATGATGGAGGATGCCTTAAGGCCTCCCTTCCAATAAACTTCTTCCCATTGACTTCAACTCATTGTGCTTTGGGAATGAAGTTTAGAGTTTCGGTTAGTACCTTGGGGATTGCAGTCATTAGTGGCAGTTTCCTTCGCTATTGGATAGATGGGAATATATCAATGTCTCCTATCCGATGGATTCTTCAAGTGTTCGACGGCAAGACCATTTATTTGCACTTGATTGAATGTACTAGGTACCTTGGGTTCCATTTTCATTATTGGTGGACACCCTCGCGTTTGTTAACGGTATACATCAATGACCGGTAATCAAACGATACCTCCCATGTTCGACATCAACTCATTTATTTGCATGGATAGGTTTGTACCTTGGGTTGTTTTTGGATGAAGACCTTGGGATCCTCGATAGCATCACCTTATTTATGTTATTTCCCAAGTTGCGCAAGACTGAGCCACACTCTTTTTGGCTCTTGATGAGACATAGATCCAACTTGTTCTCTATGGCTATGTTCTCTAGTTTTGACATAGATCCACCTTGTATTTATGTGGCTATGTTTACACTTATATTCCTCATGGATCCACGCTTGCATTCTAGTGGCCATGATATATGCATCAGTATTTGGATCATTATTGTATCCTTTTGGAAGTTATGTTCCACTATTTGAACATGGACAATTACCTAAAGGATGAGTTTGTCTGACATTGCCTTTGCTTTCAGGTACTTCATTTGAGCCTATGATTCTTGGTTTCTCTGGTTATTGCACTTCCATGTTTTAACTCTTTGTTATTTATAATGTATTTCAGCCATCGTTTCCCTCACTCCCTCTGACCTCATACATTAGGGGGCATCTGTTAAAGCTTAAAATGACACTTCTCCGTCCGTGATGACACTTGCATCGCTTGGTCGCATGACGACACTTCTTGATATCAAGTTTAGTCACACAACATGACACTTGTGGATTGAAGGGTCATTAGGGACACTAAATATGGTTGAAATTGCCTCACTCTTGGCCCACTTGATGGTTATAACCCTTAGGAACACTTTTCCAGACCAAACAACCTCCTGAAAATCATCAGAAAACCCTATTTTTTGCCATTTTTCCATAAAAAACGCTACTCTATAAGCATAAGAGGGGAGTTTTCCTTAAAAAATATGAAACTATGCTTCATAAAAGTAGAGTACATGCGCTGGTTTGCAGTAGAAAAGTATGGTATTTTCTTGAAACAATTAAAATCTCGAATTTTGGTCAATTTGAGTTAGTTGGGGAACCTCTTGATCGGTTATAACTACTTTTCCTCTCCTTCATTGACTATATAAGGAAGGTAGAAGGGCCATGAGTGGGGACCAAGTCCAGAACAATGTTATGCTGGAGGAATGGATACCCTCATCTCGATCTCTCGTGCCTCAGTTTCTGATAAACCCTAGCACAGCTGGTTAGAGGCTGGGATCCTTGGAGAACAAAAGCAGGAGACCTTGAATCTATGTTTCGTGAAGTTCCAAGATTGAAGGAAGGTATAATTTGATGTACTTGCTTCATTCATTAATAAAGATTAGATGTTCTTCCCTTTCCAAATATGACCTATTCATGTGTGTCTCAGATTTGATTACAATTTGCTTATAGTTTGATGTCTTTCTTCTATCATGAATATCAGTCTTATATATGTAGTCAAATGTATTTGAGAAAGGTATGAAGTTGTTTTGCAGGTGTGGGTGTTGCGATACTAGATAGCATTGAAGAGCAAGGAAGGGAAGGCTTGGATCAACCTTCTTAATAAGGTACACATCCTCTTTAACCTTTAGTTCTTTGCTTACTTGTTTTACTTGCAGAACATTTGTAGGTCTATCTTTCATCCCTGTAAGTTGGTAGTTTCTCCTTTGCATCATCTAACAACGCCTTCAACTCTTTCTCAGGAACCATGGGAGGGTGCTCATGCCTAAGGTCAGCTTGAAATCTTTCCCTATATTGGGCCTTGGTATATTTCAAATTCTCACCGTCTAACCTTGCAACAACTTTCCTGTTGAAAGTATTTCCGAACAAGTTGACCATGTGGTCAATCAACTCATCTCTCTTAGTGCTATCTTGGCTATTCCACCATGTGCGAATGGTGGGGCCAAACAGCTCCAAGGCTTTGTCATTCAAATGCCTGTAGAAGACATTGTTTCCTGCAGAAACATGTAATCCATTAATTTATAATATTTTCAACGTATGTTTATTTCAATTTCATGATTAAAATAAAAAAAAATAATGTATAAATACTAGCAATTTTCTGGATCTTGATAGGAACACAAGAGTCATACACCGGAAAGGTGAGATCTAGTTTTCTAATGCTTTTAACTCGTGCCGCACCAAGAAAAGTTTCCTAGTTGTCTATAGTACATTCATCTCTAGAGTGATGTAGAGTCCTAGGCTCCCTCTCATCATGCTCCAGCATGGCATCATGCTCTCTCTCACCATGATCCAGCACGACATCATGCTCTCTCTCACTAGTGCCGTCATCAATGGAATCGAGGCCAACTACAGGAGTGGAAAAAAGCATCATTGGTACATTGCTTTTTTTTTGTTGAATTGGACCATCATTGCTACCTATACCTGTCGCAGCAAGTTCTGTAGTCACGGGTTTTAAAAAATCCTAGAAACAATAAACTTTACTTTATTATATATGAAATCACAACATAGCTTAAAAACAATTGTGAAGATGCTACTTACCCCATAAGACTTTATAACCCCTTGCAGCTCTAGAATCTTTGCCTTGTTCTCCTATGACAAGGGCCTTTGGCGAGCCAAGGCAAGCATTTCACAATTTTCCTTTTTCAAGGCTACTCTAAAAGTGTGCATTGGGTCAATGGAATAGAAAATATCTTCCTCAAACCCCTCATCACCCAGAGTTGGTGCACATGACTAAATTCATCAAACAATAAATTTAATTATGCAATATAATTTTAACATCATTCAAGTATTGATATTGTAATGAAGATTAAGTTAGTATTATGCACTAACATTTACCTGACTCGGTGTTATGACTGGTGAGTGTCCACGAGGAACCGTCACCGTGGAAGCACCAGGTGCCTTTCCACGGTCCTGAATGAACCAGTAATCCATCATAATGTTAGAAAAATGATCCAGTAATTCATCATAATGGAAGAAAAATGATCCAGTAATCCATCATAAGCTCAGAAAAATGTGAATGTACTAAATCAAAACATTTACTTATTTTACTAAACAATTACCTGACGGGCCACAGAGTGTGACCTTCCATGGTCGCCCTCAACCATGGAAGCAGCAGGTGCCTTTCCAATGGCGCCACACCGACACAATAAATCAATAAATAAACGTTTACCTCATACTAAATAATTGTAACATAAAGAAAAATGATATATTGCATTAATATTAATTTTTACCTCAGAAGTAGAAGATACATGTTCTGCTCCATGGCCATGAGTAGACTCCTGCCACAGTTTAATAAGCATGCTTTCATATGGAAATATTAACAATAAGCACGGAAAAAGTGAATGCTAACAGTGAAAATCGGAACATCTTGTTATTGTAGTCATATTTATTTACTATATTTAACATTTACCTGACGAGGCATAGATGCTGACCTTTCACGGTCACCCTGGACTGTGGAAGAGGCATGTGCTTTTCCATTACCGCCAACCTAAAAAAAAATTCAGTAGTCAATAATTGCATCAAAAACAAAAATGAGGTATTCATAGCAATGTAATTACCATGTAATCACATGGACATATTCATAATAAGCATGAATAAAGCGAATGGCAACAGTGTAAATCGAATGTTAACAGAAGAAAACCAAACATTTAGTTATTGTAGTCATGTTTGGTTACTACTTTTAGAATTTACCTCATGAGGCATATTTTCTGATGGTCCACGGTTCCCCTGGACCACGGAAGCCACATCTATTCTATTTAAGTTGTAATCGATCAACAACTCTTCACCTGCAAGTATTGTTTTTATTGCACATACAAATATACGATGATGTTTGCGTGCCTCGAATTCGCAATTTGGTTGCTTATTTGTTGTCACTGGTCGTGTACTATTTATAAATCCAACAACGTTTCCAGACGCTTTTGGTCTCCCATCAATATACATAGTCGCCCCTTTGTTTTTATTTTTTTTCTGCTATTTGAATATAATACACGGCAACTCTATATCTCCGCATACTTCGAGTATATTGGACCAATATCAACCAGTTATTGTATCTTTATAGTGGTCCTACATACTCCATCAATTCGGTTACAGTGCCATAGCGGACCGTTATTCCATCCATGGAAAATAGCCCCAATCCATGTAAGGATGAAGGAGCGATGCGATACATCCTCCCTTTGATGAGGAAATCTGTGTCCACTTGAGGTAGCATATTAGGTACCCATCGTTGCACTAGATGTTTATACCTCAATGGAAAATCCATGTCTCCTATGCTCTCAGCATCATGATTACACAACCCACCATTGGCAATAAAATATTTCATGCGTCTATGGAATCTTTTCCTTATCTTTTCAGATCTAGTTGATATAAAACCGATAGATCTAGTACAACTTGTCTCACTTTCAACCTCTCCGAGTATATCTTCATCATCACTTGAGGAAGATAGATCAGACAGATACCTATTTGGTGGTACCTACACTCCATAAAACAAGAATAAATAGGGTGGTCCTTTCTCTCTTCTTTGAAAGTACACATTTTCTTCCCTCAAATCTGAGGCTTAGGAGGGACATGCCTAACCCATTTACTTTTCCTTCCAACATTCCTGGCCATATTATTGGCAGCCTACCCTCTTTCTTTGAATGGCATATTTCTGGCATTCTACCATTCATTTTTAAAATTTACATGCTGGTATTTTATGCTAATGCATATGAAAACTGTTTGTTAGTGAACTGTTTGGCAAAATCACTCAACTAAAAATCATTAATTGACTATATCAGCTAACCAAACCATAACTATAGTGAGATGGTCCACTCAGGAGTACATTACAGCAGTGTTCGTAAATGTTTCATGTCAATACATCTTAACCAAAAAATCTATAAAATAATACAGTAGAGAACGCAAAATAAATCAGCTAACTTAGGTGAAATATTACACCTTAGACATGTTGCAAATTTCAAATCCATGCAAATTGGCACTCAAAAGGCCATGAGAAATTTGATTTTCAAAAACTATTTTCAGACATTATGTGTATATTGATTTTCCGACTATATTGTTTTTTTTTATTTAAAAAAAAAAAATTCAAGCAATAATGAGTGTATCCATCAACCAAGCAGGAGGACCAAACCAGAAAATGTCAACCTGAGAGCAGTCCCTAGTCGGTCACTCACGTGTTGAAGAAAATTCAACACTACCAGTTAGGTCAATGTTCTAATACAATTTTCAGTGAGATGTAATGTAAGATAAACACATTAATCAGAAAAAGGGGGTAACACACAACATCAAGAGAACTAGGCCAAATGTAGACAAGGCAAAAATATTGGTTTCAGGAAGCTTTTGAACATTGGTTTTTTACTCTGTAAGCCTTGGAAACAACCAAACCATGACTAACCATTATGGAAAACATCTTAAAGTTATTATGACTTTCAATAGTAAGATCTAAAAGTTTTTATGACTTTCCTTACAATCTTCATGACAATCTGAATAAATAGGCCCCACTCATAGCCAAATACTTTTGAGATATTTACAAATCATCGGAGTATGGTGGACCAAAATTTTCTCGACAGGCGTTGTCTTCATTGCACCATGCCTTTGAATAAATAGACCTATGAACCACGCGTTTATTATTATGCATGTGGACGTTTATGTGGGTTCTGACAAGCCATGGTTGATTGTATTTAATGTAGTACCCAAGGATTTGATCCTCAGTAATCTTTGTCTACAAAATATCTTTGACCTGTTCGAGGGACTCTCCAACTACCCATTTCATATTATAAATAACATCTGGTGATAATGTTGTCAGGTTGATGCCGAATGACTGCCACCAGTGTCTCATCCAATCAGGGATGTAGAATGCAGGGTCCTCATAGAGTTCAAGAATTTGAATTCCAAACTTCAGCATGGTATAATATGTTCTATCTGTATTTTCTTTTCTCAAGAATTCCCACCATAATTTTCTATATTTTTCATAAGTGTGTGTAGCACTTGGAAACTAGAGACTAGCATCTTTATGTGGCCATGCTTGGAGAGAACGTATCCGGTTAATACAGTAGTACTATTGGTCTGGTTTTAGCCCGGGGTGGCGTGTAGAGCCCTCTGACGAGATTAAGGTAAGATCATGGTATAGGTTTGTTAATGAATTGCTTGCATTGGCTGCTTTTCTCAGGGAGTTGTTGTAAATCATATTTGGTACAATACTGGATCACATAGGAATTCTTCTGAGTTGTGGCACTAGTATATTAAAAGCGCCAAATCCCTGTAAGTTAGCATCTAACACTTCAGTATGTCGCAACTCCCACATATGTTTCTAGTCTTGTATATAATCCAACCACATGATATTATCATCAATAGTATAGATCTGATGTTTTCGATTGGTCCAAGCAAAGATTTCCATGTTTAATTCTGGGTTATGGGCCTCGGGCTCGCATGCACCAGGCTAGCTTGTTTCAGGCCCACTTGTTAAAAATTAGCAGCATTCTTCTGTGTCAAATATTCTCTTATTAGTAACCATTTTGAATCAAATATTCTCTTATTAGTCATTGACACATTAAAACACCTTAGATCTAAGCCCTAGTTGAATCAAGATTCAAAGTCAAATCACTATAGATAGTACCTCGTAGTTGCAATCAAAAGTGTGGGGAATACTATACACACGGGAGCATCGTCTAAATACTATGTGCAGATGGTTGTGAAGGACAAGCCATGATTGATGCCTAGGAGGCCTATTATGTGCTATAAATATGCACATTATATCAAGTATTATTTCAACCAAGTAATATGAAGTGAGTCTCCTAGGAAAGAAAACAACCGAAGGGTAAAAAGAGATAATCCGAGCAAAGTTTGGCATTGTCAAGATGTCTCAGCAGATGCAAGGGGGTCATTTGAAATAGGCGAATGAAGAGGTGAGAGTGAATAGTGAGCAAGGTAGGCAAGACTGGGAATTACCACACCATCACTATGGTGAATTAATGAGAGACCTAGAGTAGGTGGTGCCCTAAACAATCTAACATAGAGGTAATTTACAAGCAGGTGAAACTGATGTGTGTATGTTTTTAATAACATTTCCCGTCATAATCTCTAGAAGGAAATGAACACAAGTGCATATTTTCTATCAAAAGGAATACAATTTACATCTTACTCAAGTTTTCTTATAAAATCTATTGATGGTGTTCAAAGCAATGATATCCAGAGCACTTTCAGGGCTAAAAGTTGAAATTCAAGACCTCGTTTGAAGCAATCACATTAATATCGCCAATTAAAACAACTATCATATCCAAAATCTATGTATAAATCTAGATGAGCTTAACAGACCAAATGAGAATTCACATCCTGAGCATTGGTACCCAAAAACATAGTGTTTTATTTTAAAAAATTATTGAAATTTTCACATACAACTTGGAAAGCAATCTGGTTCAAATTCCGAAACCAAAATCTAAAAGCTAGGTACAATATCATTGAGACAATCATTCTTATATGGCCATGAAGTTTAAACTATGCCTTCGAATCATGGGCAGAGAAACCAAGAAATGCTTGCAAGATAACAAAAAAACCTCAAACTCTCACCAGCTCAAATCAAGAGAATGTGGCAAAAGGTGGAGATACAAAACTGCTTAAACAAAAATTAGGATTACAGCAAAGCTCCCAACTCACATCATCTCAAACCAAGGAGAATGTTGCTACCAGCAGAGAGATTTAAAATTGCTTAAAATCAAAATTAAATTGCAGGCATAAACACCCTCAAAATCTAATAATGAGCACATATCTAATTCATATTCCTAGAATCCACTTGCACGAAAATATCCAAATAAAACTGGTTTGCAACTGTTTTCAAAAACCATATCAATGAACTTTGTATCACTATTTATGTGTTAAATAGAACTACAGCCTTTACATCAATCAACAACAAGCATTCCATGTATATTGGTTTAGGTATAAAATCAAAACAACCCAATTAACAAATGAAATTAACAACACCTAATTCGAACCCATAAAATGCAGAAATTCGACTCAATAGAGGAGGGTTTCAAAATCCCAAAGAAACACACATAGTGAAGGAGGTCACAGACCAAGAGCCGGTTGCAGGGGGTGGAATATCTATGAGGGAATGCTTGCGCAAAACCCTCCCAGCTCAACCCCAAAATTTACCTCCCTACTTGCAAACAAGTTTATCAAAAAGGGTTCCACATACTCACATTCCAATGCATAATTTACCACAACATTCATAATCAATTCAGGATTGGATATATCTCCAACACAAATATCGATAGTTGGTAGAGGATGAAAAACCTTATCTCAACAACCAACACAAACAACCATTTAGGGTCTACCAATACTAGCTCTATCTCCAACATTGTTTTTTAGACAAATTTGAGTTCCATTACTGCAAGTGTGGTGAATTAGAATCCACTTACGGTTGCAATTTAGGATCTACGGGGATTTGCACAAATGGCCAGAGCACACGAAACCAACTTCAACCCCCCTCGTAGCAATTGCACGGTGAGAGTTGCAAGAGGAAATGGAATTGTAGCCGGTTGCATGCACTAGCTGGTGCAGTCGAACAAGAGAAACAGAGCATTTTCGTTAAGCTCGACAGAGACAGTTAGAAAATGACCAAAAGTAATCACATCAAACCCGAAACCCTACCAAAGCATAACGAGTAACAAAGGACCACACATAACCTATAAAAATACTCATTTCCATATTGAATTTACCACAGCATTCATAATCAATTCATGATTGGACATATCTCCAACATAGATATCAATAGTTGGAAGAGGATGAAAAACCCTATCTCAGCAATCAACACAAGCAACCATTTAGGGTCTACCAATACTACCTCTATCCCTAGCATTGTTTTTTTGACAAATTTGAGTTCCATTACTGCAAGTCTGGTAAATTAGAATCCACTTACAGTTTCCATTGAGGGTCTGCGAGGATTTGCAAAAACGGTCGGAGCACACGAAACCAACTTAAACCCCTCTCGTAGCAATTGCACAGTGAGAGTTGCAAGAGGAAATGGAATTGTAGCAGGTTGCAAGCACTAGCTGGTGCAGTTGAACGCCGAGAGCAACAGAGCGTTTCACAGTTAGCAAATGACCAAAATGAATCACATCAAACCCATGGACATAACATATGTTTTTGTTTTTGTTTTTAACCGTCGACAATGTTAAAGGTTGTCAAATATATGACATTTGTTATAACATAACAATGTTACATAGGTTATCAAATATATGACATTTGTAACATAGGTTTTTTATTTTGTTTTATATAACAATTTTTTTTTTTATATCACAATTTTATCAATAACAATACTAATTAAAAATTAAAAATAACGATACTAATTAAAAATTAAAAATTAGCATACTAATTACCATACCCATAAGAATTTCAATATATGGATAGAGAGCAATTAGGATGCAGTTGATCACAACGATTGGGATGTTTAGACCATTGACATGTAGATATTGAAGAATGATATAGTACTAGATGAACTAAAAGTGTACAATTTGATTCTGATGAAGTGGATCCAAGTGTCAACATATTTGCAAAAGACATAATCAGACGATGCAAGATCTAGTTCTCACGAAACAAAAGTGGTTGGTTGATTAAGAGGACTTACAAGTAGTGATGAACGATCAACATTAAGATTAAAACTAGCTTAGAAAGACCAACAAGGATAGAACCCCTTTCAAAATAAGTTTTTTATGTTTCCAATGAAAGACTCAAAATAAGTTTTTTATGTTTCCAATGAGTCTAGTAGAGTTCTAATATGAAATAACCCAAAAAATAACACATAAATCTTATAACACAATTTTGTATCTTGCTCAATCGACACATCTTCGATTCAAACCATTAACACTAAAACCTCCAGGAACACCCACGCTACTGCACATGTAGAACATAATTAGATTAGAAAACTACTTTTCAAATATAACCAAGTTAATCAACAAAATGAACATATGGTGAGTGCATTTAATTTAACCTAAAAACATTGCATACCTCTACTTTTCAACAATTAAATATCATTCATCTTCTTCTTCATCCATCTCAACATCTGTATCAGGATCTGGTTCTGAATAGATATTGATGAAAGGATCATTCACATCGTCATCAGCATCAAAGTCATCTTCGCTAATATAGTCATCCTCATCGTCATTGAGATCATCGTCTGATACATTTGCATGATCATCCTCTTCAACTTCTTCATCTAACACATCGACTGCAACCTGATCTGAATCATCATCATCGTCTTCTTCTTCATGATTGTCTTCATCATCTTGTACATGATTATACTTTACTGGTCTTCCTCTTGGATCGTATCGAACAACGTATGACCAACCTGCTTTACCTGGTACCTCGGAGTAGTAGACTTGCTCACATTGACTTGGAAGAACATAAGGCTCTATACCCAGTTCAAATGCCCTTGTATTAACCATGGTAAGTCCATTAGCATGCTCAATAACAGTTCTTTCAGGATCACATTCATGCATCCGTAGCCTGTACCACTTCACCTCAAACAAAACTATTTTAAAGGAATTAAAATCACACTCAACAATGTCCTCCAAATGCCCATAGTACCTATTCTCGGTTTCTTCTAGATGTCTATCACTTCTGGAGGAAACATTGGTGACCTTAAAGACTGTAGTTATCCCACAATCCGAGGTTTTCCTGTTATCATCCAACTTTTTGATACTAAATTTACGACCATTACACAACATAGCCTTGTGATGTTTGAGCTGCAACATTGACAATAGGTTAAAAATACATTGTGAATTAATAAACGTCATATAGGAGTTAGTAAATATATTTGAAAACTTAAACAAACGAAATGTAATACTTGGAAAAATGGATCGAAGTAACTAGAAAAAATGTGGGTAAAAAAATTACTTTCCTTTTTATATTTTACACCATAGGGTAAATCAACTTCCCTTTGCGACGTAAGGTCAGGAATCTAATGTCGAAGACGATGACCTGTTTTAATCATGTTACTGACCCCTTGCCATGATAACCTACCGAAGAATTCTTCACAATCTTTTATCCAATGCTCCATCCAATCAAGGTTGTTTGCGATGTATAAATGTAAAGCATCCCGCACTCGACCAACTATAGGATAAAAAATCAATTCAATTTCATATTTAATTAGATCATCATTAAAGGAACATAGTTTAATATAGTTGAAAATGCATAATTATTAAAAAGAGTTCAAAACAGTATGATAATAAAAAATTGGAAAGAATAAATGTGTAGCATATTAATTCAACAACGTATAATAATAATTACCTTTCACAGTCCTAAATGTACCTCTCCCCAGTAGGACCTCCCCTTCAAATTTGTTGATGGAGTTGAGATGCCAAATGCGAGGCACATTCATATTTTTTGCTAATTTAGGTAGATATTCACTAATGTACACCATGCATTGATATACCATATATCCTTCAACCATATAACCCTCGGGACGTGCTCTTTGTCTAACAAAATCCTTCAGTGACTTCAACTTCCTCTCCACCATCCACATCGACCTTGTGTGTACTGGTCCACATAATTCAATCTCCTAAACTTGGTGTATGAGGTAGTGTTCTTGTGCATTGAAAAATGCTGTAGATAGATACTGTTGGATTTCACACATTAGTCAGGGAATTTCTCTCTTCCAGTGCCTTATATCTTCTTTATGGATTTGTTTTGATGAAAGCCACCTACAAATGATGTAATAAAACAATATGTCAAGGCATATATAATATTTGTGGGAAAAACATAATATATGTCAATAAGTTCCACTATAGACCACAGACCAAGTACATTTTCGAAGTAAAACATTACTTACCTCATGTATTTTCCAAGAACATAAATAAAATGTTTTATGTTGCTGTCAAAGTCATCTGGGAGAGATAAAGGTAGAACATATTGTATCAAAAAACCGTTAATTATTAATATTTATATCTAAATAAGAGAATAGATTTAATAAAATAGTGTATACCGATAATGAAATATATTATAGACTAATGATTACCTTAATGAATGCATGCCAATCATGTGTTTTAACCCCTACAAAATCACCTTTTTTCGTCAAGATATTCTTTATGTTTGACGAAAAACCCATCAGAAACCTGATATTTTTTATGACCTCTCTCACAATATTGCTCTGTTGCTCCGTCAAGCACCAAGGAAGACTAATATTCTGGTGATGGCCATCACCATTAGAATTAATGATCACACTTTGCAATGCGTGATTAGATTCTTGGATGTCACTACAAATCATTCCAATTTTTTCTTTGTCAGTCCTTCCATCTAATATTAGCCATAACATTTCTGTTATGTTCTTGCCGATATGCATTGTGTCAAACAAATGAACTATTTGCAAGTGCTCGTAGTATGAAAACCTACTGAATTGGATCGGGTAAATTTTGATTCCTCGTATACCTTAACGACATTCATGAAACATCAGTACATAATCAAATTAAAACCAATTAATCAATAATGGTATAACATATCGCGTTGAACATAATTCAATACAAAAAAAAATGGCATACCTTGATGGTTTTTATTATATTCCACCTTCCATAGGTGAGGTGTCATTCTTCGTGGTTTTTTTCCATTCTCTTCTTTACCGTTAAATTTTTCTTTGTCTGTAGTTTGATAACTATGGTTCTTAGGCAGAAAGTGCCTATACTCATCGAACACTTCCTTTGCTAAACTCCTTGAACGACAAGATTTTATCCTGGGACCACAAAATGGACATGCATATTTACCCTTGGTTTGAAGACCTACAAGATATATGAATTGGTGTAGCAAATTAGCATTACAATTTAAAATAATGCATGATATTATCAACAAATATATAAAATATTAAGGAACAAAAGAAAGTAACAACAATATACCACAAAAATGTGTTAACCCGAGAGCATCATGAATTGTAAATGCAAGTATTCCATGGAATTGAAATCGTTTTTCCTCGATTGGTCTAGAAATATCATACATAGTGACGCCATCCCATAACTTCAGCAACTCATCGATAAGAGGCTCAAGATATACGTTCATATATTTAACCTGGTACTTGCCTAATCAATGAAAGACATAATTATCATGCACGAAACAAATCAATGAAATATTTACTGATCATACTTTCAATTAAAAAAATACCTATTAATTAAATACCTGGAACAATCATTGCCAACATTGTGTGCTCTCTCTTGATCGACATCCAAGGAGGAAGGTTATTGTTTATAACAAAAATAGACCACACTGAGTAGGTAGAACGAAGCTCTCCAAATGGATTGACAGCATCAGCTTCCAAAGAAAGTTTAACATTACGAGGATCTTCTTTAAAAATTGGCCACTTTTCTTCGATGTAACTGAATGCAGAACCATCTGTAGGCATTCGAAGAACATCGTTGTGACTTCTATTCTTTACATGGAAATTCATAAACTGTGCTATACTTTTACACCTGAACAATCGCTGAAAACGTGGGATTATCGGAATATAACGAAGAACTTTTTGAGGCACCTTTTTTGTCACTTTATCGGTTCGATACCTACTTGTTTGGTATTTTGGGCATTCATTTTCTAATGCATATTGTCCATAGTATATGATATGATCATTAGGACATGCATCAATAGCTTGATACTCCATACCAAATGGTAAAATATTTGAAGTTGTTAATAGAAATTCACCTAACAATCTACAAAATTCAAAAGAATAAATCAATGAAAACAATATTAATAATCAATATTGCATCCAAACTTTACACATTATATTACAATAGCAACAATATAGGAAAAAAGTCGACCCTTTCTATATATAGATATTGTGAACATGCAGACAAAAAAAATAAAAAAAATTACATACCTTAGTATCTGTGTCATACAGGTGTTTGATAATCCATTCAAAACCTTCAAGTTCACTAACAACAATACAACAGATAAAAGATTTGTTTTTGAGCCTTCATAAAGAGGTTGACATGACTTCTCAAGTAGAGGATCAACATCATCACTATCATCCTGGTTGTCCTCATCCATTGGAGCAAAGGTGTCTTGGATCAATCTATGTATCTCATCTTCCCGACTTGTGTCACTAATGTTATCTACATCCATTATATCATCAGAAATAACTACTTGATCATCTTCAATATTATGATGTAGAAGTTCGTCGGGTTGTACTGAATGAGTATTTTTGCTAGTACTTGGAAAATAACTCTCTGGAACGCGACATTTTGGGGGCATTGTCTATAAATTTACAAACAACATAGAAAAATTAGTTTGTATAGAACATATAGTAAAAAAAAAGACATTTTACTAAAATTCATGCAGACATGATGAATATTACAGTGAATATATTAAAAATTGAACCCCAAAAATAGTCTTACCAGGGGACGATATTCATAACCCCCTTCGGCGTGCCCCTTCTCCCTACAATGTCTTTCAGTTGTTTCTATTAAAAATCTTCTTTTTTGCAAGCCCCTGCAATCAAAGCAATGACAATAACATTTTCCATCTCCTCTCGCCTCTAATACAGCTCTAAACTGAGCAAGCTTCCTTGCATTTTCATTCATAGTGAAAAATCCTTGTAGTGGCCGTACAAGTAATTGTCTTACCTACACCATACAAAACAATAACTTGTCAATTACATTAGATATTATAAGTACATTTCTGAATATAGTATATTATAATCCAATATTTTCTATATTTATAAAGAAAAACATGAAGACTAAAGTTAATATGAATGGAAAGATGGTAAGTTGGTTGTGAGAAAGTCAATTGAGAATGGTTGGTTACTGAAAAAAAATGGTAAATGTCAAATGTAAAGGAACCAAAAATATTGGGAAATTGATAACTACTTGTATAGTTTTAAGTCCTGATATAGTTTGACCACGAAAGAAGGTAGGCTCTTAACCAATATTGTAGTTATAATCCCTAGCTTAGTAGGACACATCAATGTGGTACGCATTAGAACTAGGAGAAGAGATTATGTCACTTATAGTGTTTCATAACTTAGGATGACAAAGAGAATTGGTATAAAGAGAATGGGTTCAAGTGGCCTAACTTGGAGATGTAGTATTTGAACACGAACCTTTATGCACTATAGATTTTTATCTTGTAGATGAAATAGGGATGGGCTATTTGTGAACTCTCGTGAATATGTTTTCATAAGCTTCTTGAATATGTTGCATAGCTTAAGAAGCATCACAAATTTTTTATAACAAAAAAAAGCATCACAAACACAATATTAATCACAAGCAAGAAAAGTACCACTTAATTTAATTATAAAAAAATGACTTTAGTACTAGAATGAATGTTATTTACCATGAAAATTAACTTGTTACCCTAAAATATTTAACTAGAATCTAGATTTGACAAGGTGATGGAATTCTTAAGCTAGAAGTATGTTGGACTTAAAATAGCATTTCCATGAATTTCCGTTCACAACCATTTTATAATGAACTTTTGTGGGTAGAAAGGCAAAAAAGCAAGTTAACATGACCTAAGCCAAAAAAAACAAGCTCTTGAAAAAAATTAGAGCAAGTTAAATGAAAATGATAGCAAGTTCTTGAAAAAAATATTAGAAAGGCAAAAAACAAATTAACATGACCTAAGCCTCATTACTTATAAACAATATAAAATCTAACCCTTATAAAAATATAGACAAAAAATTACACATTACTAACCTTGCAAGTTCAATATTAGACCTATCTAGAATATCCAAGCTCATGCAATCACACCGCAAGTCCAAAATCCATGCTCAATGTGCCACAAGAAAAGAAAATGTGAAAATTATGGTGAGAGTGTGTAGTTTATATAGCTCGACTTTTGTCCCTGTTTGCACGAAAAGTGAAACCTAAAAAATTCGTCGATATAGGGACAAATGTTCGTGGAACTTTAAAAATCGTGGATATTGCCACGTTTTTTCCACCCTGAAATAAAAAATTAAAAAATCATTTTTTTGACCCACGAATGTTGAAAACATGGAAAAATTTCGTGGAACAATTCGCCCATATGTAGTAGTGGGGTCCTTGATGACCCTAGGTCTGCGTTAACCCACTGTAAGTGGTCGTCTACCCTTGTACTGATCCTATGTTCATGATTTGGACCTTCTTTGATCAATTTGGGCTTGTTTGGAAAGTTTTGGGGCTTGTTGACCCAAGTTGGGGGGTTGTGGACTAGTTTGGTGTTTTGTACCCTGATTTGAGGCCGACTGAATCTACTTGCTCCATTTCCACTAGATTTGAAACCTATTGAGTCTACTTGACCCTATTTGTATCTATTTGAGTGAAATTTCTCTTTAGATTGGTTTCTTATCCTCCCTTATGCTTTTAGTTTTCTTTTTGTAGTGAAAGCTCAAGTGTCTTTGTTGTTGTTCAGGACCTTGACTGCACTATTTATGTGTATACCTAAATTTACCAAACCATACTTCTTTGTAAGTCATTCGCTTTGTTTGGGTCTAAAAGTAGGTTTTGTACGCTTTTCCCAATGGTTGGCATGCTTACATCAATAAGAATCTCAAAGTCATATTGGTAGCTTTTACTGTTTCAATAAGGAAACCTAAAAGTTCTTTGCTTTTGCTTTGATAGTAGGTTATCTTCAATTTCAGTTTTTGTTTCTCACCTTTGAAAAGCATAAAAATTTTGATTTATTTTCTGAGTAGAATACCTTGCAATTGGCTTAAAGGATTTAAGAGTGCTTTGCATCAAAAAGAAGAAGTTTTCTTTTGCATACGTATTTGTTTGAGTAGCTTCATTCTTAGGTTTTGAGTTTAATTTTGTACATTTAGACTTTATTTTTTCCTTTTTACACTCGAAAAAACTAAAAATTGCATTTGCATATGCATTCTAGATCGTATCTTTAGGACTTGCATTGAAAAAGAAAAGATTTGTTTAGTGGTAAACATTTTATTTTTAGTATTCTATCTCTGTTATAACCACTCTCACACACCCACTACCTTTTTGAGTAAGCAAGTAACCTTTAAAATGAACACTAATAAAATGTACTAGTAGCATTTTCATTTCTAGGTTACACTATTCACCAACTAGTCTTGGTTAGGATCTTGGGTTTAAAAAACCTTAAACCACCCAAGATCACACATTACGCAAAAATCGTAGTTCGACTATCACAGGTAAACCCACCTCATTCAAAACTTGCCTGGGATCTATGTAGTAGGTCTTGTGAGATCAGATTGTTGGGAATAAATCTCCTAGTTTATGTTTCGAGCATATACCAGGATCGGATCGTGTTTGGGGACTCTTTTGAGTTTTGGGATTAGTTACCTTGCCCACGCCTTTTGATTCGACCAAAGACTATTCCCCCAAGATTTTTCGGTGTGGTGGTATCCTTAGTATCTAACCATAGGATCATACACAGGTGATGGTGAAGGGTTATATCTGTTGTACCTAGGACAGACATGGGAGGAAATCCCTTACAGGTCATTGGGAGGGTGGTTGGGTGATTCTAGCGCTTGCACCCTTAGTAATTGTATTGTGGACCCTAGGTAACTGTCCTTCTTCCTTCGTTGATTTTTTCTGGGTCCTCATCATCCCAGACTCTTCTCCAAAAGGCATATGTTTGCCCGGTTTGATTTACTTAGGACCTTTTCTAGTGGTGTACTCTTTTTTCTACTTGTCTTAGTTTGCCTTAGAGAACTTCTTCCTCATTTGAGCAGGAAACTATGTCTCGCATTCTGGTGAGCGCCAATCAAGGTACCCCTATTCCGGGGGATCCTTGTACTGTTCCATTCATTGGAAACATTGGTACTCCCTTAATGGCTACTCTGAATCTTCCTGGATTCACTATAGGGCTGCCGGCTGGGTTGTTCTCCACTCTGAATGCCTTACATGCTCCTGATGCTTCTTCTGTAAGCACCTCAAATCAAGAGCATCATAACCCTGTGCCTTCTTTGCCAGTAACATCTTCTCCTCCTCCTTCTGCCTCATGTGGCGAAAGTAGCAATACTAGTAACGAGCAATCTAAAAGGAATAGACAGAGGAAGAATAGGAAGAGGATGCCAAAACAAGGGGGCAACAACCCAACCACTGCCATTCATGCTCGGGGCAAGCACCCTGCCTTTGAAAATCATGCATGGGGCACCTACCCAGCCTCTGGAGGTCTGTGATGAACCTGCAATAATTAGTTAATGCAAATACACGAGATATCAGAAATAATAGAACATAATCACTTTTATATTGATCATGGGCCACTTCGAGGGGGAAACCTCCTTTGAGCAAGCTCAATACAATTAACTTCACGGTGCCTTCAATGACCTCAACACACACTTATATACTAAGTCTATGCCCAATACTATGAGTCAAAACCATGGGACATATAATACTACGGGACGACTTACAAAGCATATGCGTCCAATACTATGGGATAATATAAACTATGGATCAACAAATACTACGGGACGACTTACAAAGCATATGCATCCAACAACAATATACTAACATAGTAAAGAGAAGGGTTGACATAGGTTCCTAACAAGGTCATGCTAGGAGAAAACTTTTAGTCACTGAAAATCACACTGAAAGTTTGTCTTCAACTACTGTCAGTCATGTTGAGGACACATCATTGATCACTGCTAGTCATATTAATGACAAGTCACCAGTTCCTGTGAGTCATACTAGAGACACCAGATCAGACACTGCAAGTCATGCTAAGGGAGTTGACATTGTCGACAAACCCAATAAACAGAAGTATAAGTTCCCTTGCAAGTTTTGTGAGGGAGACCACCTTACTTACTTGTGCCCTATACTTCCAGAAGTGCAAAAAGTGTGGTCCTTAGTTCAAAATTCTTCTACTTCTGAGCAACCAACCACTACAAGTCATGCTGGGGGCAAGCTGTCAGCCAATGCTAGTCATGATGAGAGTACTGATGTTGTGAAGGAGTCTCAACCTATAGGATGGAAACCAAAGTTCCCTTGTAAACTTTGTAAAGGAGATCACCTTACTCACCGATGCCATGCCATTCTAGAGGCACGAAGAGTGTAGTCCATGTATGAAGGAATATATGTTCCTAAGTTGTCTATAGATTCCCTACAGTCAGATAAACCTTTGGTTAATAAAGTGGATGAACCAAAAGAGTTCTTGGTGAAACCCACTCTTCCTTCGGAGAGTGAAGTGATCGAATCGATGCAATCTTCGATCGATCCCATCAGTCCTACAAAGATTGATGCACCTACTGCGGAAGTCTTCTGCATTACTAGTTTGGATGTTCCTGAAAAAGGGGACACTTCATCTGTGTCATGTGAACCCCTACTAGGCCCTAGGATCGTTTTCTTTGATTCGAATAGTCTAGCTTAACCTCGTCTTCCTTCTTCGACACCTTTCCAGATAAAGGTTGATATCGGGAACCATATGGTTGCTCGATGCATTATAGATGAAGGATCTTATGTTAGTATCTTATCTACTTATGCTTGGAGAGATTTGGGTTTCCCTAATGTTATTCCAGCTATTAATTGGCCATTGACCTTCGATAAAAGACCTAGTGAACTGTTCGGATTCCTCCATCAGGTACCTGTTACTTTGGATGGAAAAATAGTCTTAGTTGATTTTATGGTTTTAAAGGACCCTGTGGACTTTGATATGATCCTCGGACATGCTTACGTTTACGCTATGCATGCTATGGTGTCTACGCTCTTTCGTGTGATGCATTTTTCTCATAACGAAAGCATCGTCACTATCGACCAGCTTGCATTCATTGATCCTCCTTATTACCCAACTGTAAACCAGTCAGATCCCTCGTCATTAGGCACTACTATGTCACATGGGACTTATGTGGCATATTGTTCCTTGAGTTCAACTGCTCTTGAGAAGAAGTCTCTAAGTTCATGTTTACATTCTTGGGATTTAGTCCCAGCTTTTGACCAAGTGACACCTCCATCCGAATGTTTAGGTATGTGTTCTATCAGGGACGATATACTTCCTTCTGATGAAGTTTTCCTAGAGTCCATAGTACAGTCTTCCATTCATTTGGATGTTGATCTAGTCACAGTTATGTCTAGCCCTGGTTTGAACTTAAAGTCTGATCTTCCTACTGTTGAGTCTTTGGACTCTCCTATAGATCCGCAAATCGGTGTTCCTACTGAGTTTGATTCTGCTTCTAGAATTTTCAACTCCCGTGATGATGAACTTGTTTCTGTAGATTCCATCATGTCCTTCATCTTTGATCTTCATCCTGAAGTTGATCTTGTTGATTGTAAGTCCTCGGGCTTGGGTACAATAGAGTCTTCATTTGAAAACTTTGCCTTGTTTATGCCCGTTGTTGATGATAGTGAAGTTGAAAGTATTTCTACCACAGTGACTTGTATCAGGTCTTTCTTTACATATGTTTTAGATATGATCTTGGTACTAATGTTTCTTGGGGACAGGATTCTTAGCTGGATTTATACTTGCTTACTGTTCCTTTTCGACACCTTGTGCGACCATGTCAGGTATTCTCAGAACCTTGCATATAGGTTTAGGATTCCCCGCTATTATGTTGCATTTGAACATTTTGCCATCCGAATTCGCCATAGGGTCGAACCTATTGGATATTGGTGTGTTAGCCATCTCTTTATGCATTGTGCACCAGTCCGACAGCAGAGCCTACCTAACATGGGTCACCCTAGTCAGCACCCCTATGCCATTTTGGTGCCCATGCTGAGTTTTTCTCATAGGTTCAGTATCCTTTTTAGATTTACCATGACTTTGAGAAGAAGCCTCATATCTTTCTTTCTCATATATTTCTGGCCATCCCTGATAAGGCTCCCATATTTGCATTCAAGTTGCATATGCATCTATTATGATCCCACTTGCACTAATGATCCTGATGCCAGCTTCCACGCTTTTAGATCGTTGTATAAGCCTTCATCTTTGATCTCATTTCTGCTAAATACTATATCATTTTTCCTTCGTAATTTGACACCTTTTACCTAGAGGAGACATGCCCTGAGTGTCCTTATTTTGCTCGTGTTCCTTGCATTAGGCGTAGCTTTGCTCCATGCGCTTGGAGCTAGTTTTGCACGTCCCTGACACTCGTCTCCTCCCATTTCAAGCATTCTTCCACCTTTACTTTGAGCTCATTAAAAATAGTAAGTAGTTTACAAGCATTCTTCTACCTTTACTTCGAGCTCGTTAAAAACAATAAGTAGGTTTTGAGCATTTCTTCCATCTTCACTTCGAGCTCATTAAAAACAGTAAGGAAGTTATGAGCATTTTTCTGTATCTCCTTTGAGCTCGTTAAAAACAGTAAGGAGGTCACAAGTTTACTTTTTTGGGCTCGTTAAACCTTTACGAAAAAATCCCTATGGAGTTCTTTTAATCCCTTTTCAGACTCCTTAAATAGGAAAAGTTTGCCGAGCATAGTTGTCTTTCTGGGCTCGTTAAAATAACTGAACTGACATCCACTTAGGTATAGAATTATCCATTTTTCGGGCCTTGGTGGATAATTTACAAAAAAGGTATACTCTAGGTATACTCTGGTATGCGCTAGAAGAGTTCATCTTCCATTATTTTACACTTTTTCGAGGAAGGAGACTAATTTTACGAAAAAGGACCTTTGGAGTCATCTTTATGGTTTTCATACTCTCAAAATGTGAAAAAACCAAGCGAGCATTCACCTACTCAGGCTCGATGTAAAATCCATGAGATGGTTGATAGAGGACTGTTTAAGTTTTTCAACTCTATAAGCAAGAAAACACCGTCGAGCACAGACCAATCTGGGCTCGATATAAAATCCATGGATAGGTGTATGGAGTTTTCTTCTAGGTTTTTCAGACACCTTAAATATGAAAATAAAGTCGAGCATGCTTTAGTTCTTTTTCAAGCTCGTTAAAAAATGAAAAAGGAAAGGGAAGGGAAGAATGTTAAAATATCTTTCAATATGATGCTAGCAAGTCAACTATCTCCTTGAACAAAGCACCTATTTTAAGTCTATCAAACAAGTTGGTTTCTAGTGTTAGCCTTAGGATAAACCTAATCTCAGAGTTCTTATTGGTTTTAACGAGCTCGAAATGCTCAAAACCTACTTACTATTTTTAACGAGCTCGAAGCAAAGGTGCAAGAATGCTCGTAACCTACTTACTATTTTTAATGAGCTCGAAGTAAAGGTAGAAGAATGCTTGGAACCTACTTACTGTTTTTAATGAGCTCAAAGTAAAGGTGGAAGAATGCTCATAACCTACTTACTGTTTTTAATGAGCTCGAAGTAAAGGTAGAAGAATGCTCATAACCTACTTATTGTTTTTAACGAGCTCGAAGTAAAGGTAGAAGAATGCTCGGAAAGGGAGGAGACGAGTGTCGGGGACATGCGAAACTAGCTCCAAGCGCATGGAACAAAGCTATGCCTAATGCGAGGAACATGAGCAAGATAAGGACACTCAGGGTGTGTCTCCTCTAGATAAAAGGTGTCAAATTGTGAAGGAAAAATGATACGGGGCTTAGCGGAAATGAGAACAGAGATGGAGACTTATGCAACGAGCTAAAAACGTGTAAGCGGGCATCAGGCTCATTAGCACAAGCGGGATTGTAACAGATACATATGCAACTTGAACAAAAATATGGGAGCCTTATCAAGGATGGCCAGAAATATATGAGAAAGAAATAAATGAGGCTTCTTCTCAAAGTCATGGTAAATCTAAAAAGGCTCCCGAGCCTATGAGAAAAACTCAGCATGGGCACCAAAATGGCATAAGGGTGCTGACTAGGGTGACCCATGTTAGGTAGGATCTTCTATCGGACTTGTGCACAATGCATAAAGAGATGGCTAACACACCAATATCCAATAGGTTCAACCCTATGGCGAATTCGGATGGAAAAAGGTTCAAATGCAACATAACAGCAGGGAAGCCTAAACCTATATGCAAGGTTCTGAATATAACTGACATGGTCGCACAAGGTGTCGAAAATGACCAGTAAGCAAGTATAAATCCAGCTAAGAATCCTGTCTCCAAGAAACATTAGTACCAAGATCATATCTAAAACATATGTAAAGAAAGACCTGATACAAGTCACCGTGGTAGAAATACTTTCAACTTCACTATCATCAACAACAGGAATAAACAAGGAAAAGTTTTCAAAGGAAGACTCTATGGTACCCAAGCCCGAGGACTTATAATCAACAAGATCGACTTTAGTATGAAGATCAAAGTTGAAGGACATGATGGAATCTGCAGAAACAAGTTCATCATCACAGGAGTTCAAAATTCTAGAAGCAGAATCAAACTCAACAGGAACACCGATTTGCGAATCTATACGAGAGTCCAAAGACTCAACAATAGGAAGATCAGACTTTAAGGTCAAACCGGGGCTGGACATAACTGCGACTGGATCAACATCCAAATGAATGGCAGACTGTACTATGGACTCTAGGAAAACTTCATCAGAAGGAAGTATATCGTCCCATATAGAACACATATCTAAACGTTTAGATGGAGGTGTCACTTGGTCAAAAGATGGGACTAAGTCCTGAGAAGGTAAGCATGAACTTAGAGACTTCTTCTCAGTAGTAGTTGAACTCAAGGAGAAATATGCCACATAAGTCCCATGTGACATAGTAGTGCCTAATGACTAGGAATCTGACTGGTCTACAGTTGGGTAATAAGGAGGATCAATGAATGCAAGCTGGTCAATAGTGACGATGCTTTCGTTATGAGGAAAATGCATCACACGAAAGAGCATAGACACCACAGCATGCATAGCATAAACATAATCACGCCCGAGGATCATATCAAAGTCCACAGGGTCCTTTAAAACAATAAAATAAACTAAGAGTGTTTTTCCACCCAAAGTAACAGGTACCTGACGGAGGAATCCGAATGGTTCACTAGTTCTTTTATCGAAGGTCAACAACCAATTAACAGTTGGAATAACATTAGGGAAACCCAAATCTCTCCAAACATAAGCGAATAAGATACTAACAGAAGCTCCTTCATCTACAATGCATCGAGCAACCGTATGGTTCCCGATGTCAACCTTTATCTGGAAAGGTGTCGAAGAAGGAAGACGAGGTTTGGCTAGACTATTCCAATCAAAGGAAACGATCCTAGGGCTTGGTATGGGTTCACATGGCACAGATGAAGTGCCCCTTTCTTCAGGAACATCCAAACTGGTAATGCAGAAGACTTCCGCAGTAGGTGCATCAGTCTTTGCAGGACTGATGGGATCGGTCGAAGATTGCATCGATTCGATCACTTCACTCTCCGAAGGAAGAGTGGGGTTGACCAAGAACTCTTTTGGTTCAACCACTTTATCAACCAAAGGTTGATCTAACTATAGGGAATCTATAGACAACTCAGGAACAGAGATTGCTTCAGACATGGACCACACTCTTTGTGCCTCTGGAATGGCAGGGCATCAGTGAGTAAGGTGATATCCCTTACAAAGTTTACAAGGAAACATTGGTTTCCGTCCTATAGGTTTAGACTCCTTTACAACGTCAGTACTCTCAGCATGACTAGCATTGGCTGACCTCTTGCCCCCAGCATGACTTGGAGTGGCTGGTTTCTCAGAAGCAGAAGACTTTTGAACTAAGGACCACACCTTTTGCACTTCTGGAAGTACATGGCACAAGTAAGTAAGGTGGTCTCCCTCACAAAACTTGCAAGGGAACTTATACTTTTGTTTATTGGGTTTGTCGACAATTTCAACTCCCTCAGCATGACTTGCAGTAGCTGATCTGGTGTCTCCAGTATGACTCACAGGAACTGGTGACTTGTCATTAATATGACTAGCAGTGATCAATGACGTGTCCTCAACATGACTGACAGTGGTTGAAGACAAACTTTCAGTGTGATTTTCAGTGACTAAAAGTTTTCTCCCAACATGAACTCCAGAGGCTAGGTAGGTGCCTCCTGCATGATTTGCAAAGGCATGGTGCATGCCCCCAGCATGACTTGCAGTGGCTGGGTGGCTGGGTTGCTGCCCCTTTGTTTTGGCATCTTCTTCCTATTCTTCCTCCGTCTATTCCTTTTAGACTGCTGGTTACTAGTATTGCTACTTTCACCACATGAGGTAGAAGGAGGAGGAGAAGATGTTACTGGCAGCCCTATAGTGAATCCAGGAAGATTCAAAGTAGCCATTAAGGGAGTACCAATGTTTTCAATGAATGGAACAACACAAGGATCCCTTGGAATAGGGGTACCTTGATTGGCACTCATCGGAATGCTAGACATAGTTTCTTGCTCAAATGAGCAAGAAGTTCTCTAAAGCAAACTAAGACAAGTAGCACAAAGAGCACACCACTAAAAAAGGTCCTAAGTAAATCAAACAAAGCAAATAGATGGCTTCCGGAGAAGAGTCTGGGATGATGAGGGCCCATAATAGATCAATGAAGGAAGAAGGATAGTTACTCGGGGTCCACAATACAATGACTAAGGGTGCAAGCGTTGGAATCACCCAACCACCTTCCCAAAGACCTGCAAGAGATTTCCTCCCATGTTTGTCCTAGGTACAATAGATATAACCCTCCGTCGTCACCTGTGTATGATCCTATGGTCAAATACTAAGGATACCACCATACTGAAAACTCCTAGGGAACAGTCTCTGGTCGAATCAGAAGGCGTGGGCAGGGTAACTGAGCCCGAAACTCAAAAGAGTCCCCAAACGCGATTCGATCCTGCTATATGCTCGAAACAGAAAGTAGGAGGTTTATTCCCAACAATCTGATCTCATAAGACCTACTGCATAGATCCCAGGTAATTTTTGAATGAGGTGGGTTTACATGTGATAGTCAAACTACGATTTTTGTGTAATGTGTGATCTTGGGTGGTTTAAGGTGTTTTAAACCCAAGATCCTAACCAAGACTAGTTGGTGAATAGTGTAACCTAGAAATGAAAATGTTACTAGTACATTTTATTAGGGTTCATTTTAGAGGTTACTTGCTTACTTCAAAAAGGTAGTGAGTGTGTGAGAGTGGTTATAACAAAGATAGAATACTGAAATGAAATGTTTACCACTAAACAAATCTTTTCTTTTCAATGAATGTCCTAAAGATACAATCTAGAATACATGTGCAAATGAAATTTTTAGTCTTTTCGAATGTAAAAAGGTAAAAATAAAGTCTAAATGTACAAAATTAAACTCAAAACCTAAGAATGCAGCTACTCAAACAAATAAGTATGCAGAAGAAAAATTCTTCTTTTTGATGCAAAGCACTCTTAAATCCTTTAAGCCACTTGCAAGGTACTCTACTCAGAAAATAAATCAAAATATTTTTTTCATGCTTTTCAAAGGTGAGAAACAAAAACTGAAATTGAAGGTAACCTACTATGAAAGCAAAAGCAAAAAACTTTCAGGTTTCCTTATTGAAACAGTAAAAGATACCAATACAACTTTCAGATTCTTATTGATGTAAGCATGCCAACCATTGGGAAAAACGTACGAAACCTAATTTTAGACCCAAACAAAGAAAATGACTACAAAGAAGTATGGTTTGGTAAAGTCAGGTCTGCATATAAACAGTGCAGTCAAGGTCCTGAACAGCAGCAAAGACACTTGAGCTTTCACTACAAAAAGAAAACTAAAAGCATAAGGGAGGATAAGAAACCAATCTAAAGAGAAATTTCACTCAAATAGATACAAACAGGGTCAAGTAGACTCAATAGGTTTCAAATCCAGTGGAAATGGAGCAAGTAGATTCAGTCGGACTCAAATCAGGGTACAAAACACCAAATTGGTCCACAACTGCCCAACTTGGGTCAACAAGCCCCAAAACTTTCCAAAAAATCCCAAATTAATAAAAGGAGGTCCAAATCATGAAAATAGGATCAGTACAAGGATAGGAGACCACTTACAGTAGTTTAACTCAGACCTAGGGTCATCAGGGACCCCAAAAATGTAGCCACAACCCCCCCAAACAGATCAAAACTCAAAAAACTTAGTTCCAGGATGTGTGCGCTACTATCTATGAGGTAGACCAGCACCCACATAGGGGAATGCGCTACTATGCTTCACAACAGTAGCGCACATGTGGGAAAAGTTGAAAAAATAGGGTTAAAAGCCCCCACACCTGAGCCAGTAAGGGTCTGTAAGGGCTAGGAAGGGTCTAATAGAGCCTAATAACTGATTCTAATCAAGAAATTGAACAAATACCTTCAAAAAAAACTTAAAAAATGACCTTGGATACCCCTAAGCAGATAGGCTTTCCCCAGCGGAGTCGCCATTCTGTTGTGAGGAAAATACACCTATAGTTCAGGGGAGAAACTACCAACTTACAGGGATGAAAGATAGACCTACAAAGGTTTTGCAAGTACAATAGGTAAGAAAAGAAATAAAGGTTAAAGAGGATGTGTACCGTATTAAGAAGGTTGATCCAAGCCTTCCCTTCCTTACTCTTCAATGCTATCCAGCGTCGCAATGCCTACACCTGCAAAACAACTTCATACCTTTCTCAAATACATTTGACTACATATATAAGACTGATATTCATGACAGAAGAAAGACATCAAACTATAAGCAAACTGTAATCAAATCTGAGACGCACATGAATAGGTCATATTTGGAAAGGGAAGAACATCTAATATTTATTAATGAATGAAGCAAGTACATCAAATTATACCTTCCCTCAAGCTTAGCACTTCACGAAACCTAGATTCAAGGTCTCCTACTTATGTTCTCCAAGGATCCCAGCCTCTAATCAGTTGTGCTAGGGTTTATCAGAAACTAAGGCACAAGAGAGGGGGATGAGGGTCTCCATTCCTCCAGCATAACATTGTTATGGACTTGGTCCCCAGTCATGGCCCTTCCACCTTCCTTATATAGTCAATGAAGGAGAGGAAAAGTAGTTATAACCGATCAGGAGGTTCCCCAACTAACTCAAATTGACCAAAATTCAAGATTTTAATTGTTTCAGGAAAATACCCTACTTTTCTACTTCAAACCAGCACATGTACTCTACTTTTATGAAGCAGAGTTTCATATTTTTGAAGGCAAACACCCCTCTTATGCTTATAGAGTAGCGTTTTTGTGGAAAAATGGCCAAAAACAGGGTTTTCTGATGATTTTCAGGAGGTGGCTTGGTCTGGAAAAGTGTTCGTAAGGGTTATAACCATCAAGTGGGCCAAGAGTGAGGTAATTTCAACCATATTCAGTGTCCCTAATGACCTTTCAATCCACAAGTGTCCTATTGTGTGACTAAACTTGATCTCAAGAAGTGTCGTCATGCGACCAAGTGAAGCAAGTGTCGTCATGGATGGATAAGTGTCATTTTAAGCTATAACAATCGTGCTACATGGACATGCTGTACATACTTCTCAGTCTTTTGGTAGAATTCCTTCATGAAATTGCAAATTTGTACCTGGTGCCACAAAACCAAGGGCATTAATACAACGTGACATTTTCAATCTGAATATATATGTACAAATTCAACATGTACAGTATGAAAGTATGCAAACTTAGATTACCTGTGACTTCACCAATGCAATTTTTTTGCTTTCCTTTGAACTATCTACTTGATATGTTATGTACTGGAAGTTTTGCATTTCTACTGACATCCTCCCAAATTCGTGCTCCACGGTTGCATGGATGCAGCGACTCAATAATGTAAATCCACTGCAATTGGAACATGTCCCATATAAACATGATCTTTTATAATATTTTTGTCCTTCAGGTCTTGGACACATTATGCTATGTATAAATTCTCTGGATGCATTCAGTGGTTGTAACGATGGGAAATCCTGCACAATGTTAGTATGCAAACCACAAAATATATGTCTATATGTATCATAATAGTACTCAAATTCTACATGGTATCTACAACAACATGTATTGAGATCAATGGAAATTCTAACATACCAGGGTTTTCATTTTTCAAAGGACCTTTGGCCCAAGTTCAATTGTATGTGCTCTTTCTTGAACCTCTCATAGAGTTATGTTTTTGTCGTGTCAAAGAAGTGCTTGACATGGGGTTCACCCCCCCTAACACCTTTTCTCAACTTTAAAACATCTCTTTGATTCGATGACAGTCTTGTGTTATCATGCCAAAACTTTTCCACTAGTTCTTTAACAACATCAATGAGCTTCATGTCTGAACGAGGTAATCTACCAACAAAGGCCCAACAATATTTTTGGCCTGGGGTCTCAAGTTTTTATCTAATGGCAGAATGATTTTGAAGAGTCTTTATATCTACTTTAAAGATTTTACATGTGTGTGATAGTAGGTGACGTTGCCTTGTGGATTTGTCTACAATCGATTCCGACAGTACACGACGAGCCGCATTAAAATCTTTTATACGAGAAGTTTTTCCAGTCAAATTAAATGCACATTGTAGATTTCTAACAACATGATTGTTGGCCTCTGAACTTCTAACTACCTTTATGCCCAAAATTATCCTAACGTGAGCTAGACAATGTGATTTTAACAAAGCAAGAAACAATTGACATTTCGTTGCATCGGTTTTGGATTCAAAAAAATCTTTGATTATCTTGCTACAATGGAAATCAATAGTGCATTTGGGCATCTTACCGTCAAGTCCTAAAAATGAACTTTCATCCACATGAATACGTCCGGGAGTTCTTTGTCATCTTGTTGATAGTCGAGGCAAGGGAGTCGGCAAGGAAGTATGAGTCTCGTCAACGGTTTGTTGTGGTCCTTCGTTCACAAATTGGTCCTGCAAGGGAGTGTGTTCGCCATGTGTGTGTTCTTATTCGAGAGGTTTCCAATTAAGAACTTGTTCAACATCCATCCCTTCATACTTGACATCAGGAAATATTTGATTGACTTCAACCACTTCGTCATTGCCTGTTGATGGATCTAAGGCACTAACATTTTGATTTCTATGGTTTTGCATGTACAACCTGGCATTTTCTCTTATCTCATGGGCCTTTTCAGGGGGCATCTCCTTCCTTCTAGACTTTCTTTTATTATTACGTCTGTTTTATATTCAATGCGTTTTTTAGAAAAAAACAAAAATATCACCCCTGCAAGAATGAACAACAAACAAGATATTAAAACTTGATGTGCATGATTATTAAAGCTCGATGTAGCAATTGATTATGTACAACAACATCTAGTGAGAATGTTTTCATATAATCTTAAAATCTATTGGAAATTCCCTACATATAACTACAACAACACCTCTAGGAACTCAGTAGGACGGTATTGGATGGTGGTATGGGATGTTAGTACAAGCAAATTCCCTACAAGGGAGAAGCTCCTACTCACTTCATTTTCATGGTATGGATGAGGGAAAATAGCCCCAAAAGACTAAGAGTTTTCAATTCTTTAGGTGTTTGTGTGGGTTGTTGTAGTGAAACCATGAGGAATTCAACAAATGTTTGTCTACTAGATGGAGGAATGTGATTATGAAATGTTATTGGTGGTGATGCAAGTAATTTTTTTTTATTATCTTCATGAAAGGTTGAAAGCATTGCTTGGTGTTTGTTGTAGTTTTTTTTTGGTAAGACATTTTTATTGTCTATGTTGAAGATTAAGAAGACTAAAATAGATCTATCATACAATTCATGAGAAAAAACCAAAATAGATGCCATTCAAACAAGTGGATGAAGACTAAAATACATTTAACAAGATAAAATTGTCACCATACCTCAAGGATTATGATTGCTATTTGCTTCAAATGTAAAATGCTCTTTTGATGTGTCCACTATATGTAAGAAGAGTTCATGTGTGTCCAAGTAGCATGAGAATTCAATCCAAGGAGCCAAATAGAGTCCAACTGTTGTGTATTCACTCAAATGATCCAAATAGAGCCCAATAGGTGTGTATTCAATCCAAATAACCAAATAGAGCCCCAAATGTTGTGCATTCTATCCAAATGGTCAAGAAAGCACCAAATGGTGTATGAATTCAATCTAAAATGTAAATGCTTGTCGGACTGTGCGTGAAAACAACGAACAAAACGTGATGAAGAAGGGAGAAAATGTAGGAGAAGAGCGCTGGTGTTTTTCTAAATTTCATGTTCAACAGGGACGTGCACGCGCCAGGAGCACGTGGGCATCCCTGTTGAACATTCTATAGTTCGGTGGGTAATGTTCATTGCATTTATTACCCAACAAATCTAAATGTGTCAGTTTATTCCTAGAGCCCCTCCCCCATAAAAGCCTTTAGGCCCTATTCTAACCCATAGTCCCTAAGTGCATTTAAGTGCTTCTAGGTGTTTAGGGGTTTTGGGGTTAGGGTTATAAGTATTGTAAATTAAGAGTTAAAGGTTATATGGATTATAGGCAAGTTATGGGGTTAAATGTCATCATCATCTTCATCTTCATCAACATTATCTAAATATTTTTCATCATCATATGGAGCTTGTCTAATTTTGGATATAAGGAGGATATAAGATGATGATGATGATGATGCTGATCGAGATGTTGATGATGATGAAGATGTTGATGATGATGATGATGGTGATGCTGATGCTGATGCTGATGGTGATGAAGATGATGAAGATGATGATGATGATGATGGAGAAGATGATGATGATGGAGATGTTGATGAGGAAGGGGGGATGAAAACGATGATGGAGATGTTGATGATGATTATGGTGATGGTGATGATGGTGATGATGGTGGTGATGATGCGAGGAGGGTTTGATGATGATGAGGAGGGTCTTCATCTTCAGCACCATCATCATCATTGTCATCTCCCCCTTCCTCATCAACATCTCCATCATCATCATCATCATCTTCATCTTCATCATCATCACCATCCTCATCATCATCATCATCATCATCATCGTCCTCCTCTTCATCATCATTGTCATCTCCATGATGATGATGATGATGATGATGATGATGATCATGATGATCATGATCATGGAGATGTTGACAAGAAAGGGGGAGATGAGGACGATGATGATGATGATGCAAGGAGGGTTTGATGATGATGGGGGAGAGGAGTATGATGATGAGGATGAGGATGATGGTGATGATGATGAAGATGATGATGATCATCATCATCATCGTGATCATCATCATCATCCTCGTCAACATCATCATCATCCTCATCACAATCATCATCATCATCATCATGAGGATGATGATGATGATGGTGAGGATGATGATGATGATGGTGGTGATGAAAAGGAGGAGGATGATGATGATGATGAGGATGATGGTGATGAGGATGATGACGATGATGGTGATGGTGATGACATGATGGTGACGGTGATGACATGATGATGATGATGACGGTGATGGTGATGAGGATGGTGGTGATGATGGTGATGATGATGAAGATGATGACGTTGGTGATGATGGTGATGATGATGAAGATGTTGATGATGATGACGATGATGATGGAGATGATGATGATGATGCTGAAGATGATGGTGATGATGGAGATGTTGATGGGGAAGGGGGGGATGACAATGAAGATGGGGAGGATGATGCAAATGATGATGATGATGGTGAAGATGATGATGATGATGATGAATATGTTGATGATGATGATGATGATGAAGATGGTGATGAGGACATGATGATGATGATGAAGATGATGATGATGATGATGATGGATATGTTGATGAGGAAGGGGGAGATGACAATTATGATGAAGATGAGAGCGATGATGATGATGAGGAGGAGGATGATGATGATGATGGTGAGGATGATGATGATGATGGTGATGATGAAGAGGAAGACGATGATGACGATGATGAGGATGATGGTGATGAGGATGATGGTGATGAGGATGATGGTGATGGTGATGATGATCATGATGATGATTTTGTTGATGATGATTGTGATCATCATCATCATCATGATCATCTTCATCACCACCATCCTCATCATCCTCATCACCATCATCCTCATCTCCTTCATCATCATCTTCTTCATCATCATCACCATCATCATCATCATCATCATGATCGTGATCATCATCATCACCATCTTCATCACCATCACCATTAGCATCATCATCACCATCATCCTCATCATCATCATCATCGTCATCCTCTTCATCATCACCATCATCATCATCATCTCATCATCATCATGATCATCTTCATCACCATAATCCTCATCTCCATCATCATCATCTTATTCATCATCATCAGCATCATCATCATCACCATCGTGATCGTGATCATCATCATCACCATCGTGATTGTGATCATCATCATCACCATCATGATCGTGATCATCATCATCACCATCGTGATCGTGATCATCATCATCACCATCTTCATCACCATCATCATCATCATCCTCATCAACATCATCCTCATCTCCATCATCATCATCCTCATCTCCCCCTTCATCATCAACATCTCCATCATCATCATCTTCCTGATTAACATCTCTATCATCATCATCATCATCATCATTATCCTCATCATCATCCTCATCCTCATCATCATCATTGTCCTCCTCTTCATCATCTCATCATCATCACCATCATCATCATCATCATCACCATCATCATCATCATCCTCATCACCATCATCATCAACACCATCATCATCATCATCACCATCATCATCATCATCCTCATCACCATCATCATCAACACCATCATCATCATCATCATCATCATCATCACCATCATCATCATCATCATCCTCACCATTGTCATCCTCATCACCATCATCCTCATCACCATCATCATGATCATGATCATCATCGTCCTCCTCTTCATCATCATTGTCATCCCCCCCTTCCCCATCAACATCTCCATCATCATCATCATCATCATCTTCATCACCATCATCATCATCATCGTCATCACCATCATCATCACCATTACCATCATCATCATCTTCCTCACCATCATCATCCTCATCACCATTATCCTCATCCTCCTCATCATCACCATCCTCCTCTTCATCATCATTGTCATCTCCCCCTTCCTCGTCAACATATCCATCATCATCATCATCAACATCATCCTCATCACGATCATCACCATCATGAGCATCTTCATCATCATCACCACCACCATCATCATCAATTCATGATGATGAACTGATGATGATGATGATGGTGATGAAGATGTTGATGATGGTGACGATGGTGATGAGGATGATGTTGATGATGATGAAGAAGATGATGATGATGGATATGTTGATGAGGAAGGGGGAGATGACAATGATGATGAAGAGGAGGACAATGATGATGAGGATGAGGATGAGGATGATGATGATGATGATGATGATGATGGAGATGTTGATGAGGAAGGGGGAGATGACAATGATGATGAAGATGTTGATGATTATGGTGGTGGTGATGATGATGAAGATGTTTATGGTGATGATGATGATGGTGATGATGATGAAGATGTTGAGGATAATGATGATGGTGATGAAGATGATGATTATGATGATGAAGATGATGATGATGATGGAGATGTTGATGAGGAAGGGGGAGATGACAATGATGATAAAGAGGAGGACGATGATGATGAGGAGGAGAATGGTGATGATGATCATCGTGATCATCATCATCTTCATCATCATCATCATCTTCATCTCCATCACCATCATCATCATCATCAACATCTTCATCACCATCATCATCATCATGTCATCATCATCACCATCATCATCATCATCCTCATCACCATCATCCTCATCATCATCATCATCATCATCCTACTCTTTATCATCACCATCACCATCATCATCCTCACCATCATCATCCTCCTCCTCCTCCTCATCATCATCATTCTCATCTTCATCATCATTGTCATCTCCCCCTTCCTCATCTTCATCATCATCATCATCATCTTCATCTCCATCACCATCATCATCATCATCAACACCTTCATCACCATCATCATCATGATCATCATGTCATCATCATCACCATCATCATCATCATCCTCATCACCATCATCCTCATCATCATCATCATTATCATCCTACTCTTCATCATGACCATCACCATCATCATCCTCACCATCATCACCATCATCATCCTCACCATCATCATCATCATCCTCCTCCTCCTCATCATCATCGTTCTCATCTTCATCATCATTGTCATCTCCCCCTTCCTCATCAACATCTCTATCATCATCATCATTATCTGCATCTGCATCACCAACGTCATCATCATCACCATCATCATCATCATCGTCATCACCATTGTCATCATCATCACCAACACCATCATCATCATCATCATCATCATCATCATCATCATCATCACCATCATCATCACCGTCATCATCATCATCATCATCATCATCTTCAGCATCCTCATCATCCTCATCCTCATCATCATCACAATCATCATCCTCATCCTCATCATCATCATCCTCATCCTCCTCCTCATCATCATCATCGTCACCATCATCCTCATCACCATCATCATCATCATCATCACCATCATCATCATCATCATCACCATCATCCTCATCATCATCATTATCATGATGTTGATGATAATGATGATGAAGAGGAGAACAATGATGATGATGAGGATGATGATGAGGATGATGGTGAGGATGATGATGATGATGATGATGGTGATGATGAAGAGGAAGACGATGATGATGAGGATGAGGATGAATGTGATGAGGATGATGATGATGATGGTGATGATGATGACATGATGATGAAGAGGAGAACGATGATGATGATGATGAAGAGGAGAACGATGATGATGAGGATGAGGATGAGGATGATGATGATGATGATGGTGACGATGATGATGAGGATGAGGATGATGGTGATGAGGATGATGATGATGATGGTGATGATGATGATGATGATGGTGATGAGGATGATGGTGATGACGGTGATGATGATGAAGATGATGATGATGATCAGCATCATCATGATCATCATCTTCATCATCATCATCATCATCAACTTCATCACCATCGTAATCATCATCAACATCTTCATCTTCATCACCATCATCATCATCATCATGACCATCATCATCCTCATCACCATCATCCTCATCATCATCATCATCATCCTCCTCTTCATCATCACCATCATCATCATCATCCTCACCATCATCATCATCCTCTTCATCATCATTTTCATCTGCCCCTTCCTCATCAAGATCTCCATCATCATCATCATCTTCACCATCATCATCATCATCTACAACACCATCGTCATCACCATCACAATCATCATCCTCATCCTCATCCTCATCATCGTCCTCCTCTTCATCATCATTTTCATATACCCCTTCCTCATCAACATCATCTTGTTCATCATCGAACTGAATTGAGGAGATTCGAAACTGCGACCTATGTCTAGTCCCAAGGCTACCACCTTCAAGCTTGAACTGCAGTTAACAATGGACGACACAAGTGTAGTTTATTACCACCCTATTATTTTTTTGCTGCAAATTATATGTATTCTTTAATTTCATTTGTTAAATTTATGTATCCCTTTGTATGTTTTCTTTAATTTACTTTGTCAACTTTATGTATCCCCTTAACACATGAAATTAAACAATGCGTGTGCGCATCTACGCATGTGTGCTCCCTGACACGCGTGCACACCTCCACGCGTGCACGCTCCTAGAGACGTGTGCACGCATTTGTGCGTGCCCGTATTTTTGCACATGCGTGACTGGATTCAATTTTTTTTTGGCGCCCTTGTAGGTTTGGTATTAGCTTCGGATTGCCAAACCTTGAGGCTCAGTCTGATTTCGTCTGATTTGTGGCAGAACATAGCAATTTTTGCAACTTCATGTTTTTCACGTTTAGTTCCGCATATGCTCCACTTGTGCAATACTGATGAAATTGCACACACTTGTCGAGCTCTGTGTGTAGATTCTAATTATATAGTTTTTGAATAAATCTGTTTTTTTTCTATTTTTAATTCATTTTTAATTGCACTCAGGTCAAATTTGTAAAAAACATAGGTTGTTTATTTGGCCTATAACTCTTGATTGGCTTACCTATTTCGAGAACGGAAAAGAACCCGCATAAGAGTACAAAAATACCTACAAGCTAAAAAACAAAGTTTTTTTATTGTGTTCAGAGTATGATATGGTGGCCCAACACTTGACCATATCGTTTTAGGGCTTCACTAACTTTCGTAATTTAAAAAATTAAAAAATTAACTTTTAATATTTTTGGAAAAATAGTGCCGCACAAGATTTGTCTGTTGCGTACGCCTCTACATATTTTTTCCTCATAAATTGACAATATACTATAACAAACAAGTGGCTCAATTAAAACATGTGCATTATGTTTTAGAGAAAAAATCACATACCAATCTTAACATAATGACATTTTGGGGTGGTTATACCATGTTTCCAGAAATAAAAGTTATATATTCCAGAAGTTCATCCATCATTCTACGTTTCATCTTCTTACACCTCATTCGAAAAAGTTTTGTAGGTACCTCTAATAATTCATTTTAACGATAATATTTATGTTTTTCCAGCATGTCATTGCAACTAACGTGTCATAATTGGGTATCATTACCTTGCACCAGCCCTTATTCATTTTATTATTAAAACATATATTCCTAGTGATATCTTATGAGAAACTATGAGAATTACCTATAAGCAAGAAGACCAAGTTACGAAATGTGATGGTGAATAGGGAAAGGAAGAGAGAACGGTAGGTTTTTTGTTAAGGAACAAAAACGAGGTTCAAATAGAAGTTAACAAGTCTTTTCTATTTTTGGGTACTAAATGAGATTCTACTTTACACGCTCAAGTTAACAACAAGTTATATTTGTTTCAAACTTTCATGATAGTGTTGCCATTTCATTTGATGATTTCATAATTAAGATATGTCCCTTCACTTATAAAATTGAATATTTTTTATTATTATAAGCTTCGAGTTATTTAATGAAGTTTTTCACTTTGTATGCACTTAATTAAAAATATGAGAATATAGAGGATGTTCCTTCTAGTGTAGTTTGTTAGCAACACTCATTTTATGGAATGGTTGGCCTTGATATCGTAATAATCATTTAGTATAGTGTGGGAGAAACGATGGTATAACGTACACTTATTAACCTTATGTTTGCAAAAAATTTCGAGTGATATGATAGCATCGTGCACGTCGAAATTTGATGAGAGCTTTGCTAGCTATCTTTACTCGTGGTAACAATAACCATTTCCTTGTAACGTATTAATTGTTTTGTGCGTTGTATATGTGAATATACAATTGACAAGGTGGTTCTATATTCTCATTATTTCAATTCTCATGCCTCATGACAAATTATCTCAGTGACCATTGTGCATCTGGGCGGTCATTTTTGTCCCTTTTTATTAGTGTTTTAAACTGTAATATTGTGATGATCTCGGGATCATGGTTTTTAGTTGGACAGTCCGTCTGCTCACTTTTTGTGTGTATGACAGTTTGTTCTATATGGTTGAATATATTCTATCCTGCGTTGACTGTATCTCTGTTGGGGTGTTCAGTTATTTTCAGATATGTTCTCTTCGATATTTTGGGTTCATACCATGTGGTTGGGTGGCGCTTTTGTATTTTGGTTTTGGTGGTTGTTACTTTCTCGGCATTTTCTATTGGGATTGTAATATGGATTTGTTTATGTCTGTATTTTTACATAAAGTATATTTTTTTTCCACTTGAAAAAAATAAAAGAATGGAGATTCTAGCTCTTTGGAAAGGGAGTTTTGAACCTAATTGTTAATGGGGATTCTCTAGCTATCATTGATTTCGTTAAGAACAAGAGAAAGCTAGGAGATGCCCACTTGAGAAGGAGTTTAAGATGGATCCAGAGCATCATTGAACTTCTCCATCGAGTCAGTGCCTTCCACATTCTAAGGGATCTTCACAGGCTAGTAGATGAGTTGGCAAAAGAATGGAGATTTATGAAAGTTGGTGGATTTAAGGAAAATGGGGGAAGCATTTGCATTCACAGCATCACCTAAGTTGACGGAAGTTCAATGTCCCTTCGAAATTACAAGCATTAAATTCCATTGGAGGGTGCAATATCATATCCACGTGCCCCCATATAGAACCCACATGCCCTCTCATCATGATATAAACTGGGGCATATGTCTCTCCCATGGAACATGAGGTTTCCTCAACATTGCGCAAGAAGACATGACTAACAATGATTCAGCTTCAAGCATAGGAGGTAATAAGTTTATGGTTTGTATGAGAAGGTGGTAATTGTGACTAGGGAGAATTGGAAGATAGTTTCTCTTGTCTCTTGCTTGGCTTTGAGTTCCGCAGCTTGTGCGTTTTTCATTTGTCTTGGTTTGTCGGAGATTGGAGCCTAGCTAGTAGGAGAATTGTTGGCTTCAAGTGCTTTCTATGTTCTTAGCATTCATTTTAGCATTCATCAGTTTGGATTGGAGCGAATCTAGCTATCAATAACGTTAGGTTCACGGAGTGGGTCACCCTCTCAAGCAAGGAGATGACTACACATCAAAAGGGTAGAAGTTTTTGGCTTCAAATCACCACCATGGATGCATCAAGCTTATTCACTAGTTCCACTCTCATCTTCCTTGTTACTCCTGGCATTGATTTCCTCTTAGTTTAATGTTTCATTTCCTCATTTGGTTCATGTTGGATTTCTTTGGGATGGGCAATTATAATAATTTTATTTATATAAGCAAGAATTGTTGTAGGATACCCGATGGTAGGTCTTGTTTGAATGTGTTAGCTCAAATCATGAACATAATCCTTGTTTGTTATTTCATCTCTATTGAAAACCCTAGTGCAAATTTAGTCACCCATGCTTTGCTCTGTGTGGAGACCGCAAGCCCTCATAACTTTCTATTGAATTTCGGGTCCTCCCTTGTTTTGTTAATGTTGTATTAAGCTATGAACACAAGCCAAGAACCTCCATATAATTGTTGTTCCCTCTCATCCTTGGGCATTGTCACTTACAATTTTGGTCTTCTTAGCAATCCTTTGAGAGAGCCTCGGGTATGTTCCTTGCTTCAAGATGGGTTTCTCCAACAAACACCTATAGGCACTTTCAAAACATTAGCCCCTCGATCTATCATTGCCTCAAGAAGCAAGAAGCTCTAGATGATCAAAGTTTCAACCTCAAAAGGAGCTGCATAAGCTATCACGAAACAATATGTATACAGTCTAAATAAATTGTTCTAGTGTTTTGTAAAGAAATATTAATTTTGGGATTTTTCTCGAAGTTGTATACGAGATTTGTTTATGAAAACGAGAAATTATTAATTAGATAAAGATATAATAAGCAACAAAAGACTGCAAGAGATTTTATAGACAGTCTGTATAAATTGTGTAACATTTGTTCAAGAAGGTTGTCCCAACAACGCTTTCCCCCACTTTTTATAATAATACAATTATTCTTCACACGTTTTATAATAATACAATTACTTCTTCTTGTGAAAAAAAAATTATATAATTTTAAGGTATACAATGTTTCTCTTCAAAGTAATATTATTAAGGTAAAGTGTGGAACGTAATGAAAAATTACATTGAAATTAACAAACTACAGAATTTTAGAGTATACAATGTTTCTCTTCAAAGTAATATTATTAATGTAAAGTTATGCAATGTTTATCTTCAAAGTGCTATTATTAATAATTTAATGTGGCATTGATAGTATATTTTTTTTAGCAAATTAGATTTTATTAAAAAAAGTTTTGCAAATTTCTAATAATTATGAAATTTTATTTTCTTCTTCAATAATTAATAGTTTTATTTTTTTCTTTTAATTTTTTTTTTAAAATATGATGGTTCACCGTTTGTTAGAGGGTTGGGGGTCTACCAAGTGCCGAGAGGGATCAAATTTCTCAAAGTGCAAACCCCTTTTTAGAGTGAAAATGTTGAGGAAGCGTTTTAATTTATCGAATTTGTGTAGTTTTTTATATATGCGGTTGTAAATGTTTTAAATAACGGACATGTCATTTTTTATAATATTTTATTATTTCTAAAAAGGACATGTGTCAGTTCAAGGATGAGCACGGAAGGAGTTACACATCCTCCCCTACTGAGTTGTAGAATGCACCTCTTCGATGCAATAAATCTTTCATGCATTTTTAAAACTTATTCTTATTAAACTGAAAAATTTATACATTTTAAAATAATTTCTATAACATAAATATCTATTTTATAAAAAAATAACCCCACATTAATTAAGAAATGTGACTCACCACTAGGAATGTACCATATTTATTGCCCACACCAACTAATATACCATATTTACAAATAGTCACAAGAAAGTGATTGTTAACTGTAATGTCCCCATTTTGACCCCTTTGTATTAAATCGTAAATGATGTAAATATTGTAATTTAATCATGGTGAGGAGCTCCAGGCCAAGGCCCCACCGTTGATTTAGCATTTTGTATCGGCAATTAAAAATAGACGCCTATGGTTCTTGTGCGAGATGGGCACAATGTAAATAAACCACCATGTAATTACGAATTTTCAATGAAAAACCCACAACCAGTTATGCAATGCAACAAAAAGAGATGGGGCATGACTCTACAAGGAAAAAGGAGGGAAATTATTCAAAACCTTGAGCCAATGGTGTTAATCCATGTGTCAATGGGGAAACCCATAAAACCACCAACTACCCATTTTGTCTCATGCACCCAATCATTTAATTCTTCCAAGAAATTGGTTAAGGCAGTTAATGTCTTGGGATGGGAGAGGTATGGCAGTCAGATTTTCGTGCATGGGCAAGCTACCAACCTGAAAATCGTATTTTTGTCTTGCTGGGCAAGAAAACCCCCACGAAATGCTACCCAAGGCCATTCCTCATGCATTACGTTCTTCCTCTCACGCAGATTGAGCTCACAGGAAGTTATCCTCACGTTTTTCACCATAACCCTGCGTTTTTCCATGCCCAGGAACTCGTTTTTGGATTGTGCAACAGCTGGGGAAGGAGGGACGCGAATTGGGATTGAGGGAGAGGGCGTTTTTGCCCTGGGGCGTTTTTCTGGAATGGGTTTTGCTTCCCCAGTCGAATTTCCAAAGTGCCAATACGTTTTGAGTCTACCCACGTTTTTCTGAAGTCCAGGAAACCCCATCTCATGCATCCCACTGTTGGAAACGTTTTCTCATGCTCAACAAGTGTAGGTTGCTGTTAGGTGCATCCCTGTTTTGTTTGGAATCCATGAGCAAGAAACTGGAATGGTAGTGGACAGAATTGGCTTGATAAACCTAGTGTAGGGAGTATCCTCTCAAGAAGATTAAGAGGGATGGCTACTTTTCTATGCACACCCTGAGAGCACTAGAAAGGAAGGTATGGCTTGAGGGACTGTGTGGCAGTGAAGAGAATACTTCCTGGTGTTGGGTGTGTAGGCATTGTGAGTGCCAATCTAAATAGATCTGGGAGAGGTACCCATACCTCTGCAGTTGAGCTCACTAGCTTAGCAATTCTTCCTTTCCATGTCCTAGCAGCCTGATAAACCCAATTGCAGATTGGCTTGGCTCATCTTGGTGTATGCTTGGCTATGTGTGAGTCTGTTGTTCCCTGGTTCCTTGTAGAGATCATGCCCAGCTCGGGGGTGGCAGTGGTGCTGAGAGATTGAGGAGCACATTGGCCTATGGTTGGGTGGAACGTTGCAGTTGCATAGCTAGTTGCTTGGGACTGCCTTATTGAGATAAGTATTCTCTTGTGTAAATTGGCAATTATCATTTGATGAATGTTATGAATGTATGTGGATGTATTAAACGAATTTGCTTCTGCTGTGTTTTTTAAAAGTTTAGGCATTTCCATATGATCTTGTATAATTCTGCACAGATCTTTATTTCATGGCTGTCGCAGAATCCTGAATGTGTGTTAGAGATCAACAGCATTTATTTGATTACCGTCGTTTTCCATAGCATGCACAGATGCAGTTCTTTGCATTTATGATTTTAATTCAAACGTTTTGGGGCTAATTGCCCAAATTGAGCACCACATCCTCCCTATCACGCTGATATGGTAGGAGGGGACACTACATTAACCAAATGAATTACTGAGGTACTTTTAAAACTTATGTAGAAAGTGAGTGAAACGTCTCTATTCTATTGTCGATTTATTGTTGGGCCGTAGACAAAGTCTCAAGGTTTTGTATTTTCCTTAACCCTTTGATTATTCGATAGTTGAAATTCCCCATCTATAGAGGCGTAATCTTTTGTACAATATGAGTTATTTTGGAAATGTTTTTTATTAAGTTTTACAAATTTTATCATATTTATAAATTAATTATATCGAGAAGAGCTAAATGTTCTATAGTTCAGTATAAAATAAATTTCAACAATTTTTCTCAAATTAAAAAGAAAATTTACAACAATTTCTCTCAAATTAAATATTATTATTTTTTAATTAAATAATGGTTATTTATTTATAAAAAATAAATGGATGTTCAACCTTATCTCCAATGATTTGAAAGTATCTTATAAATAATTAAGAATATATATCTATTTTCAAAAGTTGTTGATTATTTAGGATATGTACATTTTTATAATTGTCTTTTGGGAGATATATATTGTAATCACTTTTCGGATATATATTGTAATCACTTTTTGGTCAAATTGCTTTGACTTATTATTAATTTTAATGTTTATGTAATTGACAAAATTTTATTTAGTTTATATTATATTTGTCAAAAAAAATTAAAAATTCCTAGAAAATATTATAACGATACATAGATTATTCAATTGCTCAAAAACTTCACTTCAATCTTAAAAGAAACATTCAACTTAGAAAATGCAACAAAAATAAATTGATCTTTCTAATAAATTTCAAATCAATTTATCATATTTGTTTACATAGCTATAAAAAATATATATCTTTAATTTCCCATTAACAAAAATTAAAATCTGTTTAATTTATCATAAGTATTTGCACCAAAAATGGTACAAACTTTAATTTAGAAAACACTCAGCAAATTTATTAATTTATTATTGCACCGAGTGTAAACGAGGTGCTTACAACCCAGTATGGGGGAGATCCTGTACGGATGTCATATGTCACATGTCACATGTCACATGTCACAGGTAACGTTTTCAAAAGTAATAAAATGTAAAAAGCAATAGTATGGAGGAGATCCTGTAACGGATGTCAAATGTCACATGTCACATTTGTCACGTTTGTCACGTTACGTTACAACCTAGTATGGGAGAGATGTTGTAAGGCTTGTCACATTTGTCACGTTAAGTTACAACCCAGTATGGGGGAGATGTTGTAATGTTTGTCACATTTGTCACGTTTGTCACGTTACATTACAACCCAGTATGGGGGAGATGTTGTAACGTTTGTCACATTTGTCATGTTATGTTTCCATGTCGGCTCATAACTTATAAAAAATCAAAAGTAATTAAAAATTTCATGTTCGCTCATAACTTATAAAAAATGAAAAAAAAAATAATAAAAAAATTAAAAGAGAGGGATCCAATTTCTTGAGGGGTAATTTGAAACTTACAAAACATTTTTTATACATTACAAAATATTGTAATATTGACAAAAATAAATTAAAAAATATTAAGCAAATAAAGTATAGATTTATTTTTGTAATTTAATTAAATACATTTAGAAAAAAAAACTTGTAGATATTTAACATTTAAAATTTAGTTTATATATTTTACTTACGTTAATTTACATATAAAAATAAGTTAAAAATAAATATTATAAAAAATATAATATAAAATAATTATACTTCTATTCTTCTAGCTTGCTACATTTATTATATGCATAAGACATGTATTAAGCATATGCTGTTGTTTTCACTTGTTTTTACTAAAAAAAAATATTAGTTATTCATTTTACCTTTTAACAACATTTTCTTGTGCCTATAATTAAAAAATTATTATATATTAATTTTATTTCATGAAAAAAATCAATTTTACATATAACTAAATAATAACTTTAAAAATAAAATAAATTAATATTTTTGATAGATACCATGGAATGAGTACTTTAATATGATAAAATACAATAAATTAATATTTTTCGTAGATAACATGGATTGAGTACTTTAATATGATAAAGAGGCTAGCTACTAAATTTAATGAGTTATTATTAGGTGTTGCCATTGCAGAAGAACATAGGCTTCTTCAAAGTGATCTCCAACGCTATCCGGCAGATCTCCAAGATGCTCGTCTCAGAAGAATCGGATTTGCAGAATTGCTGAGCGTTGGACCTTCCAAAGAACAGGAGAAGGAAAAAATCGAGGAAAAAGAGAATATAATTTATGTCATTCTTCCAGAAAGCTGCAATCGCTGTAGCAGTTACACTTATTACTGGATCGAAGAGAGTCCCGCCGCCTGCTCCATTCTCTGAGATATTTCTCGATCCATAATTAGTGATCGTCTAAGTTAGCTTTTAGTTTTAGTCAATAATTATATTCTCTTAATTAGTATAGTCTTGCCTTCTATGGATACTGATAATTAGCGTTCTGTCCGAGAGAACCAGTTACGCACCAATTATTTAGCCTTATTAAGTTGTTCCAAGTAATTTTAGTTAGCTTTTGATGGTAAAAAAAAAACATTATTTATTCCAATGTTTTTACCCGATTTATTACATCTAGTTGATGATGATTATTATATTTAGTTGTTGATGATGATGATCATTATATTTAGTTGATTTAGTTGATGATGATTATTAATGTTTATGGACACCAACTTAAAAGAGAGGCATCGCTGCAAAATCAGGAAAAAATCTATAATATAAAATTAAAAGAAAAATTCACATTTTGGTTCAGGGTGTGTTCAATTTATTATTATAAATAGGAGTATTATAAATTCTTCTTGACAAGAGAAATCCACATTTTGGTCTCAAACACTATGTAATGGATTTATGACTAAATTATAATTTCCTGTTTAGGATCATGTGATGGATCTAATAATTAAATTTTAGTAAATTTTAATAGGAAGATGTATTGGAAATAGTCTCAAAATAGTTATTTGTAACTTTTTCTTTGTTTATAGCAATTGACACTTGTTTTTTTTTAATTATTATAGAAAATAAAATTACACAAATTAGATAAATTAAAATCTTTCTTCAACTTTTGCACTCTAGAAGTTAACATTTACACTTTAAAAAAAAGATTTGCACTTGGAAAAATTTGATCCTCTTATACTTAAATACTTGGATAAATCACTTTTAAAATAAATCTATACTTATAAATACTTTTTAAAGTTATTTTAAATTTTATTATCTCATACATTCATTTCATAAAAAATAACATTTCATAAAAAATAACAAATAATACTATTTTATTTTGGTAAATTGTTTTTTATTTTATGTGTAAAGAAACCCCATAATATTTGTTTTTCTTAATAACAAATTAAAATAAGATTATATATATATAAATTTAATTTAAGACTGATATTACATTTTTTTTATATCAAAATTCCAATTTATTATTGTTTAATCAATTTTAATTTAAAATTATTTATGTTGGTGAAGTCTATAAGGCATTGTATAATTATAAAGATGTTTTCTTAGTTTATAATAATATAAAATCTTAAAGTATGTTTTATTAGTTTTTAATAATATAAGTTTATCTTAAAGTTTCAATTATTATTGATTAATGAGATATATCATATTTATTTTTATGTAATGTATTAATTGTATTATATTAAATAATAAATTATTACATTTCAAAAAAATATCTATATATTTAACAAATTTATAAATCTTAATCTTTCTCTTTATATATTTAATTACACTATAGGTGTTTAGATATTAGAGATTTTGGACTTTTTTGAGTAGATCAATAAGATTAATTTGAATGTAACAAGTGTACAGTGAAGATTCGTTTCATGGTAGTAGTATCTTGTTATGTTAAAATGCATCTTCATTAAGATTTAAATAATGGTTAAGGAAAGGAGCATGTTTATTAAATAGTATTTGTTTTATGCTTATATTAATTAGTTTAATGTTTATGTTAGTTTAATGTTTATATCAATTAGTTTAATGTTTAGACTCTCTTTACCAACCAACCATTTCCACAAAACTAAGTGGTTAGTTATCGCTATCGATGTTCACAGACCACTTTACCTGTGGATGTGCTAGTTAAAAAAATTAATAAACCTATATGATTAAATAACTATATCTAAATTTTCTTTCACATACTCCGCTTCGGTGTAAAACACTTTGCTAGTCTTCCACGTGCAATGAGATGAATACAGTTCACTGACTAAATAACACTTTTAGTCCGATCCAGTTAGTGCTAAGTGACAAATTTATGAACACAGTGAGTATGACGACAAAAGTTTAATGAATAAGTAGGACATTTTGTCGTAAACATTTAGTGCGAATTGACAAATTTAACAACACTGTCGTAAAGTGAGTTAAGATGACTAGTAAAGTTATCAAAGTGAATTAAGTTATACAATGCCGCATTTGTCCTTCACCAGAAATGTACAAGCTAAGCCAACGGTTATATATGATTCTTTTACGTGATTTCTGTGGAGAAAATCATTAAACGGGGTGCTAAATTGTTAAAATGACAAACTGAGAGCCATGAACTTAGGAAAATCTCAGTCAATTTATTGTGATTTAGCGGTGAAAAAAGCCTTTCAAATCTGCAATAATTTGTACTAAATTTGCAGGCTCTGCGTATGTAGCGATTGATACGAAAGATATGAAGATCACCGTAATTGGAGATGTAGATCCAGCGACCCTTACGACTAGTCTCTGAAAAATTGGATTTGACAGAATTTTTCATAATTGGGTCTTCTAAATAGCTGGAGAAGAAGCCCAAACAGTAAGCGTCCAAAAGAAGCTATTGTTGTTTCAACACGATGGTGATGACGACTAATGTGTTGAAACTTATTTTGTTTTTCAAAATGCCTAGTGGAACTAGGAGAACTATATTGCATTTTTCCAACAAAATAGAATAAATATAATTATAAGCTTTGCTAAACCAGTTAGTACAGTTGTATAATTTTATGTCAAACCATTGTTTTTTAAACAGAAATATTACGACTTAGTTGGTTGTTTTTTCTATTATAATTTTGTTAAAATAAAAGGTTGATGAATTTTTTGAAACAAAAATATTATGACTTAGTTGGTTACTTGTTTTATTATAATTTTGTTAAAATACAAAAATATGATTATTTTTAATTGTTCAAAGTCATAGTATCAATATATTTTTAATATAAATATAAATAAAAATATAAGAAAATACAATTATAAAAGAAAAGTTATCATTAAATTTTCATTTTTAATACAATTACAAATAAAAAATATAGAAAATACATTTAAAAGGTTTTTATTAAATTTTTAATATAACTTAAAGAAAAAACCTTTTTTTTCAACCAAATCAATAACTTGATATTCATCAAAAGAGTGAATCAAAGTTGCAATGACTTTACAATAAGTACTGATAGTGTTGACAAGCTTTCCCCACAAAAACTCACGTATCTTTCAAAAACCAGAAAGATGATGCCATAGGTCTTCAGTCTTCAATCAAGTCTAAAGAGAAGAGAGATCAGAAAATGCCGCAAAAACTGAGGTCTAACTCTAAAATCTGAGAGCTCTATTCAGTTTTATTGGTTATATGTTTGAGAGTGTAGAGAACATTATATCTCGTGATTTTATGTAAAAGAGCAAGGGTTTTATTATTATTTAGATGTAGTACTTATTGGCCAAGTTTAATTATTTAAGCAATTGAATCTAGTTATAAAGGAAAGGAGTTTATATCCTCGTCCACTCATTCCTTTCCAAGAGTGCACTCTATCACATGTTGAAGAGGTAATTTTCTAGTGAAATCCTATCTTCTTGATGTATTCATCTTCTTTGATTTATACTTATAACCTTGAAGCGTCTCCCTTAACCAGCTATATATTGAGCAATATTTCATGGAAAGGGAATTTGAACTCCATCATCTATAACAGGTGTTTGAGTATTTTAACTCTTGAGATGCTTGAAGTTTGAACTTATTTTTCTGTGTAAAGAGAGCTAACAGCTCTATCTTTTTATTTTGTTATTACGGTTTGTGAGAATCTGCATTAAAAGGTGAAGGTGGTCTCTCTCTATGGATGGCGCAAGTCGGGTAGATGGACCTTCTTGCTTAACAATACACACAACACACACACGTTCACATGACCTTGATGTAAATAGGATGCCAGAAGCTGGCTTCTATTACTTCAATCAAATTATGGTTACAATGTGAAATGCAAGCAATGTAAACAACTAAACTATGTCGGCCTCAGCCTATTACATTATACAAAAGTAATGGTGTGCTCTCTATGTGTGTCAATCTTCACCTTCTCCTGGTTCACTACGGAACTCTGAGCTATGGCTCTGATCTCTTTTGTGTTCGGTTGATGTGTGATTGTTCTCTCCAATCTACATATCAACTCCCGAGTGACTGATCCCTTCGTCTGTGCCTCGCATTAGTCTTCTACCCTACTACTGCTCTTCCCGAGACACGCTTCCTCTATCTGCTGAATCCTCTGCGATCCTGCACATCTACAGTTGTCAGTGCCCTCTGGCCGTGCTGCACAACCTCCACCTATGGTGACATCTGGCATGTCTTCAACCACCTTTTTAACTGCTCATAACTTCCTTAGCAACCCCGAATGGCTACCAAGTACTCTGGTTGACTTTCTTCCTATCCTTCTGACTCCCTGATAGTTGTCGGCCCCATCACTGCCTCGACCATACTTCCTTCCGTTATCCTTCGAAAATCCTGTCGGCTTTACTCCACTTTGAATGGTTGATAGTCCGCCCCTTCCTCGACACTTAGATTTCGTCGCTAACCTGTTGGTGTCGTCGTTCGACAACCTGTCGACCTTCAACTCCTTTGCTCCGATCCTGTCATCTGTCAATCTTCAACATGTCGAATCTCAACCTTCTCTTTCTGTCAATGCATCTCAACAGTTCCTTGCTCGACTACTTGGGTTTTGACAGCCAATATTCCTTTCACACCAGTGGTCGTGGGCACTCCCTCTGGTTGGCTCTTTCCCTGTCGATCAACTTCAATGGTGTCGCCTAGGCCCTGATGCTCCTGCATCAGAATCCCCAAGTGAAGAAGAACTCGACTGCTCCGTCATTCTCCTGTATTTTTCTTCGAAAATCCATGTCGCCTCCTGCAACTCATAATTTTTTCATCGCACTTAGTATTATTTCTTCCACGAACTGAGCGTACACCCAACTTCGCGTTCCTCTAGTACTTCAACGATTTCATCCTTGTCGTGTAGACCTAGTATCTGCATTGTCAAGTCGATGCTCGACACTTTCGCGTTGCTGCTGGTTGAACCTTCCTCAAATTTGTACAAATATGATACATTGAACGTTGGTGAAATGCTCAAGTCTTCCTGTAGCTCCAACACATAAGCATTGTCTGAAATCTTCTTCAAGATCTTACATAGTCCAATAGTCTTCAGCTTTAGCTTGTTATGTCATGGTTCGACTAAATATTTGGATGTTGTCTAGGTACACTACGACAAACTTTCCCAAGAATGGCTTCAATACCTCATTCATCAACCGCATGAATGTACTGTGTGCATTAGTCAATCCGAATGGCATGACTAACCACTCATATAGCCCTTCCTTTGTCTTGAATGCTTTCTTCCATTCATCCCCTTCTCTAACCCGAATCTGGTGATAACCACTCTTTAGGTCGATCTTTGTGAAGTACTCCGCTCCACTCAAACAATCCATCAAGTTGTCCATTCTCGGCAATGGAAACCAGTACTTGATCGTGATCTTGTTGCTAGCTCTAGAGTCTGTACACATCCTCCATTAACCACCCTTCTTCGGTGCTAATACTGCTAGTAACGCGCACAGGATCAGACTCTCTCTGATTAATCCTCTATCCAACAACTCCTGGACCTGTCGATTGAGTTCCTGACCCTTTGTCGGACTCATTCTGTGTGATTCCTTGTTTGGAAAAATCGATCCTGGAATCAAGTTGATCTGATGGGATATGCTTCTCGTCGGTAGCAATTCTGTCGGTGCTTCATCGACTACTATGCTATGAAACTCGTCGATCATTCTTTCAACTTTGACCAAAATTCTCTCCATTGTCGACCCTTCGACACATAGCCCTTTTGGAATGATTGCGAAAAATCCTTACTGCTTCTCCTCCTCCATGAGGAATTCCTTGCTGAACACATCAGCACTCGCTTCTCCCAATAGCTGCTCTCGCCCTGCTTGAAGTCAGCTTGCTCCTCTTACTTCGGCTTCAAAGTCCTCCGCGTGCCATTTTTCCACACCGTGACTATGTTGGCTCGACCATCATAGATCATATTCTGAGCGTATTTCCATGGTTTTCCTAACAACAGATGACATGCGTCCATGGGGATTATGTCGCACAGTACACTGTCTTCAAGATTATCGACCTTGATGTTAATTAGGCACTATTTGGTCACCTTGACATGATGTCCTTTCTGCAACCAAAATATCTTGTATGGATTTCAGTGTTCCCAACATATCAATCCCACCTTGTCGATGACTTCTGTCGACACAAGATTCTCTGTTCTGCCACCATCAACTATGGTCTTGCAATACCACTCGTCGATCCCCACTCTAGTTCAAAAGATAGCGTTTTGCTATGCTGGCTCTTTCTTGTCGCGTCAGTCATCCTGAACCAATGTCCTCCTAACCGACATGGTTCAAAATTTTATGTTCCCATATTCACTGCTGTTGGATGTCGACTCTGCCCTCTTATCGACTTCCTCACATCTTCGACGTCTAGGTTTCAACTCCTCTGCAGCGTGTAGGTTGTCTAGGATTTCATATGTCTTGTGTCCCACTCCTCGACACTTGTAAGAAACCAGAGATGGTTTGTCAGCTTTCTTCTCTTATGGACCAGTTCTATCATACGCACCTCGACCGTGGTTTTCTCGACCACCCCATGTGTTATCTTGCGCCTTTTCTCCAGTCGATGTCCCTTCTACATGTCGACTGTCTTCGACAACTTCTCTCCTAGTTCCGCTACTTTGGCCTTTCGCGGAAACAGTATTCGCACCTCGACCAATCATCTGACCTTTAGTCGATGTGGCCTTCCTCGACATTTTTTCTTCTTCCTTTAGAGCTAACTGGTAGGATTCCCTGATCGCTCTGAACCTTGATAGGCTCAAATCATCTTGTATGGCATACTTCAGGTCATTTACATATCTCATGACAGCTTCTTCACCTTCGTCGATCTTCCCTGACCTTATTGACAATCTTTAGAACTCTTCCATGCATTCTTTCATGGCCATTGCTTTTTTTCGAAAGTTTTGCAACTTCCGGAACAAGGAAATCACATAGTCATCTGGCAAGAACTTCCCCTTCAGCTTGGCGACCATCCTGTCCCAAGACTTAATTTTCTCCTTGCCTTTCTTGGCTCTGTTAGCCTGTACATTGTCCCAACACAATGAAGCATGACCCTTCAACCTCAGACATGCAGTCTTAACCCATTTAGGATCCTCGATCTGCTCTATGTTGAACTATTTCTCCATTTCTATGAACTAGTATATCAATTATTCTGAGTCTAGACTTTCTAAGTAGGTAGGTACATCCTTCTTTGTCAGACCTCTCATTTCTGACAGTAGCTTGATCAATTTTTTATTTAGTTCCTCCTCAGCTGCTTCCTGCGCTTCAACCTCTTCGAACTCCTTGTCATTGTTGTCTAATGCATCAGGAATACAACCACGCTTTTGTATTTCTTTCATCGTTGCGACTTCACTAGTCAAAATTCGCATTTTTCGCATGCATTCATTGAACATCTCACGATCAAATGTGACTGATGCGTCACGCTCTCTTCCTCCAACTCCTTGGACATTAATGCCTCTGTGAGCCATTTTCAACCTCAGCTAAAACTCCCACTCATCCAATCACAATCGAACTTCAAGTCGTGCACAATTCTACCCAACCGCAGCTGGAGCTGTTAACACACTCTACAATGGATTCCACTTTCAGCTCTGATACCAACTGGCGCAAGTTGGGTCGACGGACCTTCTTGCTTAAAAATACACATGACACACACATGTTCACATGAACTGGATGTAAATAGGATTCCAGAAGCTGGCATCTATTACTTCAATCAAATTACAGTTACAATGCAAAGTGCAAGGAATGTAAACAACTAAACTATGTCTGCCTCAGCCTATTACAATATACATAAGTAATGGTGTGCTCTGTGTGTGTGTCAATATTCACCCTATCCTGGTTCACTGCGGAACTCTGAGCTATGGCTCTAATCTCTTGTGCACTCAGTTGATGTGTGACTATTCTCTCAAATCTACATATCAACTCCCAAGTGACTGATCCCTTCCTTTGTGCCTTGCACTAGTCTTCTAACTTGCTGCTGCTCTCTCTGAGACACGATTCCTTTGTCCGCTGAATCCTCCCCGATCCTGTAGACATGCAGTTGTCATCGCCCTCTAGCCGTGCTGCACAACCTCCACCTGTGGTGACATATGGCATGTCTTCAACCACCTTCTTAACTACTCATAACTTCCTTAGCAACCCTGAATGACTACCAAGTACTTTGCTTGACTTTCTGCGCGTCCTTCTGACTTCGTGATAGTTGTCGGTCCCATCACTGCCTCGATCATGCTGCCTTCCATCATCCTTCGAAAATCTTGTCAGCGTTACTCTGCTTTGCGCAATTTCTAGTCCACCCCTTCCTCCACTCTTGGCTTCCGCCACTAACCTGCCAGTGTCGTCGTTCCACAACCTATCAACCTTCGACTCCTTCGCTCTGATCCTGTCATCGTTCGACAACCTATCGACCTTCAACTCCTTTGCTCTGATACTGTCATCTGTCGACCTTTGACATGTTGACTCTCGACCTTCTTATTCTGTTGACGCACCTTGACAATTCCTTTCTCAACTACTTGGATTTCGACATCCAATATTCCTTTTGACCAGTGATCGTTGGCACTCCCTCTCGTCAGCTCTTTCCCTTTTGATTAACTTCGACAGTTTCATCTAGGCCCCGATGCTCCTACATCAATGGAAGAGTACCGATTCACTTCCTTGGGTAAACATAAAGATCAATAAATTATGCATTATGCTGAATATGTTTCATAAGACAAAGAAGAGAGTTGGTTCTCTCTCTCTATAAGTAAACCAACATTAGGCTTTCGGACTTAGTGTCTCTTGCTTATAATTAGTTAACATCTCTTTACTAATGACTAAGTTTATATTTTACTTAAGAGGTGGTGGTAAACCTAGTAAATTATATTAATAGCCTCTAGCAAATTTCCATCTTGAATAATTAAAGTAAGAATAATTTACTATTATCATAGGTGGTACTTGTTTTTTATTAAAAAGAAAGGCATTGCATTAAGGCTTAATAGTATTTGAATATGTTTGATTAAAAAGAAAGGCATTGCATTGAGGCTTAATAGTATTTGAATATGTGTTCTCTTATAGACCTTGAGATGTAAAAAGGAGAATAATTAGAGTGGTTTTGTTGTAGAATGTACTTCCTCTTTATTGGAGAAAATAATAAATAAATTGACAAATATTTGTGGAATTCGCCTATAAACCACGTAAATTAGTGTCTCTCTCATAATTTTACCTTATGCATTTTATTTTTGCTTTATGTTTTATGCTATTTAAAACCATGTCAATTAGTGTCTCTCTCATATTTTTACCTTATGCATTTTATTTTTGCTTTATGTTTTATGCTATATATATGTTATTGCTTTATTAAATTCCCATGAGATTCATGGAGTATGATCAATTTGATCCATTCAAAGAATTGAACACGTTAGTGAGATTCTCTCTCTTTTTACAAACTATGTGTTATCACCCAGATTTTACCCTTTGGTTGTAGAAGGATAAAACTAAGGTAACTATTTCAAACCAACCTTTAGGTGGGAAATTAACCTTTTCCCTACCAGAGAGGGCTCTCTCAAAAACATGTAAAGGGCTAAAGATAATAAATGGGGTTAATTCAAAATAAGTCTAAGGTTGAAATTCTCACAAGAAACAATGGGCATGGAGTCAAAAATTAGGAATTCTTTATACTAGCAAATAAAAATAAATAAAGGTTGTCACAGAGGCAAGGTAGTTGTCACATTACAGGCAAAGCTTTTTGCACGTGATTTAGAAAGAAACATGGACATTCCATCAATAATGGGCACCATTTTAGATGAATCCACTATCAACTTTAGAGAAATAAATGGATACTCAGATCCGATAAGTCAAGGAATACATATATGAATCTCGACTTATTATAAACTTTCATTTGAGCATAGAAGATAAAACATAATGGAAGATATAACGAAGGAAAGTAAACATGCAAATGTAAGAAGAGAAAAATGCAGACTGCAACTCTGATCAACACATGAATCTTTGATTCTGTAAAAATATGTCATTCACTGTATGGCTCTTTTATATCAAAAATATATCAACTCGATACAAAATTCTTGTCTCTCAAAAAGTTTCCAACCCTTTAAAAAATAACTTTCATTGTCTTTTATACAAAACTTCTTTGAAGCAAAACCCAACTGCTTCTTTTAACTAAAAATTGAAAAAACTTAACTAAACTTTCCAAATGTCATTTGAGTCAAAGTCATAAAAATATTACAAATTTCTTTTGAATAAAAATATTTTCAAGTTTTCACTTGATGTAAAATCCAACGGATACTTTCAAGCACGAAGTGTGTACTTCATTTTCCCAAATTTATCTATGTTAGTCCACTGATCAGCAGTTGGAAGATCGTAGCTTGTCATCTCTTTTACCATAACTCTTATTTCAATATGATCTGCAAGGGAAATCTGTGGAAATCTTTCAGCAATTGAAACCAGCTTGTTTAGAATCTCAAAGTCTTCTGCAATTTTTTCCATTAAACTCTTCCCTGTAAGTAAGTGATTTAAATGTTGAAATTTCCCATGATCCATTATTATATCAAACAATAATTTCTTATATTCATCTTGGGGAATCAACTCCTGATTTTCATCCCAGAAGGCAGGTAAACCTTTTTCAATCAATTTCTCAAACTGTTTTTTGAATCCTGTTACTTGTTTCTTCATAGCTCCAGGTTGGCTTCAACATTCTCAATGTGTGCATGCTTTCCTAAGATTCTCCTTGCCCATGTAATGACTGCAATCCTGTTCTTAATACCCATGATCCTCATATCTTCTTCTGTTAGACTATTAAAAAAGGTAATTTTGTTTTGTGTTGTCTCGTTGGGATTCCTATTTAGATTCTCTTTGATTGCAGTACAACTTGTCAAAGCATCTGTAATCACTTTTTCCTTCACTCTTATGAAATCCAAATAAGGTCTGAAATTTTCATCTTCTTTTATAATCAAATGTCACTTGGTGTGCCAATGTTTTATTCGTTTGAATCAATTCTTTGTACTTCTCTTGTAAAAATTTCGTTTCTTCATCTTTCTTCTCACCTTCTTCTTTTAACCTCTGAGTTTCTTCTTTTAATTCTTTAATCTCGACATATTTCAAATTCACTTGAGACATGGCCTGTAAAATACTATCTACACTATTCCCATCTTGAATCTGATCGGTACCTGTTTGTTGTTGGGCTAGATTTGACAATTTGTTTTTCAAATCTTCAACTAGACTTTTCAAGATTGTTTTTTCTTTTTCCCAACTAGCTTCCTTTTCAACCAATTTTAATAATCTAGCTGTGACATCATTTACTTCTTTAGACAACTCTTCTTTTTCATGCTCTAATTTGGTCAATTCAGGTCCTTGAATAAGCTGGGTGTCCGGGATTTTCAACCTCTTTCTCAACTCTTGAATTAATTTTTCTTTCTCTTTCAACAAATTTTTCCCTGCATTTCCTTTAGTGCCACTTCCAACCAAATCTATTTGCAACTTATTGATTTGCTGTTGGCAGGATTTGTTTTCTATAATTTCTTGTTTTAATTGATTATTCAACTTATCTACAACAATCCTCAAATTTTCAACCTCCAAAGCTGCTTCCAAAAAATCAGCATATATCACCTCCCCTGTCTACCTGTGTAAAAGAATTTTATCAGGCACAATGATCTTCTTCAAATTAAACTTCATTTCTGTAACTTTATCACTTGATGATATTTCCAAATTCAATGTATTTTCCTTTACATCACGACTAGTGACCAAATTAATATCTGACTTATCCAAGCTTCTAACTTTAGGAAATAATTGGAATGTTTACTGAGATGAAGCCTGCTTGTCTTGGCTATACTTGCTAAACATATCCGCTCTATTCTGAAATTGATTAACATCTCCTGCTTTTGTAGCCTCTTGAAATGTATACTCTTGTATTCGGACTTCTGGCACTTCCTCATCTGTAAGTAATAACAAATCTTGCTTTTTATCCAACTTTGATTTTTTCGCTTTTTCTTGTTCTCCACTCTCTGAATCGACTGCATCTTGAAAACTTATTTTTCCACCAATAACTACAGTGCTTATCGAAGTCTCTGCTTCTCCTGTACAATCTTTCAACACCAGTTCTCCTCCTTGTAGACTTATATTTTCCTCGCTTTCATATTGTAACCAGTTTTCCTTTTCCGATATTCCTTCCACTTCTTGATGAATGAAAGCTTTAGTATGGTTTAAATGTCGCCTTTTCAACATGACATGAAAAGGATCATAATCGTTAGCCAGTTCCTTTTTAAAATTCATTTCCTCTAGCAATTTCTCTATGTATAGGATAGCATATTTATTTTTTACAGTAAATGGACCTACTGTAAAATGATAATTGATATCGGTGGCTTTCTTAAAAAATAAAAAATGATTATCTTCTACAATCACTTTTTGACTTACAAACTCAAGGAAAAAGACCCTTAATGTCAAAAATGCTGCTAATATGTACGGTTGATGCTTGAAACCATATAGTCTAAGAACAGTATTGTCTTTCGACAAAAACCAATCACCCGCGGCCAATTTAGTATTCAACTACATCAATGTCTTCATTTCAGGTAACACTCTGGGTAGCCTTTCTCCAAAAATCATGTTGTATATCTCTGATAACATGTAATTCATTTAATTGAACATATTATCCTCCACTGGATTTGTGAAAATTATCTTCGGAAAAAGTATTACTTCTCGACTGGAAAACATAACCATCTTCATGAGATGAGATTGAAACCTAAACTGCCTTAGGGTATGAAAATTTTCCATCTACAAATGAATCCTTTCAGCCAAAAATTCTTCAAACTTAAGATGGTGTATCTGACTACCTTCAGCTTCAGGTGAACTGATATTCGTTCTAAACAACAAACTTAATTGAAGCTCAGTCACCCATGCATCTGTATCAAGACCTAAAAACAAAGCCAACAGGGAAATGAAGAGTTGGGTATTTTCATTGAAAAGACTGACATCTAATGGATAAGGAGTTTCAATGACTTCCAAATCTGGTTTAAGGCACGAGGCCATGAAAATCTACTTAGTCTCAGGTGACGACTGGTGAAATAGGTCAATAATTGACCTTTCAGAAAAACTCTCAGGTTCAAGTATTTCAGACAAAGGGGCTTCTAAGGCATCTCTCATGAGTAGGGGTTCTATCCGACAAACAATTCTATTTTTTGCAGCATTCATAACAGTTCGCTCGGCTTCAGAGTAATTGGACGCACACCATGACACAAACTCTGGGAACGAGACAATTTGGTCAGGGAAAAACGAGAACAGGGATGACTAATTAACTCGGTCCACGTACAGACCTCCTTCCAACAAATTATTCAACCTCATCTTAATTTCTGCCACTAATAACCTAAGGGAGGTATCAAAAATATCCCTATCTCTATCCTCTATAGCATCTTTAACCTTAGCCTCATCTACGTCATGGACTGTTTCCATTCTTAATCCTTATAAACAAACTTAAAATATTATTAGTTTGAAGTTATAAGGGCCTACCTGTCGCTGACAATCATGTGCTTTGTCTTGCTCTGTCACTTTCTGCCGTGCCCACTTGTCTAGAACCTTCTAGCACTGAAAATGAAAAGTCAAATGTCAACTTTCTTGGGTTTCTTTGCTATATATAACCCGTTTTCCTTATCTTCCGAGCATCTTTTCGAGCGCTTATTTTTCCCAACCATTGATCACACGTGCCATAATCTTGACCGTCAGATTTCACGTCCTTTTGCCACTTTCTAACTTCTTTATCTCTGTCGTCCGATCATTTTCATCTTTCAAATCTAGACCGTTGGATCTCAGTGGTAATCACATGGAATACAACTTCGCAACTCGGGAAGGGGGTTTCTGGAAACAACTTTACCAAAAGAGGACTAATATGATGCTTCCACGTGTCTAGCAGTTTTCTTTTTCGCATCCGCTACCTTTTCTATCTGTCGTGTATGTTCCCAATGTGTCAATCATCTAGGACCATCGATCTTTTCCTACGATGTATCTATGGTGGGGATTTGAAAAATGTTTAACCTTTTAACCTTTTCCGCTGGTGGGCTCCATGTTATTATCCTTCACGCAGCTCTAAAACTCATCACCATTGATTTAATTTATCTGCAATCTAAACCATTGATTTACTTGAGATTTGCACTATGATTAAATCTTTATCCTGAGCCATCAGACCTTCTATCATAAATCTGGACCATTGATTTTCTACAACCCTTTCATCAGCCATAATGGTTTCGCGTGGTATCAAAATGGTTTTATATACCGCTTTCCTGGCTTGCGGAGTGCCCTATAGCTGCCACCTGTCCACCAGTATTGCTTTTCGCAACCGCTTTCACACTTATTCTCCACGCATGTTGAGAATGTGACAAAAAACAAGGACCATAGATCTCCTTCTTACGCTCAATCAATGGTGCCTTTTGCACAACGGTTAATGCTTCTAATATTTACTTTCAGACTTTAGTTTTTGGCCCTTTTTTGCTGATTTTGGTTGAATTTTTGCACATTTTCTTTTGGAATTTCTGTAGTTTTCTCTTTAGTGTCCCCCTTCATAACCTTTGATCACCTCCTAGCTCCATAAACTATGAAAACAATCATATTTTAGTTCTTCTCAAGGATTTTTCAAAACATTTCTTTACTAATACATCATTATTCATACTATGAAAACTAGGTGCAAACAACTAGCTCCAAATGGGGATGCTATCCTCCCTGTGAGGTAGAAAAGAACCTCGTAGACCAAGTGCTTGATCCATTGTGTTGTCTCCAAAATTTTTAAATCCATAGAACAACTTGCAAATATGAAACTTGTTCTTTATTCATCCTCTGAAAACTGAAAACATTTTCTGCACCACTTGGAATGAAAATTCATCTGATTATTATATATATATATATATATTTAATATTCTGTACATAACTTTAAATTATTTCAAAAGAAAATTATATTTACACTGTACATAATTTTTTCTCTTTTTGAATCTTTAAGAAAGATAATGCTTGAGATGTCGCACATTCATTGGTCTTCCTGCAAGAAATTCTCCATTCTGGTCTTGAAGAATAAATGCATTTTCTCCCTGAAATCCTGCTATTATATAAGGACCCTTCCACAAATGTTCAAATTTACCATGGTTGTCTTCTCTCCTGGCATCCCATTTCAAGAGAAAATCATCCATTTGAAAATCTCTCTCTTTGATTTTCATGTCAAAGGTTTTCTTCATTTTTTCTTGATGCACTTGAGTTCCGTTGTAGGCTTTTCTCTCAGTTCATGCACTTCTATCATCTAGTTTATCCTCCTTTGCATATGATTTGGTTCTTCTTCAACTTCCTGTAATAATTTCATAACTGGTAATCCCAAAGAAATCGGAAATCTCACTTATGTGCCATAAACCAATTGGAAAGGAGAAGTGCCAGTAGCCCTTTTTGTTCTAATTCTATCTTCCCACAATGCATATTTTAATTTGGTATGCCATGCTCTCTTATTATCTTCCAACAGCTTCTTGATAATCCTTACAAGACTCTTATTTGAGGACTCTGCCAGTCTATTTCCTTGAGGATAGTATGCAGTTGAATAATTTAAATGAATGTGGTACTTATGAAAAAAATGTATCATCTTCTTCGACTTAAAAGCTGTAGCATTCTCTGCCACTATTCGTTTCACGGGGGGTTCACTAGTGAGGCAATATCATATCACGTCCATTCATATTGGGGGGTTGAATACTCTTAAAAACCTCAAAAATATATTGCCCCGTATTAAGGGGTCAAGGGGTTTTTTTTATTTGACATAGTAATATAAATATTGGGGGTTATTTTATTTGGGAGTGTTGAGGAATAACCTCCAAATCGTGGGATGGATTCATACGTCCAAATCACGATCCCGATAATTTCATAAAAATTAAAAAAAAAATTATACCAGCATTAAATGTTAAAATTGTGATTGCGGAAGTAATAAATGCTTGTTAAGGCAGTATTAAATAATAAAGTCATTAATGTATATAACAATTTAACTACTATGTCCTTTTCACTAATGATGCTTTAAGACAGTGATGTGTCTTACCCACGTCTTACCTCCATAAAAATGATTATGACACTAATTTGTTTGTAATTGTAATAACAAATAAACAACATACCCATATAGGCCTAAGTTCTATAACTACAACTCTGAAACCATATGCAACATACCCAAATTTGCTAAAATAACAAATAAACAATACTTTCTATTCTATAATATTTTATCTGAATTACTCTTGTCGTTGATAGAACTATGGCTTACTTACAGAGTTCTATATCCCTATTCAACATTCTTTACATTAGTTAAGAATAGTCTCCTATGTCATTACTTGTGACGATGATAACCAAATAGGACAATTACTTAACCTTGAAGTATTATTCCTATGAGTATTTATACAAGAGTATGCCATTAAAACCCACAACCTGCTATGTAGGAAAAGTTGCACTACTATTATATGGGTGTACATTTTTTTTCACATGATAGTTAAACCGGCGCTCAATGGTAGGCGAGAATGCCGAATAGGACGGGGTCTCAGGGTCGATCCTGGGTGGGGACGGCCACAGCCGACCGCCCCAGCCACCCGGCCATAACGGCATACCCAAATACTATTATATGGGTGTACATATATCCAAATACTAACAGAGTCATCACAGTGACCATTGGGTATTAATTTTACCCCTAACTATTTGTCATGGTCTACGATACCATCCTAAGGATTAGGCTTTGACATTGGTACCCATTGTTTAGTCAATTCGATTTTGTATATAAGTATATGGTCAAGTGTGTGTATAACTTTATAACCACTCCTTCAAATTCTTAAACAACTCCTAAATAGAAGGTTGTAAGGGGAAAACATTATGTCGAAACTTTTGCATAGTATTCAGATCAATGGTTTCAATGTTAGGGTTAATAATTGTTCCATGTAGCACATGTCTTTGTCATATTGTTTTAAATGCATAAATTTAATGGGGTTAATATGCCAAATCTCTTGTCTTGACCCGATCCACAACATATCCATGCATTTACTCCTGATGTGGATTCAAACAAGGTGCTCCTGCGGCGTGTACATTGTCTAGGGTCCCATCTTCTTCCACGGGTGTTTTGACTCACTCGGTGACTTCGATGTGTATCTCGTCTAGCCCCTTCCATACTCCATGAGCACAATAGGTGCATCTACCCATCTTCTCGGTCATAGGCATACCTTACCTTAGCCTTTTTGGAGGCACTATGGGTTCTCCATCTTGTTGAGATTTGTTATTGGGACCATACAATGCCCATACAACTTATTAATTATACTCTGTTGCATACTTGGGGAATGTGCTTCCCTCTATACTGGTCTTCTTAGTCATTCATTGTATTTTCCTTCCATCTCGGCAACTAGTATTCCTCCTGCTCAGACCCTAAGCACTATAGATTATCCCTCTCCATTATCACTTTACCCTTTAATTGTTAACATGGTGATGACCTAATTTTGTTCTGTGTGCTTGACTCAAGTGCAACGAGTCCTTTATCAATCCCATCCCTCAGTTTATGTAGCATCTTGAAGAAGGTAGTGTTTCCCAAGGTATTCCTTGTTATTCCCTTTTCATTGTACAAATGGTTTTCTTGTTGTTTTGTTAGATTGTGCATGGTGCAATTTTCCTTTTGTGTCAATATCATGGTCGATTGGGTGTCCTATTCCTTTCTTTGTTATTGTTCTCATCTTGGTTTAATTGTCTAGATTCCTTGTTTTGAAATACAATTTCTTTGTTTCTTTACTAAAATATAGTTTCACTGTATAGTATTTTGAAAAAACATTTGGTTTGTTACTTGATAATATTACCAAAGTCTCTGCTGCATCGATCTGGTAAGCAAGTGACGGTTCTTAATGTTGCTGCTGCATCGATCTGCATCGATTTGGTAAGGAAGTGATGGTTCTTAATGTTGCTGCTATCCATCTGCATCGATCTGGTAAGGAAGTGACGGTTCTTAATGTTGCTGCTATCCACGTTAAGGAAGTGATCTGCATCGATCTGCATTGATCTGGTAAGGAAGTGATGGTGTCTCGTCCAAACATTAATGGTTCTGAACCAACTCTTTAGCGGAGTGTAATGCTGTCTATCCACGTTATCAAACCAAGTGAAGCCTGGTTAAAATGTGACTCACGAAATCGAACTATGCGTAGTGAACAAGCAACTCTCCTCCGAACTGTACATGGGATTGACTCCTTGGCATGTAGCGTTGGCATGCACTGTACATGGGATTGACTCCTTGGAATGCAGCGTTGGCATGCACTGTACATGGGATTCTCCTCGTAGTTGTTACAATAAATGAGGTATTTATGTTATGGTTGCCCGATTCTCAAAGCATCAGGCTGTCACCTTCTCGCTGTACCTAAACCATAAAGGCCTTGACCTCGATGTTCAAAAAATATTGTAAATTTCTTGATCTTCTTTTACAATTGCGCCAATTGATTATTGGGTTTCTTCCTCTACGAGGACTCAACACAGAAGGAATACCATCTCTGGTATGGAATACGATGCCAACTCTAGCATACACATAGTTCACTTCCTCTGCATGTATTTTAGGATGGAGGAGGACTGAGGTTCATGTTTTTAATTTACGAAATTATTCGTGAACTGATGATTTTAACTTGCAAAATACAGAAAAGAACACTCTCTCGCAGGTAACAGTTTTGCAATAAGTTTTTCGTCTCCAGATGTCTCTACATCCCGAAATTAATGTGTAGGTACTGACAGTTTTAATTTGATATTAATGTGTATCTGCACGACTCCTATCTCCGATGTCTGGTGAGTTTGGGCACTAAGAGGAGGCTGGAGACCAGTGAAAAGAGGTTTCCCTGTTCTGGTTCTGTCGAGAGGAATTTCAAGTTCTGCTAGTTTTCATCACCCATAAAAGGTAAGCATTTGCAATTGCTCCTGTTCTATTACCCTCTTCTTAGCTATTTTAAAAAATTAATTCCGCTCCTCATTAGATGTTCCCTGCACCCAATGTTTTCTTTCTCCCCACTGTCTATCACTGTAACCTGTGATTCAGAATTATAATAATGTTTGTGTCTTTGTCTGCCACTGCAATCTGTCATTCAGAACTATAGTAATGTCTGCCATTGATTTCTGGATGCCGCTGCTTATCTGGGTTTGTTGTAGAGATCATTCGCAGGAGTTATGAATACTATTCTTAATTTTAATGTCGTCGTAAGTTCCCATTATACAGTAGCCTCCAATCGAATCAACATCTACAGTTTAAGTCAAAGTTTTTAGCTTCATCTTTCCCATTTTTGAGTGTCATAGTGTCCCCTACGATATGGTTCAGAAGGTGGGTTTCTAATTCGAAAGGGCATAGACTTTTAAGAGATTTTCCGTTCATAGTGTAGTTTTATGTCTTTATGAGTTTTGGCTTAAAACATTAGTTTATTGAATTGATCGTGTTTTTCAACAGTGCAGATTTTTTTGTTCTGTTTTTCTTCCAGTTGCATGGGAAAACTTTCATTTTTGGAAATATTGCTCATGAAAACTTACAGCTGACCCGCTGTGATATGAGGGGCATACCTATGCTGCCAAAATCACCAAGAACTTGTACCCCGCAAGTTTCTTTACTGCAACTTGTTGGCCACTGGGCATGATGCCTCTATACACAACTCTGGCTCCTCCTTTGCCGATGATGTTCTCTTCTTTTATGAATTCCAAGATCTCATCGCTCCCAAAGTTCATTTTTTGGAAGGCCGTCATCTTCCAGGACCTGACGTAGCCTTATCTTTTGACAGATCTTGCCTTAATTTTGAGTATAATAATCAAGGCTACAGGGGAAATTGTTTTAAAACACAATTGCAGTAGTCTATTTAGGCTCTATGTGTATGGAACACATGCAAACATAAAAAAAAGCATCAACATTTTAGTCCAATCTTCTACGTTCCTGTCTCAAAAGTAGTTGACAGAATGTTCGCGCTTCTAGTTGTGATTCTCATCCCCATTTTGCTTGCAGTATCTACTATGCTCGTTGCAGATTATGGCGTTCTCCTTTTTTTGTCCCCAAGAGGTCTAGAATGATAGTAGGATGCTCTTGCGATTTTTTGGTGAGTATAGATGGTCTGAGGTTAACCTTGTTAATGCCAAGCCAAAATATCAATTTGTCTGCATATCACAACTGCAAGTATCAATGAAAACACATCTAATTATGAGTATAGAAAAAATGATAGATGAATCTAATTAGATGGTTTCTGAAAAAAAATTTGATCACAGAGCTGTTCATAAAAGAAAGACCAATTTCTTTATTTTAAAAATAATAGTTTTGGGGATTAAACAAATTGATTGTCCAGATCGATTGTATGGTTGTGGTTTCAAATTAGATATAAATAATTATAAAACAATAAAATAAAAATAACTGATTATATGATTTTATGGTTGTTGTTTGAAATTGGATATAAAGAATTATTTTATTGACTAAAAATGGATCACAGTAAGGTAGAGAATCCTCCAATGGAAGGAAGGTAGTGTACCTGTCGTAAGAAAGTCGAAATAAGAGCTTTGGCTTGTTATTTTTTAGGGTTAAGCATTGGTTTGTGTATGGAATTCAGAAAAAAAATTGCTGATTAAAAGAAAGGATAAATTTCAAATGTACTAAAAAAAATAGTTATAAATATTTTTGAAATTTCAAAGTTAAATATTAAAATTGATTATTTTGTTGTTAGAATATTAAATATTTCTTGCTTGAAAAAAGAAAAACAAATCCATAATAATATTCAAGTACGTAGTACTAAGTTGTGATTTCCTTCATCTAGAACAATGTAAATATTATATTGTGACTATGGTTGTACTTGACAAGAATAATACACCTGCATATTTTTATTAAAAATACTCAAGTACCTAGCACTAAGTTATGATTTCCTTCATCTAGAACATTATAAATATTATATTTTGACTATAGTGGTACTTTTGACATAAATAATACAAATGCATATTTACATATAGTATTCACTCCATCTAGAACACTGTATAAATATTATTTTTGACAAAGATGACCTTGTAAAGAACTTAAGAACTTGAAGAAAGTAGAGTGGGTAGTTGGTTAAATGTAGTATGGATTGTACATTGGCAATAGTTGGAATTGATTGTTTTTTATAAGGAGCATGTTTATTAAATAGTATTTGTTTTATGCTTATATTAATTAGTTTAATGTTTATGTTAGTTTAATGTTTATATCAATTAGTTTAATGTTTAGACTCTGTTTACCAACCAACCATTTCCACAAAACTAAGTGGTTAGCTATCGCTATCCCACTTTACTTGTGGATGTGCTAGTTAAAAAAATTAATAAACCTATATGGTTAAATAACTATATCTAAATTTTCTTTCACATACTCCGCTTCGGTGTAAAACACTTTGCTAGTCTTCCACGTGCAATGAGATGAATACAGTTCACTGACTAAATAAGACTTTTCGTCCGATCCAGTTAGTGCTAAGTGACAAATTTATGAACACAGTGAGATATGACGACAAAAGTTTAATGAATAAGTAGGACTTTTTGTCGTAAACATTTAGTGCGAATTGACAAATTTAACAACACTGTCGTAAAGTGAGTTAAGATGACTAGTAAAGTTATCAAAGTGAATTAAGTTATACAATGCCGCATTTGTCCTTCACCAGAAATGTACAAGCTCAGCCAACGGTTATATATGATTCTTTTACGTGATTTCTGTGGAGAAAATCATTAAACGGGGTGCTAAATTGTTAAAATGACAAACTGAGAGCCATGAACTTAGGAAAATCTCAGTCAATTTATTGTGATTTAGCGGTGAAAAAAGCCTTTCAAATCTGCAATAATTTGTACTAAATTTGCAGGCTCTGCGTATGTAGCGATTGATACGAAAGATATGAAGATCACCGTAATTGGAGATGTAGATCCAGCGACCCTTACGACTAGTCTCTGAAAAATTGGATTTGACAGAATTTTTCATAATTGGGTCTTCTAAATAGCTGGAGAAGAAGCCCAAACAGTAAGCGTCCAAAAGAAGCTATTGTTGTTTCAACACGATGGTGATGACGACTAATGTGTTGAAACTTATTTTGTTTTTCAAAATGCCTAGTGGAACTAGGAGAACTATATTGCATTTTTCCAACAAAATAGAATAAATATAATTATAAGCTTTGCTAAACCAGTTAGTACAGTTGTATAATTTTATGTCAAACCATTGTTTTTTAAACAGAAATATTACGACTTAGTTGGTTGTTTTTTCTATTATAATTTTGTTAAAATAAAAGATTGATGAATTTTTTGAAACAAAAATATTATGACTTAGTTGGTTACTTGTTTTATTATAATTTTGTTAAAATACAAAAATATGATTATTTTTAATTGTTCAAAGTCATAGTATCAATATATTTTTAATATAAATATAAATAAAAATATAAGAAAATACAATTATAAAAGAAAAGTTATCATTAAATTTTCATTTTTAATACAATTACAAATAAAAAATATAGAAAATACATTTAAAAGGTTTCTATTAAATTTTTAATATAACTTAAAGAAAAAACCTTTTTTTTCAACCAAATCAATAACTTGATATTCATCAAAAGAGTGGATCAAAGTTGCAATGACTTTACAATAAGTACTGATAGTGTTGACAAGCTTTCCCTACAAAAACTCACGTATCTTTCAAAAACCAGAAAGATGATGCCATAGGTCTTCAGTCTTCAATCAAGTCTCAATCAAGTCTAAAGAGAAGAGAGATCAGAAAATGCCGCAAAAACTGAGGTCTAACTCTAAACCTTACATCCACGGTTCCCCTTTCTATGGATTGACTATGTTGCAGAGAACGATTGATTCACATTCTTTTACATTATACGAGATACCTTATACAGTTCATTATAGCTTGAAGAAGAATGTTTCATTTCTTAACATAATTAAACTTCTCATTATTTGGTTGCTTACTATTGGAAGTATAGAAGCCTTATCCCTTATTTAAAATCTGAGAGCTCTATTCAGTTTTATTGGTTATATGTTTGAGAGTGTAGAGAACATTATATCTCGTGATTTTATGTAAAAGAGCAAGGGTTTTATTATTATTTAGATGTAGTAATTATTGGCCAAGTTTAATTATTTAAGCAATTGAATCTAGTTATGAAGGAAAGGAGTTTATATCCTCGTCCACTCATTCCTTTCCAAGAGTGCACTCTATCACATGTTGAAGAGGTAATTTTCTAGTGAAATCCTATCTTCTTGATGTATTCATCTTCTTTGATTTATACTTATAACCTTGAAGCGTCTCCCTTAACCAGCTATATATTGAGCAATATTTCATGGAAAGGGAATTTGAACTCCATCATCTGTAACAGGTGTTTGAGTATTTTAACTCTTGAGATGCCTGAAGTTTGAACTTATTTTTCTGTGTAAAGAGAGCTAACAGCTCTATCTTTTTATTTTGTTATTACGGTTTGTGAGAATCTGCATTAAAAGGTGAAGGTGGTCTCTCTCTATGGATGGCGCAAGTCGGGTAGATGGACCTTCTTGCTTAACAATACACACAACACACACACGTTCACATGACCTTGATGTAAATAGGATGCCAGAAGCTGGCTTCTATTACTTCAATCAAATTATGGTTACAATGTGAAATGCAAGCAATGTAAACAACTAAACTATGTCGTCCTCAGCCTATTACATTATACAAAAGTAATGGTGTGCTCTCTATGTGTGTCAATTTTCACCTTCTCCTGGTTCACTACGGAACTCTGAGCTATGGCTTTGATCTCTTTTGCGTTCGGTTGATGTGTGATTGTTCTCTCCAATCTACATATCAACTCCCGAGTGACTGATCCCTTCGTCTGTGCCTCGCATTAGTCTTCTACCCTACTACTGCTCTTCCCGAGACACGCTTCCTCTATCTGCTGAATCCTCTGCGATCCTGCACATCTACAGTTGTCAGTGCCCTCTGGCTGTGCTGCACAACCTCCACCTATGGTGACATCTGGCATGTCTTCAACCACCTTTTTAACTGCTCATAACTTCCTTAGCAACCCCGAATGGCTACCAAGTACTCTGGTTGACTTTCTTCCTATCCTTCTGACTCCCTGATAGTTGTCGGCCCCATCACTGCCTCGACCATACTTCCTTCCGTTATCCTTCGAAAATCCTGTCGGCTTTACTCCACTTTGAATGGTTGATAGTCCGCCCCTTCCTCGACACTTAGATTTCGTCGCTAACCTGTTGGTGTCGTCGTTCGACAACCTGTCGACCTTCGACTCCTTTGCTCCGATCCTGTCATCTGTCAACCTTCCACATGTCGAATCTCAACCTTCTCTTTCTGTCAATGCATCTCAACAGTTCCTTGCTCGACTACTTGGCTTTTGACAGCCAATATTCCTTTCACGCCAGTGGTCGTGGGCACTCCCTCTGGTTGGCTCTTTCCCTATCGATCAACTTCAATGGTGTCGCCTAGGCCCTGATGCTCCTGCATCAGAATCCCCAGGTGAAGAAGAACTAGACTGCTCCGTCATTCTCCTGTATTTTTCTTCGAAAATCCATGTCGCCTCCTGCAACTCATAATTTTTTCATCGCACTTAGTATTATTTCTTCCACGAACTGAGCGTACACCCAACTTCGCGTTCCTCTAGTACTTCAACAATTTCGTCCTTGTCGTGTAGACCTAGTATCTGCACTGTCAAGTCGATGTTCGACACTTTCGCGTTGCTGCCGGTTGAACCTTCCTCAAATTTGTACAAATATGATACATTGAACATTGGTGAAATGCTCAAGTCTTCCGGTAGCTCCAAAACATAAGCATTGTCTGAAATCTTCTTCAAGATGTTACATAGTCCAATAGTCTTCAGCTTTAGCTTGTTATATGTTCGTGTCGAAAATATCTCCTTCCGCAGATGTGCATAGACTAAGTCTCCTTCACTGCACGAATGTATCATTTTCTTCCTGTCGGCCCTCAACTTGTATGCCGTGTAACTCTTTTCAATGCGCTTTCGCACATCATCATGCACCTCCTTCACATGCTCTGCGAATGATTCTGCATCCGTGCTTTTCCTGATTTGTGTCGGCATCTCGACCAAATATACCAATCCATGTGGGCTTGGTCCTTGAACAATATGAAATGGGCTCATACCTGTTGACTATTTCACAGAATTGTTGTATGCGAACTCTGCTTGGGCCAACACATTCTCCCACTAGTTGGGACTGTTGGCCATCAAACACCTTAGAAGGTTTCCCAAACTTTTGTTCACCACCTCGGCCCGTCGATCTATCTGTGGATGATATGCCAAGCTAAACTGCAACCTCGTGTCCAGTTTATTCCATAGGGTTCTCCAGAAATGCCCCATAAACTTGGTATCTTTGTCTGACATGATACTCTTTGGCAACCCATGCAATCTGACTATCTCCTTGAAGAATAGTACAACAATTCTTGTGGCGTCACTTGTCTTCTGACATCGAATAAAGTGTGCCATCTTTGAAAATCTGTCGACTACAACAAAGATTGAATCGTTACCTTGCTGGGTCTTCGAAAATCCTAGCACCAAATCCATGCTTAGGTGCTCCCATGGGGTATTCGGCACTGGTAATGGCGTATACAACCTCGTGTTCTGACTTCTTCCACTGGAAAACTCGACACTGTGGTACCCACTTCCCGACATCTTTCGTCATTCCTGGCCAATAATGCTTCTATTCAACTAATGCCCTAGTCTTGTTGATGCCAAAATGACTTGCTAATCAGCCGCTATGCAACTCTCGGATTAGGTTCTCTCTTACGGATCCTCTAGGAATACACAACTATTTTCCCTTGAATAGGTATCCCTCTGGGATGAAATAATCCAAGTATGGAGTCCTGTTGACACTCCATGGTTCGCTACTTTCCTGCCATGTTGTCGCAAATTCCTCATCGGTCACATACCCTGTCTTCAACGACTCTATTCTCGTTGCCTAAATTATCGTCATCTTTAGTAATGCAACACTTTGACTCAGCGCTTTGGCAACTTTGTTCGACTTTCCCGCCTTATATCACAACATGAAGGTATATCCCTGCAGGAATTCAACCCACTTCATGTGCCGCTGGTTCAACTTCAATTGAGTGTTAAAGTACCTCAGTGCTTGGCGGTCTGTGTATAACAAAAATTCCTTGGGAAACAAATAATGCCTCCACTTCTTCAACACTTGGACAATAGCATAGAAATCCTAGTCATAGAACAAATATTTCTGCTTCGGATCATCCAAATTCTCACTGAAGAATGCAATTGGTCGGCCCTCTTGGCTCAACATTGCTCCAATTGCCATTCCACTTGCATCGTAATCGAATTGGAAAACTTTGTCGAAATCTAGGAGCGCCAACACTAGGCTCTTAGTGACCTTTTCCTTCAACTTGTCGAAAGCTCTCTGGGCAGCTTCCATCCACTTGAACTCCCCTTTTCTCATGCACTCTATCAAAGGTGCACATATCCGACTGAATCCCCTAATGAAATTCCTGTAGAAACTAGAAATTCCATGGAAACTTCTTACTCCAGTGGCACTTGTCAGTTCTGGCCAATCCAATATTTTCTTCACCTTCTCTGGGTCCAACACTAACCCTTCACCTGAGATTACGAATCCCAAGTACACCAGTTCTTCCTTCATGAAGAAACACTTTTGCAAGTTCACCATCAACTTCTCTTCCTGTAGCTTCTGCAATACTTGTCGAATGTGCCCCAAGTGTTCTGTCATGGTTCGACTAAATATTTGGATGTTGTCTAGGTACACTACGACAAACTTTCCCAAGAATGGCTTCAATACCTCATTCATCAACCGCATGAATGTACTGTGTGCATTAGTCAATCTGAATGGCATGACTAACCACTCATATAGCCCTTCCTTTGTCTTGAATGCTTTCTTCCATTCATCCCCTTCTCTAACCCGAATCTGGTGATAACCACTCTTTAGGTCGATCTTTGTGAAGTACTCCGCTCCACTCAAACAATCCATCAAGTTGTCCATTCTCGGCAATGGAAACCGGTACTTGATCGTGATCTTGTTTATAGCTCTAGAGTCTGTACACATCCTCCATTAACCACCCTTCTTCAGTGCTAATACTGCTAGTAACGCGCATAGGATCAGACTCTCTCTGATTAATCCTCTGTCCAACAACTCCTGGACCTCTCGATTGAGTTCCTGACCCTTTGTCGGACTCATTCTGTGTGATTCCTTGTTTGGAAAACTCGATCCTGGAATCAAGTCGATCTAATGGGATATGCTTCTCGTCGATAGCAATTCTGTCGGTGCTTCATCGACTACTATGCTCTGAAACTCGTCGATCATTCTTTCAACTTTGACCGAAATTCTCTCCATTGTCGACCCTTCGACACATAGCCCTTTTGGAATGATTGGGAAAAATCCTGACTGCTTCTCCTCCTCCATGAGGAATTTCTTGGCTGAACACATCAGCACTCGCTTCTCCCAATAGCTGCTCTTGCCCTGCTTGAAGTCGGCTTGCTCCTCTTACTTCGGCTTCAGAGTCCTCCGCGTGCCGTTTTTCCACGCCGTGACTATGTTGGCTTGACCATCATAGATCATATTCTGAGCGTATTTCCATGGTTTTCCTAACAACAGATGACATGCGTCCATGGGGATTATGTCGCACAGTACACTGTCTTCAAGATTCTCGACCTTGATGTTAATTAGGCACTATTTGGTCACCTTGACATGATGTCCTTTCTGCAACCAAAATATCTTGTATGGATTTCAGTGTTCCCAACATATCAATCCCACCTTGTCGATGACTTCTGTCGACACAAGATTCTCTGTACTGCCACCATCAACTATGGTCTTGCAATACCACTCGTCGATCCCCACTCTAGTTCAAAAGATAGCCTTTTGCTATGCTGGCTCTTTCTTGTCACGTCAGTCATCCTGAACCAATGTCCTCCTAACCGACATGGTTCAAAATTTTATGTTCCCATCTTCACTGTTGTTGGATGTCGACTCTGCCCTCTCATCGACTTCCTCACATCTTCGACGTCTAGGTTTCAACTCCTCTGCAGCGTGTAGGTTGTCTAGGATTTCATATGTCTTGTGTCCCACTCCTCGACACTTGTAAGAAACCACAGCTGGTTTGTCAACTTTCTTCTCTTCTGGACCAGTTCTATCATACGCACCTCAACCGTGGTTTTCTCGACCACCCCATGTGTTATCTTGCGCCTTTTCTCCTGTCGATGTCCCTTCTACACGTCGACTGTCTTCGACAACTTCTCTCCTAGTTCCGCTACTTTGGCCTTTCGCGGAAACAGTATTCGCACCTCGACCAATCATCTGACCTTTAGTCGATGCGGCCTTCCTCGACATTTTTTCTTCTTCCTTTAGAGCTAACTGGTAGGATTCCCTGATCGCTCTGAACCTTGATAGGCTCAAATCATCCTGTATGGCATACTTCAGGTCATTTGCATATCTCATGACAGCTTCTTCACCTTCGTCGGTCTTCCCTGACCTTATTGACAATCTTTAGAACTCTTCCATGCATTCTTTCATGGCCATTTCTTTTTTTCGAAAGTTTTGCAACTTCCGGAACAAGGAAATCACATAGTCATCTGGAAAGAACTTCTCCTTCAGCTTGGCGACCATCCTATCCCAAGACTTAATTTTCTCCTTGCCTTTCTTGACTCTGTTAGCCTGTACATTGTCCCAACACAATGAAGCATGACCCTTCAACCTCATACATGCAGTCTTAACCCATTTAGGATCCTCGATCTGCTCTATGTTGAACTATTTCTCCATTTCTATGAACTAGTATATCAATTATTCTGAGTCTAGACTTTCTAAGTAGGTAGGTACATCCTTCTTTGTCAGACCTCTCATTTTTTATAGTAGCTTGATCAATTTTTTATTTTGTTCCTCCTCAGCTGCTTCCTGCGCTTCAACCTCTTCGAACTCCTTGTCATTGTTGTCTAATGCATCAGGAATACAACCACGCTTTTGTATTTCTTTCATCGTTGCGACTTCACTAGTCAAAATTCGCATTTTTCGCATGCATTCATTGAACATCTCACAATCAAATGTGACTGATGCGTCACGCTCTCTTCGTCCAACTCCTTGGACATTAATGCCTTTGTGAGCCATTTTCAACCTCAGCTAAAACTCCCACTCATCCAATCACAACCAAACTTCAAGTCGTGCACAATTCTACCCAACCGCAGCTGGAGCTGTTAACACACTCTACAATGGATTCCACTTTCAGCTCTGATACCAACTGGCGCAAGTTGGGTCGACGGACCTTCTTGCTTAAAAATACACATGACACACACACGTTCACATGAACTGGATGTAAACAGGATTCCAGAAGCTGTCATCTATTACTTCAATCAAATTACAGTTACAATGCAAAGTGCAAGGAATGTAAAAAACTAAACTATGTCCGCCTCAGCCTATTACAAGATACATAAGTAATGGTGTGCTCTGTGTGTGTGTCAATATTCACCCTATCCTGGTTCACTGCGGAACTCTGAGCTATGGCTCTAATCTCTTGTGCACTCAGTTGATGTGTTACTATTCTCTCCAATCTACATATCAACTCCCAAGTGACTGATCCCTTCCTTTGTGCCTTGCACTAGTCTTCTAACTTGCTGCTGCTCTCTCCGAGACACGATTCCTCTGTCCGCTGAATCCTCCCTGATCCTGTAGACATGCAGTTGTCATCGCCCTCTATCCGTGCTGCACAACCTCCACCTGTGGTGACATATGGCATGTCTTCAACCACCTTCTTAACTACTCATAACCTCCTTAGCAACCCTGAATGACTACCAAGTACTTTGCTTGACTTTCTGCGTGTCCTTCTGACTTCGTGATAGTTGTCGGTCCCATCACTGCCTCGATCATGCTGCCTTCCATCATCCTTCGAAAATCTTGTCAGCGTTACTCCGCTTTGCGCAATTTCTAGTCCACCCCTTCCTCCACTCTTGGCTTCCGCCACTAACCTGTCAGTGTCGTCGTTCCACAACCTATAAACCTTCGACTCCTTCGCTCTGATCCTGTCATCGTTCGAGAACCTATCGACCTTCAACTCCTTTGCTCTGATACTGTCATCTGTAGACCTTTGACATGTTGACTCTCGACCTTCTTCTTCTGTTGACGCACCTTGACAATTCCTTTCTCAACTACTTGGCTTTCGACATCCAATATTCCTTCTGACCAGTGATCGTTGGCACTCCCTCTCGTCAGCTCTTTCCCTTTTGATTAACTTCGACAGTTTCATCTAGGCCCCGATGCTCCTACATCAATGGAAGAGTACCGATTCACTTCCTTGGGTAAACATAAAGATCAATAAATTATGCATTATGTTGAATATGTTTCATAAGACAAAGAAGAGAGTTGGTTCTCTCTCTCTATAAGTAAACCAACATTAGGCTTTCGGACATAGTGTCTCTTGCTTATAATTAGTTAACATCTCTTTACTAATGACTAAGTTTATATTTTACTTAAGAGGTGGTGGTAAACCTAGTAAATTATATTAATAGCCTCTAGCAAATTTCCATCTTGAATAATTAAAGTAAGAATAATTTACTATTATCATAGGTGGTACTTGTTTTTTATTAAAAAGAAAGGCATTGCATTAAGGCTTAATAGTATTTGAATATGTTTGATTAAAAAGAAAGGCATTGCATTGAGGCTTAATAGTATTTGAATATGTGTTCTCTTATAGACCTTGAGATGTAAAAAGGAGAATAATTAGAGTGGTTTTGTTGTAGAATGTACTTCCTCTTTATTGGAGAAAATAATAAATAAATTGACAAATATTTGTGGAATTCGCCTATAAACCACGTAAATTAGTGTCTCTCTCATAATTTTACCTTATGCATTTTATTTTTGCTTTATGTTTTATGCTATTTAAAACCATGTCAATTAGTGTCTCTCTCATATTTTTACCTTATGCATTTTATTTTTGCTTTATATTTTATGCTATAAATATGTTATTGCTTTATTAAATTCCCATGAGATTCATGGAGTATGATCAATTTGATCCATTCAAAGAATTGAACACGTTAGTGAGATTCTCTCTCTTTTTACAAACTATGTGTTATCACCCAGATTTTACCCTTTGGTTGTAGAAGGATAAAACTAAGGTAACTATTTCAAACCAACCTTTAGGTGGGAAATTAGCCTTTTCCCTACCAGAGAGGGCTCTCTCAAAAACATGTAAAGGGCTAAAGATAATAAATGGGGTTAATTCAAAATAAGTCTAAGGTTGAAATTCTCACAAGAAACAATGGGCATGGAGTCAAAAATTAGGAATTCTTTATACTAGCAAATAAAAATAAATAAAGGTTGTCACAGAGGCAAGGTAGTTGTCACATTACAGGAAAAGCTTTTTGCACGTGATTTAGAAAGAAACATGGACATTCCATCAATAATGGGCACCATTTTAGATGAATCCACTATCAACTTTAGAGAAATAAATGGATACTCAGATCCGATAAGTCAAGGAATACATATATGAATCTCGACTTATTATAAACTTTCATTTGAGCATAGAAGATAAAACATAATGGAAGATATAACGAAAGAAAGTAAACGTGCAAATGTAAGAAGAGAAAAATGCAGACTGCAACTCTGATCAACACATGAATCTTTGATTCTGTAAAAATATGTCATTCACTGTATGGCTCTTTTATATCAAAAATATATCAACTCGATACAAAATTCTTGTCTCTCAAAAAGTTTCCAACCCTTTAAAAAATAACTTTCATTGTCTTTTATACAAAACTTCTTTGAAGCAAAACCCAACTGCTTCTTTTAACTAAAAATTGAAAAAACTTAACTAAACTTTCCAAATGTCATTTGAGTCAAAGTCATAAAAATATTACAAATTTCTTTTGAATAAAAATATTTTCAAGTTTTCACTTGATGTAAAATCCAACGGATACTTTCAAGCACGAAGTGTGTACTTCATTTTCCCAAATTTATCTACGTTAGTCCACTGATCAGCAGTTGGAAGATCGTAGCTTGTCATCTCTTTTACCATAACTCTTATTTCAATATGATCTGCAAGGGAAATCTGTGGAAATCTTTCAGCAATTGAAACCAGCTTGTTTAGAATCTCAAAGTCTTCTGCAATTTTTTCCATTAAACTCTTCCCTGTAAGTAAGTGATTTAAATGTTGAAATTTCCCATGATCCATTATTATATCAAACAATAATTTCTTATATTCATCTTGGGGAATCAACTCCTGATTTTCATCCCAGAAGGCAGGTAAACCTTTTTCAATCAATTTGTCAAACTATTTTTTGAATCCTGTTACTTGTTTCTTCATAGCTCCAGGTTGGCTTCAACATTCTCAATGTGTGCATGCTTTCCTAAGATTCCCCTTGCCCATGTAATGACTGCAGTCATGTTCTTAATACCCATGATCCTCATATCTTCTTCTGTTACACTATTCAAAAAGGTAATTTCGTTTTGTGTTGTCTCGTTGGGATTCCTATTTAGATTCGCTTTGATTGCAGTACAACTTGTCAAAGCATCTCTAATCACTTTTTCCTTCAATCTTATGAAATCCAAATAAGGTCTGAAATTTTCATCTTCTTTTATAATCAAATGTCACTTGGTGTGCCAATGTTTTATTCGTTTGAATCAATTCTTTGTACTTCTCTTGTAAAGATTTCATTTCTTCATCTTTCTTCTCACCTTCTTCTTTTAACCTCTGAGTTTCTTCTTTTAATTCTTTAATCTCGACATATTTCAAATTCACTTGAGACATGGCCTGTAAAATACTATCTACACTATTCCCATCTTGAATCTGATCGGTACCTGTTTGTTGTTGGGCTAGATTTGACAATTTGTTTTTCAAATCTTCAACTAGACTTTTCAAGCTTGTTTTTTCTTTTTCCCAACTAGCTTCCTTTTCAACCAATTTTAATAATCTAGCTATGACATCATTTACTTCTTTAGACAACTCTTCTTTTTCATGCTCTAATTTGGTCAATTCAGGTCCTTGAATAAGCTGGGTGTCCGGGATTTTCAACCTCTTTCTCAACTCTTGAATTAATTTTTCTTTCTCTTTCAACAAATTTTTCCCTGCATTTCCTTTCGTGCCACTTCCAACCAAATCTATTTGGAACTTATTGATTTGCTGTTGGCAGGATTTGTTTTCTATAATTTCTTGTTTTAATTGATTATTCAACTTATCTACAACAATCCTCAAATTTTCAACCTCCAAAGCTGCTTCCAAAAAATCAGCATATATCACCTCCCCTGTCTACCTGTGTAAAAGAATTTTATCAGGCACAATGATCTTCTTCAAATTAAACTTCGTTTCTGTAACTTTATCACTTGATGATATTTCCAAATTCAATGTATTTTCCTTTACATCACGACTAGTAACCAAATTAATATCTGACTTATCCAAGCTTCTAACTTTAGGAAATAATTGGAATGTTTACTGAGATGAAGCCTGCTTGTCTTGGCTATACTTGCTAAACATATCCGCTCTATTCTGAAATTGATTAACATCTCCTGCTTCTGTAGCCTCTTGAAATGTATACTCTTGTATTCGGACTTCTGGCACTTCCTCATCTGTAAGTAATAACAAATCTTGCTTTTTATCCAACTTTGATTTTTTCGCTTTTTCTTGTTCTCCACTCTCTGAATCGACTGCATCTTGAAAACTTATTTTTCCACCAATAACTGCAGTGCTTATCGAAGTCTCTGCTTCTCCTGTACAATCTGTCAACAACAGTTCTCCTCCTTGTAGACTTATATTTTCCTCGCTTTCATATTGTAACCAATTTTCCTTTTCTGATATTCCTTCCACTTCTTGATGAATGAAAGCTTTAGTATGGTTTAAATGTTGCCTTTTCAACATGACATGAAAAGGATCAGAATCGTTAGCCAGTTCCTTTTTAAAATTCATTTCCTCTAGCAATTTCTCTATGTATAGGATAACATATTTATTTTTTACAGTAAATGGACCTACTGTAAAATGATAGTTGATATCGGTGGCTTTCTTAAAAAATAAAAAATGATTATCTTCTACAATCACTTTTTGACTTACAAACTCAATGGAAAAGACCCTTAATGCCAAAAATGCTGCTAATATGTACGGTTGATGCTTGAAACCATATAGTCTAAGAACAGTATTGTCTTTCGACAAAAACCAATCACCCGTGGCCAATTTAGTATTCAACTACATCAATGTCTTCATTTCAGGTAACACTCTGGGTAGCCTTTCTCCAAAAATCATGTTGTATATCTCTGATAACATGTAATTCATTTAATTGAACATATTATCCTCCACTGGATTTGTGAAAATTATCTTCGGAAAAGTAGTACTTCTCGACTGGAAAACATAACCATCTTCATGAGATGGGATTGAAACCTAAACTGCCTTAGGGTATGAAAATTTTCCATCTACAAATGAATCCTTTCAGCCAAAAATTCTTCAAACTTAAGATGGTGTATCTGACTACCTTCAGCTTCAGGTGAACTGATGTTCGTTCTAAACAACAAACTTAATTGAAGCTCAGTCACCCATGCATCTGTATCAAGACCTAAAAACAAAGCCAATAGGGAAATGAAGAGTTGGGTATTTTCATTGAAAAGACTGACATCTAATGGATAAGGAGTTTCAATGACTTCCAAATCTGGTTTTAAGGCACGAGGACATGAAAATCTACTTAGTCTCAGGTGACGACTGGTGAAATAGGTCAATAATTGACCTTTCAGAAAAAATCTCAGGTTCAGGTATTTCAGACACAGGGGCTTCTAAGGCATCTCTCACGAGTAGGGGTTCTATCCGACAAACAATTCTATTTTTTGCAGCATTCATAACAGTTCGCTCGACTTCAGAGTAATTGGATGCACACCATGACACAAACTCTGGGAACGAGACAATTTGGTAAGGGAAAAATGAGAACAGGGATGACTAATTAACTCGGTCCATGTACAGACCTCCTTCCAACAAATTATTCAACCTCATCTTAATTTCTGCCACTAATAACCTAAGGGAGGTATCAAAAATATCCCTATCTCTATCCTCTATAGCATCTTTAACCTTAGCCTCATCTACGTCATGGACTGTTTCCATTCTTAATCCTTATAAACAAACTTAAAATATTATTAGTTTGAAGTTATAAGGGCCTACCTGTCGCTGACAATCATGTGCTTTGTCTTGCTCGGTCACTTTCTGCCGTGCCCACTTGTCTACAACCTTCTAGCACTGAAAATGAAAAGTCAAATGTCAACTTTCTTGGGTTTCTTTGCTATATACAACCCGTTTTACTTATCTTCCGAGCATCTTTTCGAGCGCTTATTTTTCCCAACCATTGATCACACGTGCCATAATCTTGACCGTCAGATTTCACGTCCTTTTGCCACTTTATAACTTCTTTATCTCTGTCTTCCGATCATTTTCATCTTTCAAATCTAGACCGTTGGATCTCAGTGGTAATCACATGGAATACAACTTCGCAACTCGGGAAGGGGGTTTCTGGAAACAACTTTACCAAAAGCGGACTAATATGATGCTTCCACGTGTCTAGCAGTTTTCTTTTTCGCATCCGCTACCTTTCCTATCTGTCGTGTATGTTCCCAATGTGTCAATCATCTAGGACCATCGATCTTTTCCTATGATGTATCTATGGTGGGGATTTGAAAAATGTTTAACCTTTTAACCTTTTCCGCTGGTGGGCTCCATGTTATTATCCTTCATGCAGCTCTAAAACTCATCACCATTGATTTAATTTATCTGCAATCTAAGCCATTGATTTACTTGAGATTTGCACTATGATTAAATCTTTATCCTGAGCCATCAGACCTTCTATCATAAATCTGGACCATTTATTTTCTACAACCCTTTGATCAGCCATAGTGGTTTTGCGTGGTATCAAAATGGTTTTATATACCGCTTTCCAGGCTTGCGGAGTGCCCTATAGATGCCACCTGTCCACCAGTATTGCTTTTTTCAACCGCTTTCACACTTATTCTCCACGCATGTTGAGAATGCGACAAAAAACAAGGACCATAGATCTCCTTCTTACGCTCGATCAACGGTGCCTTTTGCACAACGGTTAATGCTTCTAATATTTACTTTCAGACTTTAGTTTTTGGCCCTTTTTTGCTGATTTTGGTATAATTTTTGCACATTTTCTTTTGGAATTTCTTTAGTTTTCTCTTTAGTGTCCCCCTTCATAACCTTTGATCACCTCCTAGCTCCATAAACCATGAAAACAATCATATTTTAGTTCTTCTCAAGGATTTTTCAAAACATTTCTTTACTAATACATCACTATTCATACTATGAAAACTAGGTGCTAACAACTGGCTCCAAATGGGGATGCTATCCTCCCTGTGAGGTAGAAAAGAACCTCGTAGACCAAGTGCCCGATCCATTGTGTTGTCTCCAAATTTTTTAAATCCATAGAACAACTTGCAAATATGAAACTTGTTCTTTATTCATCCTCTGAAAACTGAAAACATTTTCTGCACCACTTGGAATGAAAATTCATCTGATTATTATATATATATATATATATTTAATATTCTGTACATAACTTTAAATTATTTCAAAAGAAAATTATATTTACATTGTACATAATTTTTTCTCTTTTTGAATCTTTAAGAAAGATAATGCTTGAGATGTCGCCCATTCATTGGTCTTCCTGCAAGAAATTCTCCATTCTGGTCTTGAAGAATAAATGCATTTTCTCCCTGAAATCCTACTATTATATAAGGACCCTTCCACAAATGTTCAAATTTACCATGGTTGTCTTCTCTCCTGGCATCCCATTTCAAGAGCAAATCATCCATTTGAAAATCTCTCTCTTTGATTTTCATGTCAAAGGTTTTCTTCATTTTTTCTTGATGCACTTGAGTTCCATTGTAGGCTTTTCTCTTAGTTCATGCACTTCTATCATCTAGTTTATCCTCCTTTGCATATGATTTGGTTCTTCTTCAACTTCCTGTAATAATTTCATAACTGGTAATCCCAAAGAAATCGGAAATATCACTTATGGGCCATAAACCAATTGGAAAGGAGAAGTGCCAGTAGCCCTTTTTGTTCTAATTCTATCTTCCCACAATGCATATTTTAATTTGGTATGCCATGCTCTCTTATTATCTTCCAACAGCTTCTTGATAATCCTTACAAGACTCTTATTTGAGGACTCTGCCAATCTATTTCCTTGAGGATAGTATGCAGTTGAATAATTTAAATGAATGTGGTACTTATGAAAAAAATGTATCATCTTCTGCGACTTAAAAGCTGTAGCATTCTCTGCCACTATTCTTTTCACGGGGGGTTCACTAGTGAGGCAATATCATATTACGTCCATTCATATTGGGGGGTTGAATACTCTTAAAAACCTCAAAAATATATTGCCTTGTATTAAGGGGTCAAGGGGTTTTTTTTATTTGACATAGTAATATAAATATTGGGGATTATTTTATTTGGGAGTGTTGAGGAATAACCTCCAAATCGTGGGATGGATTCATACGTCCAAATCACGATCCCGATAATTTCATAAAAATTAAAAAAAAAATTATACCAGCATTAAATGTTAAAATTGTGATTGCGGAAGTAATAAATGCTTGTTAAGGCGGTATTAAATAATAAAGTCATTAATGTATATAACAATTTAACTACTATGTCCTTTTAACTAATGATGCTTTAAGACACTGATGTGTCTTACCCACGTCTTACCTCCATAAAAATGATTACGACACTAATTTGTTTGTAATTGTAATAAAAAATAAACAACATACCCATATAGGCCTAAGTTCTATAACTACAACTCTGAAACCATATGCAACATACCCAAATTTGCTAAAATAACAAATAAACAATACTTTCTATTCTATAATATTTTATCTGAATTACTCTTGTCGTTGATAGAACTATGGCTTACTTACAGAGTTCTATATCCCTATTCAACATTCTTTACATTAGTTAAGAATAGTCTCTTATGTCATTACTTGTGACGATGATAACCAAATAGGACAATTACTTAACCTTGAAGTATTATTCCTATGAGTACTTATACAAGAGTATGCCATTAAAACCCATAACCTGCTATGTAGGAAAAGTTGCACTACTATTATATGGGTGTACATTTTTTTTCACATGATAGTTAAACCAGCGCTCAATGGTAGGCGAGAACGCCGAATAGGACGGGGTCTCAGGGTCGATCCTGGGTGGGGACGGCCACAGCCGACCGCCCCAGCCACCCTGCCATAACGGCATCCCCAAATACTATTATATGGGTGTACATATATCCAAATACTAACAGAGTCATCACAGTGACCATTGGGTATTAATTTTACCCCTAACTATTTGTCATGGTCTACGATACCATCCTAAGGCTTAGGATTTGACATTGGTACCCATTGTTTAGTCAATTCGATTTTGTATATAAGTATATGTTCAAGTGTGTGTATAACTTTATAACCACTCCTTCAAATTCTTAAACAACTCCTAAATAGAAGGTTGGAAGGGGAAAACATTATGTCGAAACGTTTGCACAGTATTCAGATCAATGGTTTCAATGTTGGGGTTAATAATTGTTCCATGTAGCACATGTCTTTGTCATATTGTTTTAAATGCATAAATTTAATTGGGTTAATATGCCAAATCTCTTGTCTTGACCCGATCCACAACATATCCATGCATTTACTCCTGATGTGGATTCAAACAAGGTGCTCCTGCGGCGTGTACATTGTCTAGGGTCCCATCTTCTTCCACGGGTGTTTTGACTCACTCGGTGACTTCGATGTGTATCTCGTCTAGCCCCTTCCATACTCCATGAGCACAATAGGTGCATCTACCCATCTTCTCGGTCATAGGCATACCTTACCTTAGCCTTTTTGGAGGCACTATGGGTTCTCCATCTGGTTGAGATTTGTTATTGGGACCATACAATGCCCATACAACTTATTAATTATACTCTGTTGCATACTTGGGGAATGTGCTTCCCTCTATACCGGTCTTCTTAGTCATTCATTGTATTTTCCTTCCATCTCGGCAACTAGTATTCCTCCTGCTCAGACCCTAAGCACTATAGATTATCCCTCTCCATTATCACTTTACCCTTTAATTGTTAACATGGTGATGACCTAATTTTGTTCTGTGTGCTTGACTCAAGTGCAACGAGTCCTTTATCAATCCCATCCCTCAGTTTATGTAGCATCTTGAAGAAGGTAGTGTTTCCCAAGGTATTCCTTGTTATTCCCTTTTCATTGTACAAATGGTTTTCTTGTTGTTTTGTTAGATTGTGCATGGTGCAATTTTCCTTTTGTGTCAATAGCATGGTCGATTGGGTGTCCTATTCCTTTCTTTGTTATTGTTCTCATCTTGGTTTAATTGTCTAGATTCCTTGTTTTGAAAAACAATTTCTTTGTTTCTTTACTAAAATATAGTTTCACTGTATAGTATTTTGAAAAAACATTTGGTTTGTTACTTGATAATATTACCAAAGTCCCTGCTGCATCGATCTGGTAAGCAAGTGACGGTTCTTAATGTTGTTGCTGCATCGATCTGCATCGATCTGGTAAGGAAGTGATGGTTCTTAATGTTGCTGCTATCCATCTGCATCGATCTGGTAAGGAAGTGATGGTTCTTAATGTTGCTGCTATCCACGTTAAGGAAGTGATCTGCATCGATTTGCATTGATCTGGTAAGGAAGTGATGGTGTCTTGTCCAAACATTAATGGTTCTGAACCAACTCTTTAGCGGAGTGTAATGCTGTCTATCAACGTTATCAAACCACATGAAGCCTGGTTAAAATGTGACTCACAAAATCGAACTATGTGTAGTGAACAAGCAACTCTCCTCCGAACTGTACATGGGATTGACTCCTTGGCATGTAGCGTTGGCAATGCACCTGTACATGGGATTGACTCCTTGGCATGCAGCATTGGCATGCACTGTACATGGGATTCTCCTCGTAGTTGTTACAATAAATGAGGTATTTATGTTATGGTTGCCCGATTCTCAAAGCATAAGGCTGTCACCTTCTCGCTGTACCTAAACCATAAAGGCCTTGACCTCGATGTTCAAAAAATATTGTAAATTTCTTGATCTTCTTTTACAAATGCGCCAATTGATTATTGGGTTTCTTCCTGAACGAGGACTCAACACAGAAGGAATACCATCTCTGGTATGGAATACGATGCCAACTCTAGCATACACATAGTTCACTTCCTCTGCATGTATTTTAGGATGGAGGAGGACTGAGGTTCATGTTTTTAATTTACGAAATTATTCGTGAACTGATGATTTTAACTTGCAAAATACAGAAAAGAACACTCTCTCGCAGGTAACAGTTTTGCAATAAGTTTTTCGTCTCCAGATGTCTCTACATCTCGAAATTAATGTGTAGGTACTGACAATTTTAATTTGATATTAATGTGTATCTGCACGACTCCTATCTCCGATGTCTGGTGAGTTTGGGCACTAAGAGGAGGCTGGAGACTAGTGAAAACAGGTTTCCCTGTTCTGGTTCTGTCGAGAGGAATTTCAAGTTCTGCTAGTTTTCATCACCCATAAAAGGTAAGCATTTGCAATTGCTCCTGTTCTATTACCCTCTTCTTAGCTATTTTAAAAATTAATTTCGCTCCTCATTAGACGTTCCCTGCACCCAATTTTTTCTTTCTCCCCACTGTCTATCACTGTAACCTGTGATTCAGAATTATAATAATGTTAGTGTCTTTGTCTGCCACTGCAATCTGTCATTCAGAACTATAGTAATGTCTGCCATTGATTTCTGGATGCCGCTGCTTATCTGGGTTGTTGTAGAGATCATTCGTAGGAGTTCTGAATACTATTCTTAATTTTAATGTCGTCGTAAGTTCCCATTATACAGTAGCCTCCAATCGAATCAACATCTACAGTTTAAGTCAAAGTTTTTAGCTTCATCTTTCCCATTTTTGAGTGTCATAGTGTCCCCTACGATATGGTTCAGAAGGTGGGTTCCTAATTCGAAAGGGCATAGCCTTTTAAGAGATTTTCCGTTCATAGTGTAGTTCTATGTCTTTATGAGTTTTGGCTTAAAACATTAGTTTATTGAATTGATCGTGTTTTTCAACAGTGCAGATTTTTTTGTTCTGTTTTTCTTCCAGTTGGATGGGCAAACTTTCATTTTTGGAAATATTGCTCATAAAAACTTACAGCTGACCCGTTGTGATATGAGGGGCATACCTATGCTGCCAAAATCACCAAGAACTTGTACCCCGCAAGTTTCTTTACTGCAACTTGTTGGCCACTGGGCATGATGCCTCTATACACAACTCTGGCTCCTCCTTTGCCGATGATGTTCTCTTCTTTTATGAATTCCAAGATCTCATCGCTCCCAAAGTTCAGTTTTTTGGAAGGCCGTCATCTTCCAGGACCTGACGTAGCCTTATCTTTTGACAGATCTTGCCTTAATTTTGAGTATAATAATCAAGGCTACAGGGGAAATTGTTTTAAAACACAATTGCAGTAGTCTATTTAGGCTCTATGTGTATGGAACACATGCAAACATAAAAAAAAGCATCAACATTTTAGTCCAATCTTCTACGTTCCTGTCTCAAAAGTAGTTGACAGAATGTTCGCGCTTCTAGTTGTGATTCTCATCCCATTTTGCTTGCAGTATCTACTATGCTCTTTGCAGATTATGGCGTTCTCCTTTTTTTGTCCCCAAGAGGTCTAGAATGATAGTAGGATGCTCTTGCGATTTTTTTGGTGAGTATAGATGGTCTGAGGTTAACCTTGTTAATGCCAAGCCAAAATATCAATTTGTCTGCATATCACAACTGCAAGTATCAATGAAAACACATCTAATTATGAGTATAGAAAAAATGATAGATGAATCTAATTAGATGGTTTCTGAAAAAAATTTGATCACAGAGCTGTTCATAAAAGAAAGACCAATTTCTTTATTTTAAAAATAATAGTTTTGGGGATTAAACAAATTGATTGGCCAGATCGATTGTATGGTTGTGGTTTCAAATTAGATATAAATAATTATAAAACAATAAAATAAAAATAATTGATTATATGATTTTATGGTTGTTATTTGAAATTGGATATAAAGAATTATTTTATTGACTAAAAATGGATCACAGTAAGGTAGAGAATCCTCCAATGGAAGGAAGGTAGTGTACCTGTCGTAAGAAAGTCGAAATAAGAGCTCTGGCTTGTTATTTTTTTAGGGTTAAGCATTGGTTTGTGTATGGAATTCAGAAAAAAAAATTGCTGACTAAAAGAAAGGATAAATTTCAAATGTACTAAAAAAAATAGTTATAATATTTTTGAAATTTTAAAGTTAAATATTAAAATTGATTATTTTGTTGTTAGAATATTAAATATTTCTTGCTTGAAAAAAGAAAAACAAATCAATAATAATATTCAAGTACGTAGTACTAAGTTGTGATTTCCTTCATCTAGAACAATGTAAATATTATATTGTGACTATGGTTGTACTTGACATGAATAATACACCTGCATATTTTTATTAAAAATATTCAAGTACCTAGCACTAAGTTCTGATTTCCTCCATCTAGAACATTATAAATATTATATTTTGACTATAGTGGTAATATTATATTCAAGTACCTAGCACTAAGTTCTGATTTCCTAGCATATTTACATATAGTATTCACTCCATCTAGAACACTTTATAAATATTATTTTTGACAAAGATGACCTTGTAAAGAACTTAAGAACTTGAAGAAAGTAGAGTGGGTAGTTGGTTAAATGTAGTATGGATTGTACATTGGCAATAGTTGGAATTGATTGTTTTTTATAAGGTTATCTCAAGTTTCCTTTGATGTATGCATCAAGCTTATTCACTAGTTCCACTCTCATCTTCCTTGTTACTCCTGGCATTGATTTCCTCTTAGTTTAATGTTTCATTTCCTCATTTGGTTCATGTTGGATTTCTTTGGGATGGGCAATTATAATAATTTTATTTATATAAGCAAGAATTGTTGTAGGATACCCGATGGTGGGTCTTGTTTGAATGTGTTAGCTCAAATCATGAACATAATCCTTTTTTTTTATTTCATCTCTATTGAAAACCCTAGTGCAAATTTAGTCACCCATGCTTTGCTCCGTGTGGAGACCGCAAGCCCTCATAACTTTCTATTGAATTTCGGGTCCTCCCTTGTTTTGTTAATGTTGTATTAAGCTATGAACACAAGCCAAGAACCTCCATATAATTGTTGTTCCCTCTCATCCTTGGGCATTGTCACTTACAATTTTGGTCTTCTTAGCAATCCTTTCAGATAGCCTCGGGTATGTTCCTTGCTTCAAGATGGGTTTCTCCAACAAACACCTATAGGCACTTTCAAAACATTAGCCCCTCGATCTATCATTGCCTCAAGAAGCAAGAAGCTCTAGATGATCAAAGTTTCAACCTCAAAAGGAGCTGCATAAGCTATCACGAAACAATATGTATACAGTCTAAATAAATTGTTCTAGTGTTTTGTAAAGAAATATTAATTTTGGGATTTTTCTCGAAGTTGTATACCAGCTTTGTTTATGAAAACGAGAAATTATTAATTAGATAAAGATATAATAAGCAACAAAAGACTGCAAGAGATTTTATAGACAGTCTGTATAAATTGTGTAACATTTGTTCAAGAAGGTTGTCCCAACAACGCTTTCCCCGACTTTTTATAATAATACAATTATTCTTCACACGTTTTATAATAATACAATTACTTCTTTTTGTGAAAAAAAAATTATATAATTTTAAGGTATACAATGTTTCTCTTCAAAGTAATATTATTAAGGTAAAGTGTGGAACGTAATGAAAAATTACATTGAAATTAACAAACTACAGAATTTTAGAGTATACAATGTTTCTCTTCAAAGTAATATTATTAATGTAAAGTTATGCAATGTTTATCTTCAAAGTGCTATTATTAATAATTTAATGTGGCATTGATAGTATATTTTTTTTAGCAAATTAGATTTTATTAAAAAAAGTTTTGCAAATTTCTAATAATTATGAAACTTTATTTTATTCTTCAATAATTAATAGTTTTATTTTTTTCTTTTAATTTTTTTTTTAAAATATGATGGTTCACCGTTTGTTAGAGGGTTGGGGATCTACCAAGTGCCGAGAGGGATCAAATTTCTCAAAGTGCAAACCCCTTTTTAGAGTGCAAATGTTGAGGAAGCGTTTTAATTTATCGAATTTGTGTAGTTTTTTATATATGCGGTTGTAAATGTTTTAAATAACGGACATGTCATTTTTTATAATATTTTATTATTTCTAAAAAGGACATGTGTCAGTTCAAGGATGAGCACGGAAGGAGTTACACATCCTCCCCTACTGAGTTGTAAAATGCGCACCTCTTCGATGCAATAAATCTTTCATGTATTTTTAAAACTTATTCTTATTAAACTGAAAAATTTATACATTTTAAAATAATTTCTATTACATAAATATCTATTTTATAAAAAAATAACCCCACATTAATTAAGAAATGTGACTCACCACTAGGAATGTACCATATTTATTGCCCACACCAACTAATATACCATATTTACAAATAGTCACAAGAAAGTGATTGTTAACCAAATGAATTACTGAGGTACTTTTAAAACTTATGTAGAAAGTGAGTGAAACGTCTCTATTCTATTGTCGATTTATTGTTGGGCCGTAGACAAAGTCTCAAGGTTTTGTATTTTCCTTAACCCTTTGATTATTCGATAGTTGAAATTCCCCATCTATAGAGGCGTAATCTTTTGTACAATATGAGTTATTTTGGAAATGTTTTTTATCAAGTTTTACAAATTTTATCATATTTATAAATTAATTATATCGAGAAGAGCTAGATGTTCTATAGTTCAGTATAAAATAAATTTCAACAATTTTTCTCAAATTAAAAAGAAAATTTATAACAATTTCTCTCGAATTAAATATTATTATTTTTTAATTAAATAATGGTTATTTATTTATAAAAAATAAATAGATGTTCAACCTTATCTCCAATGATTTGAAAGTATCTTATAAATAATTAAGAATATATATCTATTTTCAAAAGTTGTTGATTATTTAGGATATGTACATTTTTATAATTGTCTTTTGGGAGATATATATTGTAATCACTTTTTGGATATATATTGTAATCACTTTTTGGTCAAATTGCTTTGACTTATTATTAATTTTAATGTTTATGTAATTGACAAAACTTTATTTAGTTTATATTATATTTGCAAAAAAAAATTAAAAATTTCCAGAAAATATTATAATGATACATAGATTATTCATAGATTATTCAATTGCTCAAAAACTTCACTTCAATCTTAAAAGAAACATTCAACTTAGAAAATGCAACGAAAATAAATTGATCTTTCTAATAAATTTCAAATCAATTTATCATATTTGTTTACATAGCTATAAAAAATATATATCTTTAATTTCCCACTAACAAAAATTAAAATCTGTTTAATTTATCATAAGTATTTGCACCAAAAATGGTACAAACTTTAATTTAGAAAACACTCAGCAAATTTATTAATTTATTATTGCACCGAGTGTAAAAGAGGTGCTTACAACCCAGTATGGGGGAGATCCTATACGGATGTCATATGTCACATGTCACATGTCACATGTCATAGGTAACGTTTTCAAAATTAATAAAATGTAAAAAGCAATAGTATGGAGGAGATCCTCTAACGGATGTCAAATGTCACATGTCACATTTGTCACGTTTGTCACGTTACGTTACAACCCAATATGGGAGAGATGTTGTAAGGCTTGTCACATTTGTCACGTTAAGTTACAACCCAGTATGGGGGAGATGTTGTAATGTTTGTCACATTTGTCACGTTTGTCAGGTTACGTTACAACCCAGTATGGGGGAGATGTTGTAACGTTTGTCACATTTGTCACGTTATGTTTCCATGTCGGCTCATAACTTATAAAAAATCAAAAGTAATTAAAAATTTCATGTTCGCTCATAACTTATAAAAAATGAAAAAAAAAATAATAAAAAAATTAAAAGAGAGGGATCCAATTTCTTGAGGGGTAATTTGAAACTTACAAAACATTTTTTATACATTACAAAATATTATAATATTGACAAAAATAAATTAAAAAATATTAAGCAAATAAAGTATAGATTTATTTTTGTAATTTAATTAAATACATTTAGCAAAAAAAACTTGTAAATATTTAACATTTAAAATTTAATTTATATATTTTACTTACTTTAATTTACATATAAAAATAAGTTAAAAATAAATATTATAAAAAATATAATATAAAATAATTACACTTCTATTCTTCTAGCTTGCTACATTTATTATATGCATAAGACATGTATTAAGCATATGCTGTTGTTTTCACTTGTTTTTACTAAAAAAATATTAGTTATTAATTTTACCTTTTAACAACATTTTCTTGTGCCTATAATTAAAAAATTATTATATATTAATTTTATTTCATGAAAAAAATCAATTTTACATATAACTAAATAATAACTTTAAAAATAAAATAAATTAATATTTTTGATAGATACCATGGAATGAGTACTTTAATATGATAAAATACAATGAATTAATATTTTTCGTAGATAACATGGATTGACTACTTTATTATGATAAAGAGTGGAGTGTGTACTAGTTTTTGAAATGGACTTCTCTAAACCATCCACAGTTTTAATATAAATTCTCTCACCAACCATTGCAACTTGCAGGAGTTACTCAGCATGACTCCCCATTCAAATAGTTTTGCTTTTCTGGTAATTTGTTCTTTAAATTCGGTTGTAAAAACTAAACCTATTTGATAACTTTAATTTACGTCCGAAATCTACACTGTACTTTGAATAATCACATTTATTTTTCCTTTGCCTATGAGGAAAATGTGGACAATGAAATCAATGAGGTCCTTTCATTTATTCAATTAAAATAAACTCGAATATCCACTTCCCGTGCCATATAGATGACAAGAGGCTAGCTACTAAATTTAATGAGTTATTATTAGGTGTTGCCATTGCAGAAGAACAGAGGCTTCTTCAAAGTGATCTCCAACTCTATCCGGCAGATCTCCAAGATGTCCAAGGTAAGCCAACAGTTATTCATCTCTCAGTTTATTATTATATGTTTTAGGAGGTTATCAATTTGACGTTAGTGCTGCGAGTAATCGTGTAGAAAATCGTGTTGAAAGTGGAGTTAAATTGCGAAAAATGCAAACGGAGAGCCATGAAAACTGCTGCAAAGGTTGTAGGTAAAGTTCTATTTTATTTAATGTGTGTTGGATGGATCTAAACGGGCTGTCAAAACTGCAATAAGTTTTTACTTATTTTAGCATCCGTCTCCATCCATTCCAGGCGTTGATTCTATAGCGTTTGATGATAAAAATAATATGATTGTAATTGGAGAGCCAGATCCCGTCTGCCTTGCTGCTCGTCTCAGAAGAATCGGATTTGCAGAATTGGTGAGCGTCGGACCTTCCAAAGAACAGGAACAGGAGAAGAAAATAGTCGTGGAACAACAGAATATTATTAATGTCATTCTTCCAGAAAGCTGCAATCGCTGTAGCGGTTACACTTATTACTGGATCGAAGAGAGTCCCGCCGCCTGCTCCATTCTCTGAAATATTTCTCGATCCATAATTAGTGATCGTCTAAGTTAGCTTTTAGTTTTAGTCAATAATTATATTCTCTTAATTAGTATAGTCTTGCCTTCTATGGATACTGATAATTAGCGTTCTGTCCGAGAGAACCAGTTACGCACCAATGTTTTAGCCTTATTAAGTTGTTCCAAGTATGTTTTTATTAGCTTTTGATGATAAAAAAAAACATTATTTATTCCAATGTTTGTACTCGATTTATTACATCTAGTTAAGTTTTTATTAGCTTTTGATGATAAAAAAAACATTATTTATTCCCAAAAAAAAACATTATTTATTCCAATGTTTGTACTCGATATTACATCTAGTTGATGATGATTATTATATTTAGTTGTTGATGATGATTATTATATTTAGTTGATTTAGCTGATGATGATTATTAATGTTCATGGACACCAACTTAAAAGAGAAGCATCCCTGCAAAATAGGAGAAAATCTATAATATAAAATTAAAAGAAAAATTCACATTTTGGTTCAGGGTGTGTTTAATTTATTATTATAAATAGGAGTATTATAATTTTTTCTTGAGAAGAGAAATCTACATTTTGGTCTCAAACATTATGTAATGGATTTATGACTAAATTATAATTTCCTGTTTAGGATTATGTGATGATTTAATAATTAAATTTTAATAAATTTTAATAAGAAGATGTATTGGAAATAGTCTCAAAATAGTTATTTGTAACTTCTTCTTTGCTTATAGAAATTGACACTTGTTTTTTTTTAATTATTATAGAAAATAAAATTATACAAATTAGATAAATCAAAATCCTTCTTCAACATTTGCACTCTAAAAGTTAACATTTACACTTTAAAAAAGGATTTGCAATTGAAAAAAATTGATCCCTCTCATACTTGAATACTTGGATAAATCCCTTTTAAAATAAATCTATACTTGTAAATACTTTTTAAAGTTATTTTAAAATTTATTATCTCATACATTCATTTCATAAAAAAAAAACAGATAATACTATTTTATTTTAGTAAATTGTTTTTTATTATATGTGTAAAGAAACCCCATAATATTTTTTTTTCTTAATAACAAATTAAAATAAGATTTTATATATATAAATTTAATTTAAGAGTGATATTACATTTTTTTTATATAAAAATTCCAATTTATTATTATTGTTTAATCGATTTTAATTTAAAATTATTTATGTTGGTGAAGTCTATAAGGCATTCTATAATTATAAAGATGTTTTATTAGTTTATAATAACATAAAATCTTAAAGTATGTTTTATTAGTTTTTAATAATATAAGTTTATCTTAAAGTTTGAATTATTATTGATTAATGAGATATATCATATTTATTTTTATGTAATGTATTAATTGTATTATATTAAATAATAAATTATTACATTTTAAAAAAATATCTATATACTTAATAAATTTATAAATCTTAATCTTTCTCTTTATATATTTAATTACACTATAGGTGTTTAGATATTAGAGATTTTGGACTTCTTTGAGTAGATCAATAAGATTAATTTGAGTGTAACAAGTGTATAGTGAAGATTCATTTCATGGTCGTAGTATCTTGTTATGTTAAAATGCATCTTCATTAAGATTTAAATAATGGTTAAGGAAAGGAGCATGTTTATTAAATAGTATTTGTTTTATGCTTATATTAATTAGTTTAATGTTTATGTTAGTTTAATGTTTATATCAATTAGTTTAATGTTTAGACTTTGTTTACCAACCAACCATTTCCACAAAACTAAGTGGTTGGCTACCCCTATAGATGGTCACAGACCACTTTACTTATAGATGTGCTAGTTAAAAAAATTAATAAACCTATATGCTTAAATATCTATATCTAAATTTTTTTTCACATACTCCGCTTCGGTGTAAAACACTTTGCTACTTTTCCACGTGCAATGAGATGAATACAGTTCACTGACTAAATAAGACTTTTCGTCCGATCCAGTTAGTGCTAAGTGACAAATTTATGAACACAGTGAGATATGACGACAAAAGTTTAATGAATAAGTAGGACTTTTTGTCGTAAACATTTAGTGCGAATTGACAAATTTAACAACACTGTCGTAAAGCGAGTTAAGATGACTAGTAAAGTTATCAAAGTGAATTAAGTTTTACAATGCTGCATTTGTCCTTCACCAGAAATGTACAAGTTAAGCCAACGGTTATATATGATTCTTTAACGTGATTTCTGTGGAGAAAATCATTAAACGTGGTGCTAAATTGCTAAAATGACAAACTGAGAGCCATGAACTTAGGAAAATCTCAGTCAATTTATTGTGATTTAGCGGTGAAAAAAGCCTTTCAAATCTGCAATAATTTGTACTAAATTTGCAGGCTCTGCGTATGTAGCGATTGATACGAAAGATATGAAGATCACTGTAATTGGAGACGTAGATCCAGAGACCCTTACGAGTAGTCTCTGAAAATTTGGATTTGACAGAATTTGTCATAATCGGGTCTTCTAAATAGCTGGAGAAGAAGCCCAACAGTAAGCGTCCAAAAGAAGCTGTTGTTGTTTCAACACGATGGTGATGAAGACGACTAATGTGTTGAAACTTATTTTGTTTTTCAAAATGCCTAGTGGAACTAGGAGAACTATATTGCATTTTTCCAAGAAAATAGAATAAATATAATTATAAGCTTTGCTAAACCAGTTAGTACAGTTGTATAATTTTATGTCAAACCATTGTTTTTTAAACAGAAATATTACGACTTAGTTGGTTATTTTTTCTATTATAATTTTGTTAAAATAAAATATTGATAAATTTTTTGAAACAAAAATATTATGACTTAGTTGGTTACTTGTTTTATTATAATTTTGTTAAAATACAAAAATATGATTATTTTTAATTGTTCAAAGTCATAGTATCAATATATTTTTAATATAAATATAAATAAAAAATATAAGAAATACAATTCTAAAAGAAAAGTTATCATTAAATTTTCATTTTTAACACAATTACAAATACAAAATATAGAAAATATATTTAAAAAGTTATTATTAAAATTTTAATATAACTTCAATAATTTTTTTTTTTTTTTCAACCAAATCAATAACTTGATATTCATCAAAAGAGTGAATCAAAGTTGCAATGACTTTACAATAAGTACTGAAAGTGCTGACAAAAACTGAGGTCTAAAGAGAAGAGAGATCAGAAAATGCCGCAAAAACTGAGGTCTAAACTCTAAACCTTACATCCACGGTTCCCCTTTCTATGGATTGACTATGTTGCAGAGAACGATTGATTCACATTCTTTTACATCCACGGTTGCCCTTTCTATGGATACCTTATACCGTTCATTATAGCTTGAGGAAGAATGCTTCATTTCTTAACATAATCAAACTTCTCATTATTTGGTTGCTTACTATTGGAAGTATAGAAGCCTTATCCCTTATTTAAAATCTGAGAGCTCTATTCAGTTTTATTGATTATATGTTTGAGAGTGTAGAGAACATTATATCTCGTGATTTTATGTAAAAGAGCAACGGTTTTATTATTTAGATGTAGTACTTATTGGCCAAGTTTAATTATTTAAGCAATTGAATCTAGTTATGAAGGAAAGGAGTTTATATCCTCGTCCACTCATTCCTTTCCAAGAGTGCACTCTATCACATGTTGAAGAGGTAATTTTCCAGTGAAATCCTATCTTCTTGATGTATTCATCTTCTTTGATTTATACTTATAACCTTGTAGCGTCTCCCTTAACCAGCGATATATTGAGCAATATTTCATGGAAAGGGAATTTGAACTCCATCATCTGTAATAGGAGTTTGAGTATTTTAACTCTTGAGATGCCTAAAGTTTGAACTTATTTTTCTGTGTAAAGAGAGCTAACAGCTCTATCTTTTTATTTTGTTATTACGGTTTGTGAGAATCTGCATTAAAAGGTGAAGGTGGTCTCTCTCTATGGATGGCGCAAGTTGGGTAGACGGACCTTCTTGCTTAATAATACACACAACACACACGTGTTCACATGAACTTGATGTAAAGGATGCCAGAAGCTGACTTCTATTACTTCAATCAAATTATGGTTACAATGCAAAATGCAAGCAATGTAAACAGCTAAACTATGTCAGCCTCAGTCTATTACATTATACAAAAGTAATGGTGTGCTCTCTATGTGTGTCAATCTTTACCTTCTCCTGGTACACTACGGAACTATGAGCTATGGCTCTGATCTCTTGTGCGCTCGGTTGATTTGTGATTGTTCTCTCCAATCTACAGATCAACTCTCGTGTGACTGATCCCTTCCTCTGTGCCTCACACTAGTCTTCTACCCTGCTATTGCTCTTCCCGAGACACGCTTCCTCTGTCTCTTGAATCCTTTGTGATCCTGCAAGCCTGCAGTTGTCAGTTCCCTCTGGCCGTGCTACACAACCTCCACCTATGGTGACATCTGGCATGTCTTCAACCACCTTTTTAACTGCTCATAACTTCCTTAGCAACCCCGAACGACTACCAAGTACTCTGCTTGATTTTCTACGTATCCTTCTGACTCCCTGATAGTTGTCGGCCCCATCACTGCCTCAACCATATTGCCTTCCGTCATCCTTTGAAAATCCTGTCGGCATTACTCCACTTTGAATGGTTTCTAGTCCGCCCCTTCCTCGACGCTTGTATTCCATCGCTAACCTGTTGGTGTCGCCGTTCGACAACCTATCAACCTTCGACTCCTTCGCTCCGATCTTGTCGTCTGTCGACCTTCGACATGTCGAATCTCGACCTTCTCTTTCTGTCGATGCATCTCAACAGTTCCTTGCTCGACTACTTGGCTTTCAAAAGCCAATATTCCTTCTACACCAGTGGTCGTGGGCACTCCCTCTTGTCGGATCTTTCCCTGTGGATCAACTTCGACGGTGTCTCCTAGGCCTTGATGCTCCTGCATCAGAATCCCCAGGCGAAGAAGAACTCGACTGCTCCGTCATTCTCCTGTATTCTTCTTCAGAAATCCATGTCGCCTCCTGCAACTCATAATTTTTTCATCGCACTTAGTATTATTTCTTTCGTGAAATGCACATATGCCCAACTTTGTGTTCCTCTAGTACTTCGACGATTTCATCCTTGTCGTGTCGACCTAGTATCTGCACTGTCTAGTCAATGTTCGACACTTCCGCGTTGCTGCTGGTTGAACCTTCCTCAAATTTGTACAAATATGATACATTGAACGTTGGTGAAATGCTCCAGTCTTTCGGCAGCTCCAACACATAAGCATTATCTGAAATCTTCTTCAAGATCTTACATGGTCCAATATTCTTTAGCTTCAGCTTGTTATATGTTCCTGTCGGAAATCTCTCCTTCCGCAGATGTGCATAGACTAAGTCTCCTTCGTTGAACGACTGTAGCCTTTTCTTTCTGTTGGCCCTCAACTTGTATGCCGCGTTACTCTTTTCAATGCGCTTTGAGACATCGTCATGCACCTCCTCCACATGCTCTACAAATGATTCTACATCCGCGCTTTTCCTGATTTGTGTCGGCATCTTGACCAAATCTACCATTCCATGTGGGATTCATCCTTGAACAATATGAAATGGGCTCATACCTATCGACTGTTTCACAGAATTTTTGTATGCGAACTCTGCTTGGGCCAACATGTTCTCCCACTGCTTGGGACTGTTTGCCGTCAAACACCTCAAAAGGTTTCCCAAAATTATTTTCACCACCTCAGTTCGTCGATCTATCTGTGGATGATATGCCAAGCTAAACTGCAACCTCGTGTCCATTTTCTTCCATAGGGTTCTCCAGAAATGCCCCATAAACTTGGTATATATGTTTGATGTGATACTCTTTTGCAACCCATGCAATCTGATTATCTCCTTGAAGAATAGTACAACAATTATTGTGGCGTCACTTGTCTTTTGACACAAAATAAAGTGTGCCATCTTCGAAAATCTGTCAACTACAACAAAGATTGAATCGTTACCTTGCTGCATCTTCAAAAATCCTAGCACCAAAACCATGCTCAAGTGCTCCCATGGGGTATTCGGCACTGGTAATGGAGTATACAACCTCGTGTTCTAACTTCTTCCTTTTTCCAACTGGAAAACTTGACACTGTGGTACCCACTTCCCGACATCTGTCGTCATTCCTATCCAATAATGCTTCTATTCAACCAATTCCCTAGTCTTGTTGATGCCAAAATGACTTGCTAATGAGCCACTATGCAACTTTCGGATTAGGTTCTCTCTTACGAACCCTCTGGGAATACACAACTGTTTTCTCTTGAATAGGTATCCCTCTTGGATGAAATAATCCAAGTATGGAGTCCTGTCGACACTGCATGGTTTGCTACTTGCCTGCCTTGCTCTCACAAATTCCTCATCGATCACATACCCTGTCTTTAACGACTCTATCCTCGTTTCCTGAATTATCGTCGTGTTTAGAAATGCAACTCTTTGACTTAGCACGTCAGCAACTTTGTTCGACTTGCCCGACTTATATCACAACATGAAGGTATATCCCTGCAGGAATTCAACCCACTTCATGTGCTGCTGGTTCAACTTCGACCAAGTGTTCAAGTACCTCAGTGCTTGGCGATCTGTGTATAACAAAAAATCCTTGGGAAACAAATAATGCCTCCACTTCTTCAATGCTTGGACAATAGCATAGAAATCCTAGTCATAGACCAAATATTTCCACTTCGCATCATCCAACTTCTCGCTGAAGAATGCAATTGGTCGTCCCTCTTGGCTCAACACTGCTTTAATTGCCATTCCACTCGCATCGCAATCGACTTGGAAAACTTTTTCGAAATCTAAGAGCGCTAACACCGGGTTCTTAGTGACCTTTTCCTTCAATTCGTCGAAAGCTCTCTAGGCAGCTTCCGTCCACTTGAACTCCCCTTTTCTCATGCTCTCTGTCAAAGGTGCACATATCCGACTGAACCCCTAATGAACTTCTTGTAGAAACTAGAAATTCCATGGAAACTTCTTACTCCAGTGGCGCTTGTCGATTTCGACCAATCCAATATTTCCTTCACCTTCTCTGGGTCCATCACTAACCCTTTACCTGAGATTACGAATCCCAAGTACACCAGTTCTTCCTTCATGAAGAAACAATTTTGCATGTTCACCATCAACTTCTCTTCCTGTAGCTTCTGCAATACTTGTCGAATGTGCCCCAAGTGTTCTGTCTTGGTTCGACTAAATATTTGGATGTCGTCTAGGTACACTACGATGAACTTTCCCAAGAATGGCTTCAATACCTCATTCATCAACCACATGAATGTACTGTGTGCATTAGTCAATCCGAATGGCATGACTAACCACTCATATAGCCCTTCCTTCGTCTTGAATGCTTTCTTCCATTCATCCCCTTCTCTGACCCGAATCTGGTGATAACCACTCTTCAGGTCGATCTTTGTGAAGTACTCTGCTCCACTCAAACAATCCATCAAGTTGTCCATTCTTGGAAATGGAAAATGGTACTTGATCGTGATCTTGTTGATAGCTTTGGAGTCTGTACACATCCTCCATTAACCACCCTTATTTGGTGGTAATACTGCTAGTACCGCACATGGGCTCAGACTCTCTCTGATTAATCCTCTGTCCAACAACTCCTGGACCTATTGATTGAGTTCTTGACCCTTTGTTGGACTCATTCTGTGTGGTGCCTTATTTGGAAAACTAGATCATGGAATCAAGTCGATCTGATGGGATATGCTTCTTGTCGGTAGCAATTCCGTTGGTGCTTCATCGACTACTATGCTTTGAAACTCGTCGATCATTCTTTCGACTTTGACCAGAATTCTCTCCATTGTCGATCCTTTGACACATGGCCCTTTCGGAATGATAGCGAAACATCCCAACTGCTTCTCCTCCTCCGTGAGGAATTCCTTGGCTGAACACATCAGCACTCGCTTCTCCCAATAGTTGCTCTGGCCCTGCTTGAAGTCAGCTTGCTCCTCCTGCCTCGGCTTCAGAGTCCTCCGCATGCCATTTTTCCACACCGTGACTATGTTAGCTCGACCATCATAGATCATATTCTGATCCTATTTCCATGGTTTTCCTAACAACAAGTGACATGCGTCCATGGGGATTATGTCGCACAGTACACTGTCTTCAAGCTTCCCAACCTTGAAGTTAATTAGGCACTATTTGGTCACTTTGACATGATGTCCTTTTTGCAACCAATATATCTTTTATGGATTTGGGTGTTCCCAACATATCATACCCACCTTGTCGATGACTTTTGTCGACACAAGATTCTCTGTAGTGCCACCATCAACTATGGTTTTGCAATACCACTTGTCGATCCCCACTCTGGTTCGAAAGATAGCCTTTCGCTGTGCTAGCTCTTTCTTGTCACCTCGGTCTTCTTGAACCAATGTCCTCCTAAACGTCATGGTTCAACATTTTCTTTTCCCATCTTCACTGCTGTCAGATGTCGACTCTACCCTCTCGTCGACTTCCTCACCTCTTCGACGTCTGGGTTTCGACTCCTCTGCAACATGTAGGTTCTCTAGGAATTCATATGCCTTATGTCCCACTCCTCGACACTTGTAAGAAACCACAGCTAGTCTAACAGATTTCTTCTCTTCTGGACCGATTCTATCATATGCACCTCGATTGTGGTTTTCTCGACCACCCCGTGGGTTATCTTGCGCCTTTTCTCTAGTCGATGTCCCTTTCGCATGTCAACTGTCTTCGACAACTTCTCTCCTGGTTCTTCTACTTTGGCCTTTCACGGAAACAGTATTCACACCTTGGCCAATCATCCGACCTCTAGTTAATGTGAATTCCCTCGACAGTTTTTCTTCTTCCTTTAGAGATAACTGGTAGGATTCCCCAACTGCTCTGAACCTTGACAGGCTCAAATCATCCTATATGGCATACTTCAGGCCATTTACATATCTCGCGACAGCTTCTTCACCTTCCTCGGTCTGCCCCGAACTTATTGACAATCTTTAGAACTCTTCCGTGTATTCCTTCACGGCCATCTCTTTTTGTCGAAAGTTCTGCAACTTCCGGAACAAGGAAATCACATAGTCATCTGGCAATAACTTCCCCTTCAGCTTGGAGACCATTCTGTCCCAAGACTTGATTTTCTCCTAGCCTTTCTTGGCTCTGTCAGCCTGTACATTGTCCCAACACAATGAGGCATGACCCTTCAACCTCAGACATGCAGTCTTAACCCGTTTAGGATCCTCGATCTGCTCTATGTTGAACTATTTCTCCACTTCTATGAACTAGTATATAAATTATTCTGAGTCCAGACTTCCTGAGTAGGTAGGTACATCCTTCTTCGTCAGACCTCTCATTTCTGACAGTAGCTTGATCAATTTTTCTTTTGGTTCCTCCTCAGTTGCTTCCCGCGCTTCCACCTCTTCGAACTCCTCGTCATTGTTGTCTAATGCATCAGAAATACAACCACGCCTTTGTATTTATTTCATCATTGTGACTTCACTAGTCAAACTTCGCATTGTTCGCATGCATTCATCGACATCTCACGATCAAATGTGACTGATGCGTCACACTCTCTTCATCCAACTCCTTGGACATTAATGCCTCTGTGAGCCATTTTCAATCTCAGCTGAAACTCCCACTCATCCAATCGCAACCAAACTTCAAGTCATGCACAACTCTACCCAACTGCAGCTGGAGCTATTAACACACTCTACACTGGATTCCACTTTCATCTCTGATACCAACTGGCGCAAGTTGGGTCGACGGACTTTCTTGCTTAAAAATACACACGACACACACATGTTCACATGAAATGGATGTAAACAGGATGCTAGAGGTTGGCTTCTTTTACTTCAACCAAATTACAGTTATAATGCGAAGTGCAAGGAATGTAAACAACTAAACTATGTCGGCCTCAACCTATTACAATATATAGAAGTAATGGTGTGCTCTGTGTGCGTGTCAATATTCACCCTCTCCTGGTTCACTGCGAAACTCTGAGCTATGGCTTTTATCTCTTGTGCACTCAGTTGATGTGTGACTATTCTCTCCAATCTACAATCAACTCCCGAGTTACTGATCCCTTCCTTTGTGCCTCACACTAGTCTTCTAACTTGCTACTACTCTCCCCGAGACACGATTCCTCTGTCCGCCGAATCCTCCCAGATCCTGCAGACGTGTAGTTGTCAGCGCCCTCTAGCCGTGCTACACAACCTCTACCTGTGGTGACATATGGCATGTCTTCAACCACCTTCTTAACTACTCATAACTTCCTTAGAAACCCTGAACGACTACCAAGTACTTTGCTTGACTTTCTGCGTGTCCTTCTGACTCCGTGATAGTTGTCGGTCCCATCACTGCCTTGATCATGCTGCCTTCCATCATCCTTCGACAATCTTGTCAGTGTTACTATGCTTTGAGCGATTTCCAGTCCGCCCCTTCCTCCATGCTTGGCTTCTGCCGCTAATCTGTCGGTGTCATTGTTCCACAACCTATCAACCTTCGACTCCTTCACTTTGATCCTATCATCATTCGACAACCTATTGACCTTCGACTCCTTCGCTCTGATACTGTCATCTGTCGACCTTTGACATGTCGACTCTCGACCTTCTCCTTCTATCGATGCACCTTGACAATTCCTTTCTCGACTACTTGGCTTTCGACATCTAATCTTCCTTCTACACCAGTGGTCGTCGGCACTCCCTCTGGTCGGCTCTTTCCATTTTGATCAACTTTGACGGTTTCGTCTAGGCCCCGATGCTCCTGCATCAATGGAAGAGTACCGATTCACTTCCTTGGGTAAACATAAAGATCAATAAATTATACATTCTGCTGAATATGTTTCATAAGACAAAGAGGAGAGTCGGCTCTCTCTCTCTATAAGTAAACCAACATTAGCCTTTCGGACTTAGTATCTCTTGCTTATAAATAGTTAACATCTATTTCCTAATGACTAAGTTTATATTTTACTTAAGAGGTGGTGGTAAACCTAGTAAATTATATTAATAGCCTTTAGCAAATTTCCATCTTGAATAATTAAAGTGAGAATAATTTACTATTATCATAGGTGGTACTTGTTTTTTGTTAAAGAGAAAGGCATTGCATTCAGGCTTAATAGTATTTGAATATGTTTGATTAAAAAGAAAGGAATTTCATTGAGGCTTAATAGCATTTGAATACGTGTTCTCTTATAGACCTTGAGATGAAAAAAGGAGAATAATTAGAGTGGTTTTGTTGTAGAATGTACTTCCTCTTTATTGGAGAAAATAATAAATGAATTGATAAATCTTTGTGGAATTCGCCTATAAACCACGTAAATTGGTGTCTCCCTCATAATTTTACCTCATGCATTTTATTTTTGCTTTATGTTTTATGCTATTTAAAACCACGTCAATTAGTGTCTCTCTCATATTTTTACCTTATGCATTTTATTTTTGCTTTATGTTTTATGCTATAAATATGTTATTGCTTTATTAAATTCCCATGAGATTCATGGAGTATGATCAATTTGATCCATTCAAAGAATTGAACATGTTAGTGAGATTCTCTCTCTTTTTAGAAACTATGTATTATCACTCAGATTTTACCCTTTGGTTGTAGAAGGATAAACCTAAGGTAACTATTTCAAACCAACCTTTAGGCGGGAAATTAGCCTTTTCCCTACCAGAGAGGGCTCTCTCAAAAATATGTAAAGGGCTAAAGATAATAAATGGGGTTTTTTCAAAATAAGTCTATGGTTGAAATTCTAACAAGAATCACTGGGCATGGAGTCAAAAATTAAGAAGTCTTTATACCAGCAGATTAAAAACAATAAATATTGTCACAGAGGCAAGGTAGTTGTCACATTACAATCAAATCTTTTTGCACGTGATTTAGAAAGAAACATGGACATTCCATCAATAATGGGCATCGTTTTAGATGAATCCACTATAAAGTTTAGAGAACTAAATGGATACTCAGATCCGATAAGTCAAGGCATACATATATGAATCTCAACTTATTATAAACTTTCATTTGAGCAGATAAAACATAATGGAAGATATAACGAAGGAAAGTAAACATGCAAATGTAAGAAGAGAAAAATGCAGACTGCAACTCTGATCAACACATGAATCTCTAATTCTGTAAAAATATGTCATTCACTATATGGATCTTTTATATCAAAAATATATCAACTCGATACAAAATTCTTGTCTCTCAAAAAGTTTCCAACCCTTTCAAAAATAACTTTCATTGTCTTTTATACAAAACTTCTTTGAAGCAAAACCTAACTGCTTCTTTTAACTAAAAACTGAAATAACTTAACTAAACTTGCCAAATGTCATTTGAGTCAAAGTCATAAAAATATTACAAATTTCTTTTGAAAATTTTTTTTCAAGTTTTTACTTGATGTAAAATCCAACGATACTTTCAAGCACGAAGTGTGTACTTCATTTTCCGAAATTTCTCTACGTTAGTCCACTGATCAACAATTGGAAGATCGTAGCTTGTCATCTCTTTTACCATAACTCTTATTTCAATATGATCTGCAAGGGAAATCTGTGGAAGTCTTTTAGCAATTGAAACCATCTTGTTTCGAATCTCAAAGTCTTCTGCAATCTTTTCCATTAAAATCTTCCCTATAAGTAAGTGATTTAAATGATGAAATTTCCCATGATCCATTTTTATATTGAACAATAATTTCTTATATTCATCTTGGGGAATCAACTCCTAATTTTCATCTTAGAAGGCATGTAAACCTTTTTCAATCAATTTCTCAAACTGTTTTTTGAATCCCGTTACTTGTTTCTTCATAGCTCCAGGTTGGTTTCAACATTCTCAATGTGTGCATGCTTTCCTAAGATTCTCCTTGCCCCATGTAATGACTGCAATCTTGTTCTTAATACCCATGATCCTCATATATTCTTCTCTTAAACTATTCAAAAAGGTAATTGCGTTCTGTGTTGTCTCCTTGGGATTCCTATTTAGATTCTCTTTGATTGCAGTACAATTTGTCAAAGCATCTCTAATCACTTTTTCCTTCACTCTTATGAAATCCAAATAAGGTCTGAAATTTTCAGCTTCTTTTATAATCAAATACCACACCATGTGCTTACATCCTTGCATAGCTGCTTGCCCTATCACTTGGTGTGCCAATGTTTTATTCGTTTCAATCAATTCTTCGTACTTCTCTTGTAAAGATTTCGTTTCTTCATCTTTCTTCTCAACTTCTTCTTTTAACCTCTGAGTTTCTTCTTTTAATTCTTTAATCTCGACATATTTCAAATTCCCTTGAGACATGGCCTGTAAAATACTATTTGCACTATTCCCATCTTCAATCTGATCGGTACCTGTTTGTTGCTGGGCTAGATTTGACAATTTGTTTTTCAAATCTTCAACTTGACTTTTCAAACTTGTTTTTTCTTTTTCCCAACTAACTTCCTTTTCAACCAATTTTAATAATCTAGCTGTGACATCATTTACTTCTTTAGACAACTCTTCTTTTTCATGCTCTAATTTGGTCAATTCAGGTCCTTGAATAAGCTAGGTGTCCGAGATTTTCAACCTCTTTCTCAACTCTTGAATTCATTTTTCTTTCTCTTTCAACAAAATTTTCCCTGCATTTCCTTTAGTGCCACTTCCAACCAAATCTATTTGCAACTTATTGATTTGCTGTTGGTGGCATTTGTTTTCTATCTTTACTTGTTTTAATTGATTATTCAACTTATCTACAACAATCCTCAATTTTTCAATCTCCAAAGATGCTTCCAAAAAATAAGCATATATCACCTCCCCTGTCTACCTGTGTAAAAGAATTTTATCAGTCGTAGTGATCTTCTTCAAATTAAACTTCATTTCTGTAACTTTATCACTTGATGATATTTCCAAATTCAATGTATTTTCCTTTATATCACGACTAGTAACCAAATTAATATCTGACTTATCCAAGCTTCTAACTTTAGAAAATAATTGGAATGTCTGTTGAGACGAAGCCTGCTTGTGTTGGCTATACTTGCTAAACATATCCACTCTATCCTGAAATTTATTAACATCTCCTTCTTCTGTAGCCTCTTGAAATGTATACTCTTGTATTCGGACTTTTGGCACTTCCTCATCTGTAAGTAATAACAAATCTTGCTTTTCATCCAACTTTGATTTTTTCGCTTTTTCTTGTTCTCCACTCTCTGAATCGACTGCATCTTGAAAACTTCTTTTTCCACCAATAACTACAGTGCTCGTCGAAGTCTCTGCTTCTCCTGTATAATCTATCAACACCAGTTCTCCTCCTTGTAGACTCATATTTTCCTTGCTTTCATATTGTAACCAGTTTGCCTTTTCCGACTTTCCTTCCACTTCTTGATGAATTAAAGCCTTAGTATGGTTTAAATGTCACCTTTTCGATATGACATAAAAAGGATCATAATCGATAGCCACTTCCTTTTTAAAATTCATTTCCTCTAGTAATTTCTCTATGTACAGGATAACATATTTATTTTTTACAGTAAATGGACCTACTGTAAAAGGATAGTTGATATCATTGGCTTTCTTAAAAAATAAAAAATTATTATCTTCTACAATCAGTTTTTGACTAACAAACTCAAGGGCAAAGACCCTTAATGTCAAAAATGCTGGTAATATGTACGGTTGATGCTTGAAATCATACAGTCTAAGAACAGTATTGTCTTTTGACTAAAACCAATCACCCGCAGCCAATTCAGTATTCAACTGCATCAATGTCTTCATTTCAAGTAACACTCTGGGTAGCCTTTCTCCAAAAATCATGTTGTATATCTCTGATAACATGTAATTCATATAATTGAACATATTATCCTCCACTGGATTTGTGAAAATTATCTTCCGAAAAAGTATTACTTCTGGACTGGCGAACACAACCATCTCCATGAGATGGGATTGAAACCTAAACTACCTTAGGGTATGAAAATTTTCCATTTGCAAATGAATCCTTTTAGCCAAAAATTATTCAAACTTAAGACGGTGTATCTGACTACCGTCAAGTTCAGGTGAACTGATGTTCATTCTAAACAACAAACGTAATTCAAGCTCAGTCACCCATGCATCTGTATCAAGACCTAAAAACAAAGCCAATAGGGAAATGAAGTGTTCGGTATTTTCATTGAAAAGACTGACATCTAAAGGATAAGGAGTTTCAACGACTTCCAAATCTGGTTTAAGGCACGAGGCCATGAAAATTCGCTTAGTCTCAAGTGACGACTGGTGAATTAGGTCAATAATTGACCTTTCAAAAAAACTCTCAGGTTTAGGTATTTCAGACACAGGGGCTTCTAAGGCATCTCTCATGAGTAGGGGTTCTATCCGACAGACAATTCTATTTTTTGCAGCATTCATAACAATTTGCTCTGCTTCAGAGTAATTTGACGCACACCATGACACAAACTATGGGAATGAGACAATTTGGTCAGGGAAAAACGACAACAGGGATGACTGATTAACTCGGTGCATGTCCAGACCTCCTTCCAACAATATCTTAAACCTCATCTTAATTTTTGCCACTGATAACCTAAGGGAGGTATAAAAAATATACCTATCTCTATCCTCCATAGCATCTTTAACCTTATCCTCATCTACGTCATAGACTATTTCCATTCTTAATCCTTATAAACAAACTTAAAATATTATTAGTTTGAATTTATAAGGGCCTACCTGTCGCTGACAATCACATGCTTCATCTTGCTCTGTCACTTTTTGCCGTTCCCACTTGTCTGGAACCTTCTAGCATTGACAATGAAAAGTCAAATGTCAACTTTCTCGGGTTTCTTTGCTATATATAACTCACTTTCCTTATCTTCCGGGCATCTTTTCGCGCGCTTATTTTTCCCAACCGTTGATCACACGTGCCATAATCTTAACCGTCAGATTTCATGTCCTTTTGCCACTTGATAGCTTCTTTATCTTTGTCATCTGATCATTTTCATCTTTCAAATCTAGACCGTTGGATCTCAGTGGTAATCACATGAAATACAACTTCGCGACTCGGGAAGGTGGTTTCTAGAAACAACTTTACCAAAAGCGGACTAATATGATGCTTCCATGTGTCTAGCAGTTTTCTTTTTTGCATCCGCTACCTTTTCTATCTGTCGTGCATGTTCCCGATGCGTCAATCATCTACGACCGTCGATCTTTTCCTGCTACGCATCTATGGTGGATATTTGCAAAAATGTTTAACCTTTTAACCTTTTCCGCTGGTGGGTCTGTGTTATTATCCTTCACGTAGCTCTAAAACTCATCACCGTTGATTTAATTTATCTGCAATCTGAGCCATTGATTTACTTGAGATTTGCACTATGATTAAATATTTTATCCTGAGCCATGAGACCTTCTATCATAAATCTGGACCATTGATTTTCTACAACCCTTTCATCCACCATAGTGGTTTCGCGTGGTATCAAAATGGTTTTATATACCACTTTCCTGGCTTGCAAAGCACCCTATAGCTGCCACCTGTCCACCGGTATTGCTTTTCGCAGCTGCTTTCACACTTATTCTCCATGCATGTTGAAAATGCAACACAAAACAAGGACCATAGATCTCCTTCTTGCGCCTGATCAACGGTGCCTGCTGCACAACGGTTAATGCTTCTAATATTTACTTTCGGACTTTAGTTTTTGGCCCTTTTTTGCTTGTTTTGGTTGAATTTTTGCACATTTTCTTTTGGAATTTCTCTAGTTTTCTCTTTAATGTCTCCCTTCATAACCTTTGATCACCTCCTAGCTCCATAAACCATGAAGACAATCATATTTTAGTTCTTCTCAAGGATTTTTCAAAACATTTCTTTACTAATACATCATTATTCACACTATGAAAACTAGGTGCTAACAACTGGCTCCTAATGGGGATGCTATCCTCCCTGTGATGTAGAAAAGAAACTCGTAGACCAAGTGCGTGATCCATTGGGATGTCTCCAAATTTTCTTAAATCCATATAACAACTTGCAAATATGAAACATGTTCTTTATTCATCCTTTGAAAACTGAAAACATTTTCTACACCACTTGGAATGAAAATTCATCTGATTATTATTATTATTATATATATATTTTTTGATTATGTACATAACTTTAAAGTATTTCAAAAGAAAATTATATTTACACTGTACATAATTTTTTCTCTTTTTGAATCTTTAATAAAGATGATGCTTGAGATGTCGCCCATTCACTAGTCCTCCTGTAAGAAATTCTCCATTCTGGTCTTGAAGAATAAATGCATTTTCTCCCTGAAATCTTGCTATTATATAAGGACCCTTCCACAAATGTTCAAATTTACCATGGTTGTCTTCTCTCCTGGCATCCCATTTCAAGACCAAATCATCCATTTGAAAATCTCTCTCTTTGATTTTCATGTCAAAGGTTTTCTTCATTTTTTCTTGATGCACTTGAGTTCCGTTGTAGGCTTTTTCTCTCAGTTCATGCACTTCTATCATTTGGTTTATCCTCCTTTGCATATGATTTGGTTCTTCTGCAACTTCCTTTAATAATTTCATAACTGGTAATCCCAAAGAAATCGGAAATATCACTTCTATGCCATAAACCAATTGGAAAAAAGAAGTGCCAGCAGCCCTTTTTTGTGCTAATTCTATCTGCCCACAATGCATATTTTAATTTGGTATGCCATGCTCTCTTATTATCTTCCAACAGCTTCTTGATAATCTTTACCATACTCTTATTTGAGGACTCTACCAGTCTATTTCCTCGAGGATAGTATGTAGTTGAATGATTTAAATGAATGTGGTACTTATGACAAAAATGTATCATCTTCTTCAACTTAAAAGCTGTATCATTATCTGTCACTATTATTTTAGGACAGCCGAATCTTGATAAAATGTTTTCTTCCAGAAAATTCATAATAACTATTTCATTAGCATTTCTGGTTGGAATGGCTTCAATCCATTTTGTGAAATAGTCTGTTGCGGTGAGGATCCACCTGTATTGTCCTGGAGAATTTGGATTGATTTCACCAATGAAATCCAATCCTCATTGCTAGAATGGTGCTTATGCTGAAATTGGCTTCAATGGTTAGGGCAGAAGTTCCCTTTTTTCATCAAATATCCGGCATTCATGACACTTGGAAATCTCTTTATATACATCTAAAAAAATTGTTGGCCAGTAAAAGCCTGCTCTTAGGATTTTATTAACTATAGCCTTCCAAGAATGATGTCCTCCACACATCCCCTTATGAAATTCTCCCATGATATGTTGTGCTTCATTTTCCAATAGACAATTCAATAAAACCCCACTTGGATCTTTCCAATACAAATATTCATTTAATATACAAAACTTTGCTGCTTTCATCTTCACTGATCTCGATCTGGTTTTATCCATCCCTGGGGGTGCTTGAAAATTCTACAAAATGTATACAAGATCTGCATACCATGGTGACAAGGAAAAATCTTCAACTACTTGACATTCAGGAACTATTTATGTCGACAAATTTGAAATGAAATTTATATCCAAAGTTTTGTAATTAGACTCAGTCATCATTTTTGCTAAGCCTTGTCCCTTTATAAATTTTGTGGGCTTAATATCTAAATCATATTCTAGCAGAAGAACAATCCATTTTTCCCTCTTTCCTTCTGGATCAGGTTGGGTAAGAATATCCTTTATCGTTGCAAAAGGAACATATGCAACAATATGTGAATGTAATATATAAACTCTGAAATCCTTCAATGCCTTTACCAATGCATAAGCGTGTTTCTCCATGATATTATATTTCAGCTCTCCATCTCTCAAAATCTTACTGAAAAAAAGAAATTAGATGTTCCATACCTTCCTGATTCTTTTGCAATAAGACCCCAGCCAACGTATGTTGTGATGCATAAGAAAATATAATGAAATCCTTAGAAAAATCAGGATTAACTAAGACCGGAGCTTCAGTTAGGGATTTCTTAATGTCATTGAAAGATTGTCTAGCTTCAAATGTCCATTTAATCTCATTATTTTTCCTTAACATTTCAGAGATATGTCTTAAAATTTCTTCAAAACTTGGAACAAATCTTCTCAAAAAATTCACCCTACCAATAAAAGATTGTACCTACTTTTTACTTCTGGGTATCTCGATCTTCTGTATTTCCGATACTCTTTCTGGGCCAATCTTGATGCCATCTTTTGATATGATATGTCCCAAAAATTTCCCTTCTTCCATAGCAAAATGATATTTCTTGGGGTTCAAGGAAATGCCAAACTTTTTGCATTTTAGGAAAACCTTCTCTAAGTGTTTCTGATGATCTACAATAAATTTGGAGTATATAGTTATGTCATCCATGTACACTACCACAAACTTATCCTTTTCTTCTGCAAAGGAAATGTCCATATCCCTTTGAAATGTAGCTCCCACATTCATTAGCCCAAATGTCATTTTAGCATACATAAATGTTCCCCATGGAGTGGTAAAAGTTGTCTTCTCCCAGTCTTCTGGATGAAATTTAATCTGATTATATCCAGAGAATCCATCCAACATGGAAATTCTCTCTGCTCTAACAAATTTCTGTAAAATATGATCCATTTTGGGAAGTGGATAATTATCTTTCAGGGATACTTTATTCAAATTTTTGAAATCCACGCACAACCTTATCTCTCCAGTTTTCTTCCTTATAGGAAACAAATTTGCCACCCATCTGGAAAATCTTAATGACATAATAATTTTGGCATCAAACAACTTTTTGACTTCTTTTTCAATCCCTGGAAGTAACTTGGGATTTATTCTTCTCAATTTCTATTTGAAAGGTTTTTCATTTGGCTTGATTGGAATTGTATGCTAAATTATGGAAGTATCATACTCCTTTAAATCTTCATAACTCCATGCAAAAACATCTGCAAATTCTTTCATCAGTTCAACATATTTCTTTTCTTCTTCTTCTGGAAGTTTATTTGAGATCTTCACTATCTTGGTATTCTGTTTAGTTTCGATGCTACAATCTTTGACATCTTCCCCCTTGGGTTATACCTTCAGATTCTTAGCAACATCATTCCTGTCAAATAACTTTTCTAATGGAACAAGGCCTTTAGGAATAACATTATTTTTCAACTGAATTATATCCTTACCTCCAATCTTTTCTTTAAACCTTTCTGGTTCTTTAGAAAAAGTCATGTGAATCAGGAAAATCTTTAGCATCTTCAGTGTCAATAGATCCGTAAGTAAACTCATCTGTCATTTCTAAAAACCTTTTGATCTACTGATCATCTTTAAAGACTTGCCAATGCCTGATATTATTAGGTATATAAGATCTATTCACAACTTCAATATCATACTTCTTCTTAGAAATTCTAGGAACTCTGAAAGCTGCAATAGTAGTAGCCAAAGAATCTGCTATTGAATTATCCACCCTTGGTATTGTAACCACATCATGTTCATCAAAGAATTTTTCTAACAAATCCCAAACTTCATTTCTGTAAGATCTTAACCTTGGATGTCTTTCTTGATAGATAGCTTTCACTTCGTTTATCACCAATTCTGAATCTCCAAATACTTCAATCTTTTTTGCTTTCATATCTTTCAATAGATTCAACCCCAAAATCAATGCCTCATATACTGCAACATTATTTCTGCATTCAAAAGCCAACTAAAAGGAATACATCAGAAATTCTCGATCTGGTGTAATTAGCCAAACACCTGCACCAGCACCTTCTTTACTCATGGATCCATCAAAATGCATAATCCATGTACCTTCTTTTCTCACCTTTTCTTTCAGCAGCTTTTCTTCTTTTCCTGGAAAATGATCTTCCTTTGGCTTAATCAAATCTATTTTCTCTTCAAATTGATCATCATTGTAAAAAATTGAAGATCCCAAATTTGTATCTATTGCATATATAGAATGAGTTCCAGGTTCATCTCTATCACTTACCACATAATCAAGCCTTTTTTTCAGAATATAATCTCCTATGCTCCCTGAGAACTGGAATAGTAGCAAATGACATATCCATCTGCAAGGTTCCTTTAAGATTTGATGCCCATGATCTGGATAACAACATGCCAAACTTCGGTGGAATATCAACAAAAACCACATCCATAACAACTCCTTTGACTGGAAATTTAGTAAGCTTTACCACCAAATCTTTGATTAACCCCAAGCATTTTACTTTATTTGAATCAAAATAAAATAAATCTTTATATGGTCTTGTTATCTCTAAACCCTAACCTTCTACTACAACTTTAGGCATCAAATTATGTGAAGCACCAGAATCAAGCATACAGTTATGCAAAACCTTATCATGAATATTTAGGTTTATATAAAAAGGTGGTATAGCATCCACACTATTATCTTCCATATTTGAACCCATATGAATAATTGGAGTATCATCATTCAATTCTAATGTGTCTGGTTCCATTTGCATTTGACCTCCAACTAGAAATCTGTTCTTTATATTCAGTATTTTTCAAAATTTCATTAAAAGGTATAGAGACTTCGATTTTGGCTATCTCATTCTGCAAACTGAAAGGAACGAGATTCTTATCACTTTCTTTAGTCAATTCTTTCTTATTCTCTGGGACCATTTTCATTACATCTTCATTTTCTTTGTTCTTTCTGTTCCGACTAGTAGAGGGTTTATCTATTTGACCTTTGCCTTTATCCACCATTACATTCCTATTTCTGAGACTTATCTTCCTTTAAATATCATCTATTTCATTTTGATATCCAATCTGATACTGTTCAGTTTCTGACTCCAAAATGTTGCATTCCCCATCCATAGAAAACATATCATGCTCCATTTTGGTTAAAAATATCTCTGAATCCAAATCTCCAAAATGATGTATTTCACTCTCCACTAACTCTGTTTCATCCCTTTCATCTACATAATTCTCAGGGAATGGAGGTCTCACTGGATTATCTTATGCATTTCTTGGGTTTCTTTGATCTCTTTGATCTCTTTGTCTAAGTTGCGGGGGAATCGATCTTCTGAAATTTGGGTTTCTAATGGGTGGTTCTTGTTGTTCTCTAATTTGAGTTATATTGTCCAATGCCAATCTATCTACTAATCTTTCCATAGTTCTCATCATGACTTCAAATTTGGCATCATTAGAAGAATAAGTTGAATGTTGATTATCTTCTTTAATCTTTTTTCTATCCATGTCATTTTTTTGTTTTATCTTTCGAGAAGCCATCAAATTTGCTTCCACTTCCACTGCATCTCTCATCATATATGACAAACTGGCTGACCTCCTCTTCCTCAATGTACAAGAGAAATCACCTTCAAATGCATCTACATAATGCAACTTGGCAGCTCCTAACAACGGTTTAAAATCAACAGGAATTGAATTATAAACCCTCATGAATCTAGCAGAAAATTATTGGATTGTTTCAAAACCCCCCTTATTCAAATTATTATACTATGTTAATATTTGTGAAGGATTTTTCTTGTCTTCCCATTGCTCAATAAAAAGTGTTACAAAATCATTATACGTAGCAATAGATCCTGCACCTAAAGTTCTGAACCATTTTTTAACCTCTCCTGAAAGACTTTGGGCTAACAGTCGCATTTTTGCATTATCATGGTCAACTTCTTCAAGATCTATAAAGTCACTCAATCTATGAACATGCTATTGTGCTATAATATTTTTGTCTCCATCAAACTATATAATCCTCTGTGCATAATTCTGGGGAAGGTCATGTAAAGAAGCTGGTAAAACCAGGGGATCAAACCTAGCAACCATTACGACTGGTGGAACTAATGGAGAATTTTGAGTATTTAAAAGATTTTGAGCGATGTTCTGATTCCTTAAGGGTACTCTCTGAGCCTTAGGTCTTTTAGATTCTGCTCTTTCTGACCTTTGTAAACCCTCCCAAACTAACTGTAAAGAATACTTCCAAAAACTATCTTTATCAACTTCAATTTCTTTCAAATATGATTATGATTTTGTTCTGAACAAAGGTCTTTCACTTATATCAACATTTTCATCATCTAATAACTTTTCTTGAAAAGTAGGAAAATAATTTATTGTTTGAGAAGTACATGCTTTATCTTTTCCTTTGCTGTTCAAGATTCTTTCTGGACTTTCTACACCAGAGAACAACTGTGAAATTGGATTTCCCCTCATAGGGATTCTTCTGGAAGCCACAATGTATTTCCTTGGAGTCGCCTGCTTAAAACTGAAAAATTTGAACGTGAAGTCTCCAGGGCAAGATACAACCAACTAAAAATATCAAACTTCTTTGCCCACTGAAATTTGATTGCAATGTCATTCTTCCCAGGGAAAATGAAACCTTTGTTCCCCGACAACGGCGCCAAAATGTTATCACTCATATTTTACCCTTTGGTTGTAGAAGGATAAACCTAAGGTAACTATTTCAAACCAACCTTTAGGAGGGAAATTAGCCTTTTCCCTACCAGAGAGGGCTCTCTCAAAAATATGTAAATGGCTAAAGATAATAAATGGCATTTTTTCAAAATAAGTATATGGTTGAAATTCTCACAAGAATCACTGGGCATGGATTCAAAAATTAAGAAGTCTTTATTGCAGCAGGAAAACAATAATAAAGGTTGTCACTGAGGCAAGGTAGTTGTCACATTACAGCCAAATCTTTTTGCAGGTTATTTAGAAAGAAACATAGACAGTCCATCAATAATGGGCACCGTTTTAGATGAATCCACTATCAACTTCAGAGAAGTAAATGGATACTCATATACGATAAGTCAAGGCATACATATATGAATCTCAACTTATTATAAAATTTCATCTGAGCATAGAAGATAAAACATAATGGAAGATATAACGAAGGAAAGTAAACATGCACATGTAAGAAGAGAAAAACACAGACTTGAACTTTGATCAACACATGAATCTCTGATTCTGTAAAAAAAATTCATTCACTGTATGGCCCTTTTATATAAAAAATATATCAACTCGATACAAAATTCTTGTCTCTCAAAAAGTTTCCAACCCTTTCAAAAATAAATTTCATGGTCTTTTATACAAAACTTCTTTGAAGCAAAACCTAACTGCTTCTTTTAACTAAAAACTAAAATAGCTTAACTAAACTTGTCAAATGTCATTTGAGTCAAAGTCATAAAAATATTACAAATTTCTTTTGAATAAAAATATTTTCAAGTTTTCACTTGATGTAAAATCGAACGGATACTTTCAAGCACGAAGTGTGTACTTCATTTTCCCAAATTTCTCTATGTTAGTCCACTGATCAGCAGTTGGAAGATTGTAGCTTGTCATCTCTTTTACCAAAACTCTTATTTCAATATGATCTGCAAGGGAACTATGTGGAAGTCATTCAACAATTGAAACCATCTTTTTTAGAATCTATAAATCTTTTGCAATCTTTTCCATTAAAATCTTCCCTGTAAGTAAGTGATTTAAATGATGAAATTTTCCATGATCCATTCTTATATCGAACAATAATTTCTTATATTCATCTTGGGGAATCATCTCCTGATTTTCATCCCAAAATGGAGGTAAACCTTTTTCAATCAATTTCTCAAACTATTTTTTGAATCTCGTTACTTGTTTCTTCATAGCTCCAACTTTGGCTTCAACATTCTTAATGTGTGCATGCTTTCCTAAGATTCTCCTTGCCCATGTAATGACTGCAATCCTGTTCTTAATACCCATGATCCTCATATCTTTTTATGTTAAACTATTAAAAAAGGTAATTGCATTTTGTGTTGTCTCCTTGGGATTCCTATTTAGATTCTCTCGGATTGTAGTACAACTTGTCAAAGCATCTCTAATCACTTTTTCCTTCACTCTTATGAAATCCAAATAATGTCTGACATTTTCAGCTTCTTTTATAATCAAATCCCACACCATGTGCTTACATCCTTGCATAGTTGCTTTCCCTGTCACTTGGTGTGCCAATTTTTTATTTGTTTCAACCAATTCTTTGTACTTCTCTTGTAAATATTTCGTTTCTTCATCTTTCTTCTCACCTTCTTCTTTTAACCTCTGAGTTTCTTCTTTTAATTCTTTAATCTCGACATATTTCAAACTCACTTGAGACATGGCCTATAAAATACTATCTGCACTATTCCCATCTTCAATCCGATCGGTACCTGTTTGTTGCTGAGCTAGATTTGACAATTTGTTTTCAAATCTTCAGCATGACTTTTCAAACTTGTTTTTTTCTTTTTCCCAACTAGCTTCCTTTTCAACCAATTTTAATAATCTAGTTGTGACATCATTTACTTCTTTAGAGAACTCTTCTTTTTCATGCTCTAATTTGGTCAATTCAGGTCCTTGAATAAGCTGGGTGTCCGAGATTTTCAACCTCTTTCTCAACTCTTGAATTAATTTTTCTTTCTCTTTCAACAAATTTTTCCCTGCATTTCCTTCCATGCCACTTCCAACCAAATCCATTTGCAACTTATTGATTTGCTGTTGGTGGGATTTGTTTTCTATATTTTCTTGTTTTAATTGATTATTCAACTTATCTAGAACAATCCACAATTTTTCAACCTCCAAAGTTGCTTCCAAAAAATCAACATATATCACCTCCCCTGTCTGCCTGTGTAAAAGAATTTTATCAGGCGCAGTGATCTTCTTCAAATTAAATTTCATTTCTGTAACTTTATCACTTGATGATATTGCCAAATTCAATGTATTTTCCTTTACATCATGACTAGTAACCAAATTAATATCTGACTTAGCCAAGCTTCTAAATTTAGGAAATAATTGGAATGTCTGCTGAGACGAAGTGTGCTTGTCTTGGCTATACTTGCTAAACATATCCATTCTATTATGAAATTTATTAACATCTCCTGCTTCTGCAGCCTCTTGAAATGTATACTCTTGTATTCAGACATCTAGCACTTCCTCATCTATAAGTAATAACAAATCTCGTTGTTCATACAACTTTGATTTTTTCGCTTTTTCTTGTTCTCCACTCTTTGAATCAACTGCATCTTGAAAACTTCTTTTTCCACCAATAACTGCAGTGCTTGTTGAAGTCTCTGCTTCTCTTGTACAATATGTCAACACCAGTTCTCCTTCTTGTAGACTTATATTTTCCTCGCTTTCATATTATAACCAGTTTTCCTTTTCCCACATTCCTTCCACTTCTTGATGAATGAAAGCTTTAGTATGGTTTAACTGTCGCCTTTTCGATATGACATGAAAAGGATCATAATCGATAGCCACTTCCTTTTTTAAAATTAATTTCCTCTAGCAATTTCTCTATGTACAGGATAGAATATTTATTTTTTACAGTAAATGGACCTACTGTAAAAGGATGCTTGATATCGGTGGATTTCTTAAAAAATAAAAAATTATTATCTTCTACGATCAATTTTTGTCTAACAAACTCAAGGGAAAAGACCCTTAATGTAAAAAATGATGGTAATATCTACGGTTGATGCTGGAAACCATATAGTCTCAGAACAGTATTGTCTTTCGAAAAAAACCAATCTCCCATGGCCAATTCAGTATTCAACTGCATCAATGTCTTCATTTCAGGTAACACTCTGGGTAGCCTTTCTCTAAAAATCATGTTGTATATCTCTGATAACATGTAATTCATATAATTGAACATATTATCCTCCATTGTATTTGTGAAAATTATCTTCAAAAAAAGTATTTCTTCTCGACTGGCGAACATAACCATCTTCATGAGATGGGATTGAAACGTAAACTTCCTTAGGGTATGAAAATTTTCCATCTGCAAATGAATCCTTTCAGCCAAAAATTCTTCAAACATAAGACGGTGTATCTCACTACCTTCTGCTTCAGGTGAACTGATGTTCATTCTAAACAACAAACTTAATTGAAGCTTAGTCACCCATGCATCTGTATCAAGACCTAAAAATAAAGCCATCAGGGAAAGGACGAGTTGGGTATTTTCATTGAAAAGACTGACATCTAAAGGAGAAGGAGTTTCACTGACTTCCAAATATGGTTTAAGGAAGGAGGCCATGGAAATCTGCTTAGTCTTAGGTGACGACTGGTGAAATAGGTCAATAATTGACCTTTCAGAAAAACTCTCAGTTTCAGGTATTTCAGACATAGGGACTTCTAAGGCATCTCTCACAAGTAGGGGTTCTATCCAACATACAATTCTATTTTTTGCAGCATTCATAACAGTTCGCTCGGCTTCGGAGTAATTTGATGCACACCATGACACAATCTCTGGGAATGAGACAATTTGGTTAGGGAAAAATGACAAAAGGGATGACTGATTAACTCGGTGCACGTCCAGACCTCCTTCCAACAAATTCTTCAACCTCATCTTAATTTCCCCCACTAATAACCTAAGGTAGGTATAAAAAATATCCCTATCTCTATCCTCCACAACTTCTTTAACCTTATCCTCATCTACGCATGGACTATTTCCATTCTTAATCCTTATAAACAAACTTAAAATATTATTAGTTTTAAGTTATAAGGGCCTACCTATCGCTGAAAATCATGTGCTTTGTCTTGCTTTGTCGCTTTCTGCCGTGCCCACTTGTATGGAACCTTCTACCGCTGACAATGAAGAGACAAATGTCAACTTTCTCAGGTTTCTTTGCTATATATAACCCACTTTCCTTATCTTCTGGGAATCTTTTCGGGCGCTTCTTTTTCCCAACCGTTGATCACACGTGCCATAATATTGACTATCATATTTCACGTCCTTTTGCCACTTGATAACTTCTTTATCTCTGTCGTCCAATAATTTTCATATTTCAAATCTAGACTATTGGATCTCAGTGGTAATCGCATGAAATACAACTTCGCGACTCGGGAAGGTGGTTTCTGGAAACAACTTTACCAAAAGTGGACTAATCTGATGCTTCCACGTGTCTATCAGTTTCTTTTTTCGCATCCGCTACCTTTTCTATCTGTCATGCATCTTCCCGATGCATCAATCATCTAGGACCGTCAATCTTTTCCTGCTACACATCTATGGTGGATATTTGCAAAATGTTTAACCTTTTAACCTTTTCCACTGGTGGGCTCCGTGTTATTATCCTTCATGCAGCTTTAAAACTGATCACCATTGATTTAATTTATCTGCAATCCGAGCCATTGATTTACTTGAGATTTGCACTATGATTAAATCTTTTATCCTGAGCCATCGAATCTTCTATCATAAATCTAGACCATTGATTTTCTACAACCGTTTCATCTGCCATAGTGGTTTTGCGTGGTATCAAAATGGTTTTATATACCGCTTTCCTGGCTTGTGGAGCACCCTATAGCTACCACCTGTCCATTGGTATTGCTTTTGCAACTGCTTTCACACTTATTCTCCGCGCATATTGACAATGCGACAACAAACAAGGACCATAGATCTCCTTCTTGTTCCCAATCAATAGTGCCTCCTGCACAACGGTTAATGCTTCTAATATTTACTTTCGGACTTTATCTTTTGGCCCTTTTTTGCTCATTTTGGTTGAATTTTTGCACATTCTCTTTTGGAATTTCTTTAGTTTTCTCTTTAGTGTCCCCCTTCATAACCTTTGATCACCTCCTAGCTCCATAAACCATGAAAAAAATCATAGTTTAGTTCTTCTCAAGGAATTTTCAAAACAGTTCTTTACTAATACATCATTATTCACACTATGAAAACTAGGTGCTAACACTATGATTTTATAATTAAAAATGTAATACATGGGAATATTTTTAGTGTTATAAACACTTCATATAAGCTTACATCTCAAGTGATAATGATGAGTGTTTAGTTATGTAAGAATCACAAGAGGAAATATTAAGGCACTTGATCTAATCTCTATAAGTAAGGATTCCACTTTATACTATAGAGTTTTTGTTTTGTGCAAATAAACTACTTGTTGGTTTTAAAAGGGATTGAGCCTTAGATTGGGATAAAGTAATTACTATACAATTATGGTTAAACATGTATTTTATGGTTGAGCAAATGTTTTACTAATTATGGAATTCAATAAGTATTAGAATATAATTTCATATAAATAATATGACTAATACATTGAATTGTTGAGGTCGAGGAAACAAAAAAAATTATACCCCATTTCCCTAGCAATGCATTGTGGAAATTGGGTACATTATAAGTGATATCAGAGCATGGTTACTACACTACGTTACGTACATGTATGTTGCGTACTTTGTGAAGTAATGGTTAGTGTAAATTCAAGTCATTTGCAATAAGTATTTACATTAAGGGTATGCATACTATAGAAAATATAAGTTAAGTTGGGAATCATAAAGTTTTATTGGTTTAGTTTATACACTATAGTTGAAGCAAGTAAAAGAATTACATAAGTTGAATGTGCCTAATCAAATGTGGGATAATGTGAGTGGTGAATGATTACACACATAGGTAGTAAATGCAATTATGAGTAAGAAAAGTCCTATTTTCTATAACTGAAGTTAGTTCCAAGTAATCTTGTGATAACAATAAAATTGAGTCTTTTGTGTTATAAAAAAATTTGACATGTTTAGTTTCGTAGACATATGTTGAAGAGATAAGTTCTTCTAATTATTCCTTAAATGATTACGTATAATGTCTTATTGACCAACAATTATGAATAATGGTGAGTACATGAAATTCAGTAAGTATGCATCGAAATGACAAAGATTACCTTTTGTTGCTTTAGATTTTATAAGTTGTAAGCATAAGGAAAAACATGCAAATGAAATGAAAAGTATTATGACAAATATTGCAGCGTGATATATTTTATTTGCAGAAAAATTACGTTTATTGAAGTAATTAATGCATAAGGATTAAGCATAAAGACATAAATTGTAGCAACAAGAATTATGCATAGTATTAATGTTAAGAAGCATTACGGTAGATAGCCTATTGTTATATTTTATCTCCACTTCAAGACATTTTGTTAAAGTAACTATGATGTAAGCATGTGTTACCTAGTGTTATGTTCTCAAGTAAAGTAAGCTATATGCAAAACAAAGATAGTTTAAAAAAAATAAGGATTTGATTAAGTTGAAAAGGAGAAGTGATGTGGTTAATTCCTTTCTATAGAAGCAGTGCTAATCACGAGGCCTCAAGTACGAATTTAAGTTTGATTTGTTACAATTTTGCTATAGAAGCTAAAAACATATTGAGGTCATTCATAATATTTTGTAATTGAGTAATGTCAAAAAAATAAGAAGAAGAGGGAGACATGATGTAGTAGTCATGATAATAACACTATAAGTATTGTGTATTTAATTTTGATAGAAGCACATATTAAGAAATGAACTTGATATCCTAGGAAGGAGGTATTAGTCAACCACTTTGAAAAAAATAAAATTATATAACTAAGACAAATGTGAAGTTGCAATCGAATATTATATATTGATACTCTTGAATCAAGTAGGCATACCCATGCTTAGAGTAATTTCTAACTCAAAGCAACCGACCAATACATTGTGGATCCATGAAAGTACCGACTAGGTTTGGTAACCTCAGGGGGACACCAAGCAGTGCAGTGCAATAAAAACAGTAAAATCAACCCCTGAATAGAAAATGGAAGCATTTTTTTTTTCGGGGCTAAAATTACAACTTGTTTGATGATGTCACATTAACAACCAATTCTTTTCCAATACAAATGCCAAAATCAACCTAGTACTAGAAAAGAGGTGCTACCAATGGCACCCCTTTCCATTGTTAGGTTATATTTGCAGGCATTTCTAAACCATGACATATATATATATTTATAATCTTTGTAAAAATGAAAAAATAAATGACATCTTAAAAAAATACATGTTTGGAAAAAAAAAAAACAATGACATAAAATGATTGTTAGGAACCTGTGTCAACCCTTATCTTTACTATGTTAGTATATTGTTGTTGGACGCATATGCTTTGTAAGTCGTCCCGTAGTATTTGTTGATTCATAGTTTATATTAGCCCATAGTATTGACCCATAATATTGGACGCATGTGCTTTGTAAGTCGTCCCATAGTATTATATGTTCCATGGTTTTGACCCATAGTATTGGGCATAGACTTAGTATATAAGTGTGTGTTGAGGTCATTGAAGGCACCGTGAAGTTAATTGTATTGAGCTTGCTAAATGGAGGTTGCCCCCTCGAAGTGGTCCGTGATCAATATAAAAGTGATTCTGAGTTCTATTATTTCTGATATCTCGTGTATTTGCATTAATTAATTATTGCAGGTTCATCACATCTGGTATCAAAGCACTTTCTTGGGCTCCCCGGGTGAAATTTCTGCTAGAACTTTTTTTCGCATCTGTTGCAGGTTCGGATTTGGGAATAATCCCTATTCGCTTAACTGTGGGAATTACTTGGGCATAAGCCCTAAAAATCATTTTGAGGAGTACCACAGGAACCCCGAAGTAGCTGGCCCATTGAGAGGACCTGCCAACGAAAAGGGCAACGACCCCTACCTGATTGACTAGTTCCCACCCGTGAGGTAAACCAAGAGCTGTCGTTTGTGGCAAAGTGGTTATCAGTTTTACCTGAGCCGTGGAGTAAGGGGTACTGCCCTAATACACAAGCCGTCAGATACCATTGGTGGCCAAGTGAAACCCCTGAACTGTTAGGAAGCCGCACATACCTAGGGTCCATATAAATTTTCAGCTAAACTGTTGTCGATCACTGCTGCGCCGTTTCAGATCCAGCTGTTCAGATCCATTCTGCAAGCCGTTCTAGATCCAGTCGTTTTCAATCCATTTGGCGCCGTTATAGATCCTTCTATTTCTGCTCACTTCTGGGCCGTTGCAGATTTATCTGTTCCAAATCCATTCCGAGCCGTAGCCGCTCTAGTCTGGAAAAAAAAAAAAAAAAAAAGAATAAAAAAAAAATTAGTTTTTTCTCCATATCTCCCTTGTTTTCACTCTGTTTCCCTTGAAATTTTCGAGGAACCCCTGTCATCCCATTCTGCATATTTCATTCCTGAGGACCCTATCCCCAATTCCCCTTCCCAAAGCCCGAAATCCCACATTTGTCTATTTTTAGGGTTTGCCATAACTTCCTTAGATTTCACCCAATCACCTTCAAATTTTACCACAGAGTTCCTTTCCGAATTCTGTTTCTTTGTCTCCCTCTGCCAAATTTTCCCATCCTTTCACCCCGCTTCTGAAATCCTCATTTTTTGCTTCCTTGTCTCTTCGACAGTGTCCAAAACCTAGTCAAACCCTAATTACCCTTCAGATTTTTTCCCAAATCCATATTTTCCTTTGCTGAAGCAGTTTCTGTTTTTGTTTTTCTACCAAGTCAACAACAAAAAGAAAAAACTCCTGGTTATGGTTGTCACCCGCGCAGGAGCAAACACCATGGAGGAAGCACTTGCAGCCATCCAAACCAAACTCCAAGATCTGGATGAAAAATTTCTCGGCCTCCATCTTCAGCATTCAACCATGAACAATAACCGACAACCAGAATCTTTTGCAGCCACCAAGTTCTCTTCTTCTAGCAATTTTTGTGGGCCGAAGCTTGATTTTCCTCGCTTCAATGGTACTGATCTGACTGGATGGATATACTGAGTAGAACAATATTTCAGTCTGCATAATACTTTTGATGTCCAGAAAGTTCCACTTGCGTCCTTTCATTTGGAACAAGAAGCCCTTCAACGATACCGTTGGTACATCAAAGCTCATCCCGAACCAAACTGGACAGATTTTTGCCAACTCCTTTTGCCAAGATTTGGTCTTAGTGCTTTTGATGACTTCACAGGAGCACTCACTAAACTTCACCAAATTGGCACAGTGAGAGAGTATCAAACAGAATTTGAGAAACTGGCCAATCACACAGAATGATTGTCTGATGAATTCTACAGGAGTTGTTTTATCAGTGGTCTCAAGGATGAAATCCGCTCAGAGGTCAAAATGTTCTGTCCCAACACAGTGATTGAAGTCCTAGGGTTGGCTAGGTTGGCAGAGGACAAGATCATAGCTCAACAACGCTCCAAACCCACCTTTGTTCCCTTCAGAAATATGGGTTCCCAACAACCTCCCAGCACTCCTGCTCCTCAACCAACTCCTATCAAGCATTTGTCTGAAATAGAGATGCAAGCATGCCAAGAAAAAGGGCTTTGTTATAATTGTGATGAGAAATTCACTCGGGGACATAGATGTGTTCAACAAAAGCTCTATCTCTTGGATGTGGATTCTCCGCCTGCCTCAGAACTTGATGAAGAAGCTCTGAATACAGTAGATGATCAGGTCGATGTTCAACACCCGCCTGTTGACACCCCATCTCAGGACGACCCACCCGAGATCTCTCTCCATGCTGTAACCGACGTCACCACTCCACAAACAATGCGATTCAGGGGATACTTCAAGAAGCTCCCTCTTACCATACTGATTTATTTTGGTAGCACTCATAACTTCATTGACCCTAGGATTGCCAAACAGGCTGATTGTTTTGTCCATCCTTGCTCCAACTTTGAAGTCATGGTTGCCAATGGGGGCACCTTACCTTGCAAGGGGAAGTGTCACAATGTGTGTATCTCTATGGAATATTATAACCTGTGCTCTGATATGTTTTCCTTGTCCTTAGGCTGATGTGATGTGGTTTTGGGTTTTCAATGGTTACACACACTTGGCCCCATCTTATGGGAGTTTGCAGAACTTTGGATGCAGTTTTCAGTCAATGGGGCACAACACAAATTAATGGCCTTTTACAACCAGGGTCTCTCCGCATCATTAGTTCACATCGTCTGGAAAAAATCCTTAAGAAGAATTCACATGGTGTCCTCGCTCAGCTCCATTCCATTCAGATGCACCCATCAATGGTCTCCACTACTTCCTTGGATAGATATGCAGGTGTCTTTGCTAAGCCAATGAGCTTGACGCCTTCAAGAGACCTCTCCGGTAAGAATTTAGTCACATCTACCTCTCAGCAGGAACTGATGGCTATTTTGGATGCAGTAGAGAAGAGGCAGCCATACCTATTAGGGAATTATTTCTGCATCAAGACTGATCTCCCGAGTCTAGAAATTTTTTTGGAACAATGGGTCTCCTACCCAACACACCTGAAATGGGTTATACAACTCATGGGTTATCCCTATGCGATCACATACAAGAAGGATAAGGACAATATAGTGGCAAATGCTCCTTCTCGCACAATTGATGACCCAGTTTCTCTTACAGCTCTTTCTTTGCTTGTTCCAAATTGGTTGCAATATGTTCAACAGGGCTATCTCTTCTATGAACTCCATGCTTCTTCATTAGCAGGGCACTCTGGGTTCTTCAAAATGCATGACCGGGAATAATGTAACTTCTTTTGGAAGGGACTAAAAATGACAATTCAACAGATGGTGGCTGACTGTGATACTTTCCAGGTCAACAAGGGTGAAACGACACTTCTTTCGAGATTTCTCAAACCCTTGCCCATCCCTACACAACTTTGGCCAACTATTTCTATGGATTTCCTAGGAGTGCTCTGGTGGTACGATACCACATCTCAAAGGAAACCATATGAAGCAGTCTATGGACAGACACCGCCAGTTCTTCTTCCATACACCCTTAGCAGCTCCCCAGTTTAGGAAATTGACTCAGTTCTTCACAACCGCGATCAAATTCTTCTCATTCTACAGGACAATCTTCACATGGCCAGAATTCACCTGAAACAACAAGCCGATCAGCACCATTCTAAGTGCATTTTCCACGCAGCTGATAGGGTTCTTCTTCGTCTACAACCTTCCAAGAAATCCTCCCTGACACTCCAAAGGCATCAGTGGCCCGCAATGCAACCCGAGGATGCTACCGGGGAACCACTGCTTTAGATTTTGCAGCAATTTCTCCAACCAAAGCTTTGAGGACAAAGCTTTTTCTAAGGGAGAGGGGATGTTAGGAACCCGTGTCAACCCTTCTCTTTACTATGTTAGTATATTGTTGTTGGATGCATATGCTTTGTAAGTCGTCTCGTAGTATTTGTTGATTCATAGTTTATATTAGCCCATAGTATTGACCCATAGTATTGGACGCATATGCTTTGTAAGTCGTCCCATAGTATTATATGTCCCATGGTTTTGACCCATAGTATTCGGCTTAGACTTAGTATATAAGTGTGTGTTGAGGTCATTGAAGGCACCGTGAAGTTAATTGTATTGAGCTTGCTCAAAGGAGGTTTCCCCCTCGAAGTGGCCCGTGATCAATATAAAAGTGATTCTGAGTTCTATTATTTCTGATATCTCGTGTATTTGCATTAATTAATTATTGCAGGTTCATCACAATGATTTGGACCATGATTAATGTTTAAAATGAAAACAATTTTGAAAACCTAACTAGAAGAAAATTTTTAAAATAAAGAAAAAATAAAAATAAATAAAACATTGTAATAATTAATAAAATTAAATAATTAACTAAAAATATTTTTTAAAAAGTTTATAAAAAAGTAATTTAAAAAAATATAATTTTAAAAGGACTTAAAAAGTTAAAAAAAATAAAAAAATAATAATCTAATAAGATATGGTTTTAAGGGGGGAAGGTTTTTCTAAAAAATAGGGCACGTGGGTGGGGAGGGAGGGTATTTATCGGGTGGGGTCATGTGGGTAGGGAGTAAGGAGGGAGGGGAGTGGGGAGGTAGGGTCACGTGGGAGGGTGGGGGAGGGAGGGGCCGCGTGGGTGCGGAGTTAGGTGGGGAGGGGTGTGAGGGGTGTAGGAATGAGGGTGGTGAGGGGGGTTGGATGGGGGCATGATTCTCATGTGGGTAGGGAGTGTGGAGGGACGGTCACGTGTGAGGGTGGGGGAGTGAGGAGGGAGGGGTCACGTGGGTGGGGGGGATGGGATTTAGATTGGTAGGAGTGTGGGTGGGAGGGTGGTGAGGGGGGAATTTGTATAGGGGTGAAATTATCAGAATCACGCTAGCATACAACACCCCCCCCCCCCCTCACCCACCCTCCCGCCACCACTCCACAACAATATTTTTCATTTTCATTTTCATTTTTGTTTTTGTTTATTTTTAATTTTAATTTTATTTTTTAATTTGTTTAGAATGTGTGTTTTCTGTTTTTAATTTTTTTAAAAATTTGTTTCAAATGTGTTGGTTTTAATGTTTTTTGGTTTTTGTAAGTTTTTTTTGTTTTTTTGTTTAAAAATTGTTAAAATTTTGTTTTTTTTCTCTTATTTTTTTTACAAAGACATTGAATTTTTTTTAAAATATTTTTAGGCCATGGTATAAAAATGCCTGCAAATATAAACTAAGAAAGGAAGGGGGTGCCATTGGTAGCACCTCTTTTCAAGTTGCCGGTTTATTTTAGCATTCGCATTGCAAAGTTGTTGGTTGTTAAGGGGACGATGTCAAAAAGTTGTAATTTTAGCCTCGAAAAGAAAAATGAGTTCTACCATTTTTTTCAGTGGTCAATTTTACAGTTTTTATTATAGTGGCACCGTGCTACAACACTCGGGGTTACCAAAGAATTGTAATTTTAGCCCCCCCCCCCCCTCGAAAAATATGTGCTACTAGTAGCACCACTTTTCGATTTGGGGTTGTTTTTGGTGGTTTTGACGCTTATAAAAAAATGAGAGAAATTTCAAGTTCTCGTCAAGTTGTATAACATGTTCAAACATACAATGTGGATCCATATTTGCATGACTCGATCAGATCTTGACCACAAAATAATACAAAGTGGATCCATGATACAATAATGAAACATCCACAGACCAATACAAAGTGGACCTGTGCAACAGTATATACATTAGTGAGATCACCAATATGATATCCATACCATAATATCCTCAAATAATATCCATTGTAGTCTAGGTGTAAAATCTAAATAATCAAAGAATCCCCAACGTCTTCAACCTGATCCTGAAGTGATACAATTCTAACCATGCAAATAGATGAATTGATGTCAAACATGATAGAAACCACTTGAATAATGGCCATTGATGTGAACCATTAACAAGTGCAAGGGAAATCACCAATGATGAAAATGACTCCCAAGGTACCCTAATACATTCCAACGAATGTGAATGAATGAGGTAAGGTCGAACACTCCTGGAATCATTCGATCAAAGGTCAATGATGTAAACCTACTATCGAAAGAGAGGAAACCTGCCATTGAGGCATGCAATTTCCAAGGTACTGAATGGTTCATAAGTCTAATTCCCAGATAATCAGATGAATTCAATAGGAACGGACTCATTGAAGGAGGGCAATGATCTATCCCACATGATTGACATGAAATCGATACAGGATAGTGATGTAAGATGGTATATCAAAAGAGTACAGAGTGGTAGGTTGACTTAGGCTAATACTTCCTTTGAATATTAGATTTCATGAAAAATGACTTGGTAGCATTTACTCAACAAGATACGAACCAAAGCATAGTGCAACGACAACCGAGGCACTCTTCGGATGAGATAAAGAAGCAAAATGAATCATGGGATTGGTATAAGTCAGAGGCAAAACAAAGAAAATTACCCAACTGTAATACAATACGCAACGAAGTTCCATGTTCAAGGGAGACAACAAACAAGTTCCATAATGTTTTCCAACAAAACTAACCCATTTTTCACAAATTTTCCCCTGCCATGAATGGTGTGTGCCTCTCTTTTTTTAATGAGCTTGAGGAATGTGGCAGATGCTCAATATAGCTCATATTAGATGAGTCCTTCATCTTATTTTTAACAAACCTAAATAAGGAAGGGTTTGATCCCATATGGGTTCCTCACTGTATAATTTTATGAGCCTAGAGAAGACAAACTCAATGATGTTTTCACATTCAGAGAGTTTGAAAAGAACTCAAACAAGACTCTAGAGTTGGTATTTTTCGCAAATTTAGTCTCTTATTCCCAAAAAGGCATAAAATGATTCGAGGGAGAACTCTTATAGTCATGGTTGACTAGAATATTCCTTTTTCATAATTAGTCCATCGGGCTCGAAAAAGAGGTAAACCTATACCAAATGGATGCTTTTTTAAATCCTTTTACGAGTGTGAAAGAAAATAAGATTGTTTGGTAATATTTTCATGTTTAGGAAGTTAGAAAATAGATAAAAGAAGACTCCAAAGAGTTCCTTATTTATAGTTAGTCTCACAAAGTCAAAAAATGGATAAACTATTACTCAAAAGATGACTTTGTCATGGTTGATAACTAAGTACGACAAAGACAAAAAGTAAGCTCAGCACAGTTCCTTTTTTGTAAATAGTCTACCTAGGCTGGATAAAGAGATAAACCTATACTCGCTAGATAGTTCCTCATTATTTTATGAGTATGACAAAGTGGACTAAAATATACACCTTTTTACTCAATTTTAATGAGCACAAACATGGTATAAAAAGTGCTCAGAATATTTTTCATGTTTTAACCAGAGCACAAAAAAGTAAAAGGTAAGCTCAAAAGGATAAAGTCACTATAACAAAGAGAGCCAATTCTCCACAGAAACCTGTGGAAAATCCCAGGACTTGACAAAAAATGTGTTATATACCTTCATGAATCTCCTAAAAAGACACTCAGTTAACACCAAATAGTTCAAATGAAAGGGGTCACAATGTGAAAAGGGATAAAATAACTAGTTTACATGAGTTAAAAAAAGAAAAATTAAAAACTTAGTTCATTTTTACCTCTCAGTTTCACCTTGAAGGAGATTTTTTCCCCTTTTGAAGTAGAGTTTGGAGGGTTATTTCTGAGAGATCCAGGGCATCAATCAACAAGTTGTCTGAAGCAAGTAAGATCCCTCAATGTTCTCTTCCATTTCATGGTCCCCTTTTTCAATTTCATGAACATTTTTGTTTGATTTCGACCAAACTAGTGCTACTATAGTGCCCCCCAAGGTCATCACTCCACTACCAAATTGAGTACGGTGATGACATGGGAGGTCATTCCTCCCCTAACATTTTAAATCTAGAGTCATCTCCCTCTATCCTTCTACAAGGGGGCGTTGGCACAATTCTTGGGAATTTTTTGCATATACCTCATCCAATAAGCATGGGATTGAGCTCAATTTTTGACCATTTGTTCTTCTTATGATGTGCATGAGATATTTGTTCACCTCATTTTGTGTCTTTGGCACGTCCATCGTCTTTCCATCATCCAAATCTAATAGTTGGTCGTCTCTGACCGGGGTCTTCCATTCATTTGGCCATTCCGCTACAATGGCATCCAACTCTTCTTCAGTCAGCTTGTACTGCATATTCAACCATTGCTTCGCTGGGGTATGTGCATGCTTGAATGAAAATTGCTTGAGGCCCCACAACGAGCCTCACAATCTGCCTATATTTTCTTGTCGTGACCTCTGTCAATCGAGGGACCTTCACTACTTGTGCGCGCAACTCTTCTAGGTAGATGTAGAACTAAATGTTGTTGTCTCACTACCTGTCCTTTTCATTCAATGCCCATAAATTTTGATACCTTTCCCCTTGGCACACTTTGACACTTTCAATCTCTACTCCTTGGTACTATGGTGGCTCAATCCAAGCAACCAAAGCAATCAAAAGTAGGATCCAAGAATAAGTAAAGGGCTTACCCTTTTCCTGTGTCGCGACTACATCCTCCATCAATTCGTTTAATACAAATATCAACCAGTTCATCTAGACTCCAACTGCACATTGATCTGCTAATGTAATCACCCCTAACATGCATTGGTTAGGGAAGGTTCTCTAAACTAGCTTGATGGCCAACAACTTTACTACCTCACCGAGTGGTCGTTAATTGTGTCAAACAGGTAACCACGGGTGTTTTTGACTACCCCATATTTGGATTTCATCTTTGCTTCCAACTTCTTGTCTTTGTCTTTACCTTGAAAATACTACGATGGGTCTACCCCCATCTTGGGTAACCCGGTAATATTGACAATAAGATCCACATCAATTGGGATCTTTTTGTTGAGCCACAAGTAGCCTCCCTAGAGATAGACACTAAACTTCTTAATGCATGCATTGACCTCTGTTGAGTGCCAAAAATGCAGCATGTAAATGATCGACAGCATTCTCAATCGATGTAGTCCCAATGCCCTTGGTATTGGTTCCCTTGTACTTGGGCCTCCTTCCTGCTAAAATTTCTCCATAAACATTTACTGGGTGCACTCGGGATATGCTAAAATGTCATGGTCACTGTATTGCAGCTTGTGCAGCCACTGCAACACTCCATCGGTAATGTGGACACCTTCCGATGTCGCTAGTTCCACTATATTATACTTTGTATTCTTCCCAAGTCTTATTCACGGAGCCCCTTCCGTCCTCGATGGCACATAGCCTAGAATGTCCTATATGGTTGTACGTTGCTTCCCTCCTCTAGCTGTTGTCGCCTCTTCTCCTGTGGCGCCTGAAGTGCCTGCTTCTCCTCCTGTAGTTGCAACCCGCATCGTGCTGTGGGTAATTTTTGTTCTTCTCTCCATATCCAATGGCTAGTTGGTGCTTTTCTTCTTTCAAAATATCTCGGTCGGTGCTCTTCGATGATGGGGGACCTCCCAACTATTAGCTCCTGTGTATTGGTGTTGGATATTACATGAGGCATCGTAAATCTTTGACTTCAATATTCTTAACTTCGCTCTTCGGATTTATTAAACACTCTCACAATGCGCAATGGATTAGAATGTTTCCCTGCACGTCCCTTTGTAACTTTGGCTTCCCGCTCCTCACCCGTCAATTTGATTTGGACAATGATTACCCAAATCCACCATCGATTTACCCAATCTGGTGCAATAATTCGGCATTAAATGCATCTTTGTCCACTTGCGTCGTTCTCTGTCGTGTCCTAAATGCTTCATTTATTTCCCGACATGACCAGTGGATGGTCATCACGCTCGCCGTTTTGGACATCGTCAGGCCCCAAACCTCATTGTCGTTTCATCGACAGATGTATTAACTCAAACCTTGTCATAGTTCCATTGACAAACTCTTGGACTACGCGGTGAACCTTCTTTATTGCTCTTTTTTTTTCCCAACCTCCTATATTTGTTAGTGGAGGTGCGTCGGGCTATCCTGATAGGGCTTTAGCCAGCTCCCATTCACTAAGCTCGTCAAAAGTGTTCCATCCAACTTTTGCAATTGAACTACACCCCCATCAGTAATGTCATTTATGACGTATGGACCAAGCCTATGCATTTGGAGCTTAGCTGGTTGTTTTGCGAACTTGCTATCGTATAGGAGTATTGTGTCTCCAGGTTGAAAGTGCTTCGTCTTTACATGGCGATCATGCCATGCCTTCTGTCGATCTTTTTCTACTTGTTGTTCAAATCCCGCAATGAAGTGATCTTCTTCTATTTATAGTAACTGCACCAATATTTCTGCAATAGCCCCATCGTCGCTCATGCTTGTTGCTGCTACTATGCACAGATTGGGGAAAATGTTCTCCATCGAAATTACTTCTTCTTGTCCATATACCAGCTTGAAGGGGGTATGGCCTATCAATACTTTACATATTGATTTATAGGCCCATAATACCATAGGAATCTTCAAGTCCCAGTCGTTGCGGTTTGTATTGAACACCTTAGTGAGTGCATTCTCCAAAATGTTTTTCAACGCTTCAACTGCTCCGTTCGCCTGTGGGTGGTATGGAGTGCTTCTATTATGTTGAATCTGAAACTCCTTAGTCATTTCTTTGATGGTATGATTTACAAAATGCGTACCTTGGTCGCTCATCAATATCTTTGGACACCCAAACCTAGTGACCACACTATCAAAAATAAATATCTTCAAGTCCCAGTCATTGTGGTTTGTATTGCACACCTTAGTGAGCACGTTCTCCAGAATGCTTTTCAGTGCTTCAACTGCTCCATTCACTTATGGGTGGTATGGAGTACTTCTATTATGTTGAATCTGAAACTCTTTAGTCATTTATTTGATGGTCTGATTTACAAATGGCGTACTTTGGTCGCTCATCAATATCTTTCGACACCCAAACCTAGTGACCACACTATCGAAAATAAATATTACTGTTGTCGCTACTGTGCAATCTTTCACTGGTGCTACTTCAGCCCATCTTGTTAGGCAGTCTGTCACAGTGATGATGTACGTCACACCCATCCTCTTTCTTGGTGGGTTAGTGGGTCCCACAAAATCTATTGCCCATTTCTGAAACAATTGTAATGTCAACTTGGTCACCAATGGAATCTCATCTCGTCGCGATGGTTTCCCCATCCTCTGACATACATCGTAGCTTTTGGATTAATTTGTTGCATCGCCATGCAGTGTTGGCCAACATAAGCCAGCTCTAAGTATTTTTCTGGTGGTTGCACGTCCTCCATAATACCCTCTTGTGATCCCACTGTGAGCCTCAACCAAAACTCTTTCTAGTGGTTGCACGTCCTCCATGATACCCTCCTGCGATCCCACTGTGAGCCTCAACCAAAACTCTTTCTGGTGGTTGCACGTCCTCCATAAGGAAAAAATGATTAGCTTTAGAATTTGAATAGACACCGTATTTGTATTTAATTGTAATTAATATCTAGCAAGGCATTGTAAACCTCCTGATAATGATCCCAGATGAGGGATTGAAAATAGTCAAGGATTTATGTAATTTATTTTTATTAATATATTGAATTTATTCAACATAGTTCCTCTTTCAAAAAGTAGTTGAATGTCTAGGTGCAATTGTAGTTCTTACTGGACATTCCTATGATGAAGCCCAATAATATGTTAAGCAATGCAACGAAGAAGAAATAATTTTTTTTGACAAAAGTTAATAGTGAATTGATAATCATAATTTTAAGAAAATTGAAGAGGTTGGACCTCGAATACCGTCTTCTTCAAGGTCAGAACATCAAATTTTTCATGTTTAGATATTTTGGTTCCATCACATATCTTGACTAGGACTCTGCCAAAATCTATAATGGATCTTGAGATATGAGTATTTGTGACCAGGATTAAACTTCCTTTAAGTATTTGAAAATTTTTAGACATGTTGATTGGTTATGTTCATTGGTTATGAGAGGCATACACATTATGGTGGTTCATTAGGAATATTCTATTGTTCAATTGTATTGGCAGTGAAGGTATAGTTATCCTTTGATATCTAGATTGAAGGAAAGCGCAAAATTAAAATACTTGAGCAAGCTAGTATCTTCCATCATCATGGAGAATTTGGTGACTGCTACATATGTATCATCCATTATAACAAAGGTGAAGTAAAGATACAATATGATGAGATCCAAAGCTGGTGGAAAGAAATAGAACAATTGGCAGGTCATTTGACTACAAATACCCTTGAAGTGTCGAGCCTTCCAAACAGCTTATCTACATGCTCTATTTAGAAAATTGTTCCACAATACAAGGCAATAACTTAGCGTTCAAAAAGGACAAAGATGAGAACTGAAGACATAAACACATGGGAGGTTCATCTTAAAGGATAATTTTTTTATGATCCCTGAAGGGTTATTATATTAAGCTAAAGATCAAGAAATGTCCATTGAATTTTGCCCTTTTTTTGTTAGACTGTAAATTCATAGTTTGGTTGGAACCCTTCATGTTATTTATCAAATCTACTTTTCATCCTCAGTTATGAAATGTTGTTTGGGATTCTTTATGGTGTGCATCAATGAACATTTGGAGTATATTTTCTTTACTGGTGTAAATATGTTTTTGGCTTCTTTAAGGTTAGCGCAACATTGTTAAAGCAACCATGATATAATCTTGAACTTGTCTTTTTGTATGTGTGAATTTGGAAAGTACATTGACAATTGCGCATGATTACTAGATTCAACATTTTGACAATGGATTTATATTGTAGGCTAGGAATTTTAAATGTCCATTTCTCTGCTACTGCCAGATTCCTCCAAACAAGAATTACATATGCACATTGCAATTTGAACCAAACACACTATGTAATTGCTATTAGGGACCGGCTTGGGTTTGACAATCCTAAGATCAAGAGCTTGCATTCAAAAAACAAAGTATGATAAATTTGTTGCTAAGGAGAAGCTAAGGAGGCGTGTCTTAGGAATTGCACTGAGAACATAGACGTATTCATGCATATAGTATTTTCTATATTAGAATATTCTACATACATTAAAAGTAAGGTACCTCAAGATTTTCCTCCAATAACAGTTTCTTGGATCTCAATCTTGGTTTCAATGCACTGAAGGAAATTGTTTTAAACTATGGACGAGAAAAAACAATTTGAAAATCCCTACTACTCATCTTTCCTTAAATATGGAGGAGGAAAGAATCCATCCTAAATCAAGTCAAGATATTCAACCTCAAGTCCTCATGCTACATATTAGTTTATAGTTATCCCTTACTATACTTGTTATTTGGCAGGGTTCCTTCTTTAAATTATCTCAAAAGAAACATAATGATTCAAAATTGTAGTGGTGGAAATTGACTAAAGTGGAGGCAGTGTTGGATGATTGTTTATTCCTCTATTATTCTCCTTCACTGCACCTTTCTCTTTCGGTGGAACCATATCCATTGAAAAATTAGGGTTGCATTCCACTCTTCCAACTTCTGTGCAAACATGTTCTTTATCATTACTACTTTTGTGTACATAATACTAGGCCTTTTTCACTCTGAGCATCAGCTGAAGTTTTGTAATTGTGCACCAAATACTTGCTGAAACTTTAGTGTCTCATAAAATAAATGGATTCAATTGGTTGGAATGTCATTCTTTCTACCTCTGTGAAAGAAGTAGTCTCAGGTCTACATTCCCATGCCCTCAACATAATTTTAAGTATCATCCCTTATTCTAACCTTATTCTAAAATACTTTCCAACCATTAAGTAACTAAGATTACTCCTTCCACTGTCACAATTTCAATCCATTTCCATTGTCTGGTAGTCAATATTATGTGTATTTTGAGAAATGTTCTAATGTTGTTGGTTGCAAGTAGATTTTTCCTCACTAGTTACACTAGTTCCATTTGTGAATTTGGGTCTTTCAAACCCTTAACGTCCATCTACTTTCCATGCGTTGGGAGATCAATACTCCTAAGTTGTGATGAACCTGCAATAGTTAATTAATGCAAATACACGAGATATCAGAAATAATAGAACTCAGAATCACTTTTATATTGATCACGGGCCACTTCGAGGGGGGAACCTCCTTTGAGCAAGCTCAATACAATTAACCTCATGGTGCCTTCATAGACCTCAACACACACTTATATACTAAGTCTAGGCGCCAATACCATGGGTCAATACTATGTGTCATTACAAACCATGGGCTAAGTTAGGCGCCAATACTATGAGTCAAAACCATGGGACATATAATACTATGGGATGACTTACAAAGCATATGCATCCAATACTATGGGTCAATACTATGGGCTAATATAAACTATGGATCAACAAATACTACGGGACGACTTACAAAGCATATGCGTCCAACAACAATATACTAACAAAGTAAAGACATGGGTTCCTAACATCCCCTCTCCCTTAGAAAAAGCTTTGTCCTCAAAGCTTTAGATGTGGAAATTGATGCAGAATCTGAAGGATTGGGTCCCCTGTAGAATCCTCAGGTTGCATTCTGAAGCATTGGCGCCTTTGGAGTTTCAGGGAGGATTGCATGGAAGGTTGTATATAAAGAAGAACCATATCATCGATGTGAAAAGTGCGCTTAGAACGGTGCTGATCGGCTTGTTGTTTCAGTCGAATTCTTGCATGTGAAAATTGTCCTGCAGAATGAGAAGAAGCTGATCATGGTTTCGAAGAATTGAGTCAATTGCATGAGCTGGGGAGCTGATGAAGGTGTATGGAAGAAGAATTGGTGGTGCTTGTCCAGAGACTGCTTGATATGGTGTCCTTTGAGATGTGGTACTATACCACTAGAGCGCTTCTAGGAAATCCATATAAATAGTTGTCCAAATCTGTGGAGGGATGGGCAAGGGTTCGAGCAGTCCTAAAAGGAGGCTCGTTTCACCCTTGTTGACCTCGAAAGTATCACAGTCAACCACCATCCGTTGAATTGTCCTTTTGAGTCCCTACCAAAAGAAGTTACATTGTTCCTGGTCATACGTTTTGAGGAACCCAGAGTGCCCTACTGATGAAGAAGCATGGAGTTCATAGAAGAAATAGCCCCGTTGAACAGATTGCAACCAATTTGAAACAAGCAGAGAAATAGCTGTAAGAGAAACTGGGTCATCAAATGTGTGAGGAGGAGCATCTTCCACCATATTGTCCTTACCCTTCTGGTAAGTGGTCGCATAGTCATAACCCATGAGTTGGATAACCCAGTTCAGGTGTGTTGGGGAGGAGACCCGTTATTCCAGGAAAGTTTCCAGACTCTTGAGATCAATCTTGATGCAGAAATAATTCCCCAATAGGGATGGCTACCACTTCTGTACTGTATGCAAAATAGTCATCATTTCCTACTGAGAGGTAGATGCAGCTAAATTCTTACCGGAAAGGTCTCTTGAAGGCAACAAGCTCATTGGTTCAGCAAAGATGCCTGCATATCTATCCAAGGAAGTAGTGGAGACTGTTGATGGGTGCATATGAGTGGAATGGAGCTGAGCAATGACACCATGTGAATTCTTCTTAAGTATTTTTTCTAGGCGATGTGAACTGATGATGCAGAGAGACCCTAGTTGTAAGACCATCAATTTGTGTTGTGCCCCATTGACTGAAAACTGCATCCAAAGTTCAACAAAATCCCATAAGATGGGGCCAAGTGTGCGTAACCATTGAATGCCCAAAACCACATCACATCCCCCTAAGGACAAGGCAAACATGTGAGAGCGCAGGTTATAATCTTCCATAGAGATACGGACATTGTTACACTTCCCCTTGCAAGGTAAGGTGCCCCCATTGGCAACCATGACTTCAAAGTTGGAGCAAGGATGGACAAAACAATCTGCTTGTTTGGCAATCCGAGGATCAATGAAGTTATGAGTGTTACCAGAATCAATGAGTATGGTAAGAGGGAGCTTCTTGAAGTATCCCCTGACTCGCATTGTTTGTGGGGTGGTGACGCCGATTACAGAATGGAGAGAGATCTCGGGTGGGTCATCCTGAGATGGGGTGTCAACAGGAGGGTGTTGAATGTCGACCTGATCATCTACTGTATCTAGAGCTTCTTCATCAAGTTCTGAGGTAGGCGGAGAATCCACATCTAAGAGATAGAGCTTTTGTTGAACACATTTATGTCCCCGAGTGAATTTCTCATCACAATTATAACAAAGCCCTTTTTCTCGGCGTGCCTGCATCTCTGTTTCAAACAATTGCTTGATAGAAGTTGGTTGAGGAGCAGGAGTGATGGGAGGTCATTAGGAACCCATATTTCTGAAGGGAACAAAGCTGGGTTTGGAGCATTGTTGAGCATCGATCTTATCCTCGGCCAGCTTAGCCAACCCTAGGACTTCCATCATTGTGTTGGGACAAAACATTTTGACCTATGAGTGGATTTCATCCTTGAGACCACTGATAAAACAACTCATGTAGAATTCATCTGAAAATCCTTCTATGTGATTGGCTAGTTTCTCGAATTCTGTCTGATACTCTCTCATTGTGCCAGTTTGGTGAAGTTTAGTGAGTGCTCCTGTGAAGTTGTCAAAAGCACTTGGACCAAATCGTGGCAAAAGGTGTTGGAAAAAATCTGTCCAGTTTGGCTCGGGATGAGCTTTGATGTATCAACGGTACCATTGAAGGGCTTCCTATTCCAAATGAAAGGATGCAAGTGGAACTTTCTGAACATCAAAAGTATTATGCAGACTGAAATATTGTTCTGCTCAGTATATCCATCCAGTCGGATCAGTACCATTGAAGTGAGGAAAATCAAGCTCCGGCCCACGAAAATTGCTGGAAGAAGAGAACCGGGTGGCTGAAAAAGATTCTGGCTGTCGGTTATTGTTCATGGCTGAATGCTGAAGATGGAGGCTGAGAAATTTTTCATCCAGAGCTTGGAGTTTGGTTTGGATGGTTGCAAGTGCTTCCTGCATGGTGTTTGCTCCTATGTAAGTGACAACCATAACCAGTAATTGCTCCTGTGCGAGTGACAACCATAACCAATATTTTTTTTTTTTTCAGAAATGGATCGGCAACAACGGCGCTGAAGTGATCGAAAACGGCTGGATCTGAAATGACGATTGGATCTAGAACGACTTTCAAAATAGATCTAAAATGGCTGGATCTGGAGCATAAGTGATCGGCAACAGTTCAACTGAAAATAGACATGGACCCCAGGTATGTATGGCTTCCTAACAGTTCAGGTGTTTCACTCGGCAACCAATGTTGTCTGACGGCTTGCGTATTGGGGCAGTACCCCTCACTCCACGGCTCAGATAAAACTGATAACCGCTTTGCCACAAACGACAACTCTTGGTTTACCTCACGGGTGGGAACTAGTCAATCAGGTAGGGTTCGTTGCCCTTTTCACTGGCACGTCCTCTCAATGGGCCAACTACTTTGGGGTTCCTGTGGTACTCCTCACAATGAGTTATAGGCCTTATGCCCAATTAATTCCCACAGTTAAGCGGATAGGGATTATTCCCAAATCTGAAGTAGCAACAGATGTGAAAACAAAAATTTGGCAGAAATTCCACCCAACGAGCCCAAGAAAGTGCTCTGATACCAGATGTGATGAACCTGCAATAATTAATTAATGGAAATACACGAGATATCATAAATAATAGAATTCAGAATCACTTTTATATTGATCACGGGCCACTTCGAGGGGGCAACCTCCTTTGAGCAAGCTCAATACAATTAACTTCACGTTGCCTTCATAGGCCTCAACACACACTTATATTCTAAGTCTAGGTGCCAATACCATGGGTCAATACTATGTGTCATTACAAACCATGGGCTAAGTCTAGGCGCCAATACTATGAATCAAAACCATGGGACATATAATAATATGGGACGACTTACAAAGCATATGCGTCGAATACTATGGGTCAATACTATGGGCTAATATAAACTATGGATCAACAAATACTACGGGACGACTTACAAAGCATATACGTCCAACAACAATATACTAACAAAGTAAAGACATGGGTTCCTAACATAAGTACATTGAGAAAGTGAGGTCTCTTCCAAATACTTTGGGGGTTGTCCAAACCAATTCTCATTTCCCTTTAGTATTGTGTTCTAGGTGAGCGAGGGTTTCAACCTTGTGACCAACCTTTGGATGCTTTGTTTCTTTTAGCATATTCATGCTCAATACTCGGGCTTCCTTAAGAATTCATTTATGGGGTTGCGGAATTTAACTAAGGCTCACCCACTTACAAGATTTATATTTAATGGTTGGGTTTCGATTCCAGCTGGAAGGGATAACCTTGGAAAGGTAAAAAAAGGAAAATACAATATCTTTTCATGTCTGAGAATCATTATCATAAGCACATTTATAGAAAACTTTGAGTCTTTCTTGATATTTTTTATAGGTGACACACTAGTCAAGCGATGTCAAGGATGGAAGATAGAAGTCTCATCTCAAGCAACTCTGGTAAGCACAAGTCCCCTCATTCAAAGAGTATTGGGACAAATTTTTATACATATTAACCAGGATAATGTCTAACCCTTATCTTTTGAATTGTTTGCATGCTATGGCGATTTGGCTCTACTGCCGGCTTCCACCAATGCCTCCACAATGTGTATGATCCTACAGTATCCACACTTATAACATGGAAAAAGACAAATACTTGTTTCCTTTTTCTTTTCAAAAGGGTGGGGGTTTTACCCCATGACTCTTTGGAAGAGTAAGGGTGAATGACCTATATCAGAACTGGGAGTTAATATTAACATATGGTAGAACAATAAAACTAGCTCTAGCTTTGATTTGGAATATTGAGTTAGGTTATCTATCAAGTTTCAGTCTGAATATCCCTAGATAGCATAATATTCCATTCATTTGTGACGAGTTTAAACTCCTTGACAGTCGATCCTTGGATTAATCTGGGAAATGTATGATTTTTATACTAATTAAACTCTTTCTTCTTTAATATATCAACATGAGCAGGTGAAGTGATTATAGATTGCTTGATTATATACAAAATATAAGTAGTATAGGAAATCTACTATATAACCTAAATTGTTCATATTAAAGGTGACTATGTTTAATTACTTTGTTCGATACTACGAGATTCCTTTCGTTTCGGTATCTTATTTACATAGAAACTATACAAAACCCAAATGATTACTATAGAATTAATCATGCATACTTGTATCCTTTAACAATTTTTTGGTAAAAATAGGTGTATGCCATAATGTCAGTAAAAATTATTTATGTGCATTGTACAATTACTTAATTCATTTTATTAATTTCTCAATGTATAATTGGATGCTCTATTTCTGCTAAAACTACTATGTACAAGATAGCAGAACGTTGTGTATATCATTTATTTTGAACTAGTGAATGAATGTCTTATTTCCATTAAAATATACTCTGTACCAAAAAACAAAACTCTGTATATATCATTTGATTTCCAACGAATATATAAATTTCATATTATTAATAAGCCATTCCATTCCTTTCGATACTATATGGTGCATTTCGATAATTCGATTATGTATATTTCAAAAGTTTTATAAATGTATCAGTATCATACTTTAAGCATAACTCAACACCCATAGTGTTGACTTACACTATAAGATAATATTCTAGTATTATATTTAATCATAAAACATCATCGATCTGTAAATACCAAATGCATCATAATCTTTAATTATTGCTAGAATGCATAAGAATTACTATAGAATAATAATTTACGATGTATCAATGTGATAATCTATAGGGGATCTAGCAACTGTAACAAACTCACAATCAAACTCTTAAGAATGTTGCAAAGAAGAAGAGAAGAATGCACTCAATAATCACTCATAAACACAGAAAATGTAGAATAATAGTATCATACATCAGCTATAAGCTGGCACTATGTGAATGTAATGTCCCTTGTTAGGAATTTTATTAAAATGCCCAATTTTCGACTTTTTCCCCAATTTCGATCTTTGACTAGTTTTGATGCCTAGGTCCCAAATTTGACCCAAATGATCCCAAATATTATGAGAAGGTATATGAATGATATTAGAACATAAATATATGTTTCTGAGATGCCTTTAAACCTTTAAAATACTTCTGCAAATCCTCTTTCAATTCTGGCCAATGTAAGGAACTTTACTAGTAATTTCCCTTTGACTAGTATTGGTCTCTAGGTCTCAAATTGATTCCAAATTCCTTCAAATATTCAAGGAAGGTGTATTAATTATATTAGGACTTGAATATGATGTTAAGGTATGATATATGGCCACCAAAATACCTTTGAAAACTATGTTAAGATTATGGACCTAGTATGTAATTTTACTAGTAATTTGGGGTTCAAACCCCCCTGGGTAAGTATTGAAAATGGCTTCCCAAATGCCTCAAAAAACACTCAAATTTATGAAAAGAGGTAGAGAATGTCTCAAGGATGTTATTAAGTTCTCATGTGCATCACTAATTGATTTTTATATCTGTTCCAACCCTTTCCCATGCAGCTGCAAAAATCACCAATTCGACCCTTGGGGAAATGGCACTAGTTCTTCTCCCAATGCAATTAAAATGAGTAAAAATACTTCAAATGCTCAAGTACAGTACATGAAACTTGTAAAATACATCCATGGTAGTCTATTAATCATAAATTTATCATAGAACCATCCATTCATTCAAAATCATCAGCATTCTCATGCTATACATCAATGTAGTGGGGAAATGGCACCGGTCTTTCATTAAAAATGAGATTTATACATTTCTACTGGGAATTTCGACCTGAAACTTTTTGGAGATGAAGAAAAAATTATTTATTTCATATTAAAAAATAAATGGGGCATGATAAGCTCCCCCGAAGAGTACAATAGCTCACCAAAAACGCCCTCCCTCAAGGATCAAGAATATGCCATCAAAACTGGAAATGGTTGAGAGAATGTGCTGCAATATAAGAAACCATGAGCTTCCCTGTAGATGACACCTGCAAATAAATAATCCATTAAATCTCCAAATTAAAGGTCTGAATGGCCTTTCCAATTGCCAACTTGGATGGGAATCTTTCACCCTCGAAATTGGCTAAGGCAAGAAACTATTCATCCACTAGCTCTCCGTCTACACAAATGCAATTGCAAATTCTACAAATGATCAAAATATGGTTTCATTCTTTCTTATTGAAATTTATAAATTTCTAATGTCCTCCATGGGTCGAATTCCTTCCAAGAGACTCATGCGAACTCAAGTTGGGAAGAGATTCCAAAGGACGCCACTTGTACAAGAATTTCTAGTCTCCCACTTCCACCAAATCACATGTGGAAGAATCTTAGCTGCCCTTACACCCTTGAGCACCGTCTTGGAGTCTATTTTTATCCCTGATATATCATATATGTCATATGTCAGCCTTCAGGTCTGATTTGTGTCATAGTTGTCATATCATATTCATCATTGTTGTCATAGAGCTAGGGAATCTAGCCCTAGTGTCTCACTAGCTCCAAATTGCCTCTTCCTCTTCCATGGGAGTTACTCTTCATCTATATTTCAACCTCATTGACTCATGCCAAGTATTATTGACCTTGTAACTCATCCCAAGAACATTAGGCTTCCCATGGATTCGAAATAGCAAGAAGAGGATGCCATGTGGCACATAAATTCTAGCTTGTGTGGGTCCCCCTTCCTCCATGTGGCTTCATGATCAAATGTTAATTTGATTTTCACTTGTATATATTTATTCATCTCCTTTATTAAATATTTATGCCATCCTAATGTTCCAACATAATTTATTATCCCCATTATTCCAAATCCCAAAGCTTCCACCCCAAACCTAGGAAACTAATCATTTTCCTCCTTGGCAATTATTTGACCTTTAGCATTAATTTGACAAACTTTAATGAATAGAGACAATTTGATTAGTCAATTGTGACCCAATGAAAAATTTGGGACATGAAAAATCCTCCCTTCCCAATATTTCTTGTCCTCAAGCAATTTCAAACATGGATATTGAAGAACCTGCTTTTTGTATAATTTTTTGAACTTGCCATTGAATTGCCCAACCTTGAGTCTTTGAGTTTCCATGAAGGTCTTAGAGAGGAACCACCATGCTTGCTGCTACAATAATTTGATTAAAATCACTTTATTAAGTGGGAAATGCATCTCCCATACCTCTTGTTTCCTTCCAAAATTGAAACCAATGAGACTAAGAATTATCCCAGGGTCCCATTGCTTGTATTGCACTCCAACAATTAGAAGTGCTCTCCAATTCATAGTTCCCGGATCCCATTTTCTTGTATGCATTCTTATAAAAATCATGAATACAAAATATATATCATCAAAGGAAATAACAACATAATGAAAATGAACATCAAGAATATGCTTCATCAAAGAATCATGAAAGTGCTTATACCTCCAAGCAAGTAGACCACCATTTTCCAAGTGCATACAAGCATCAAGTAACCAATCAAATATGATCCAATGACATAGGTGAGGATCCCATGTCCTATCATGCTGATCCAAAAGGATGTGATATGCATCAAAATATTCAACCATGTATTCTTTTATCCAAGAAGTGAATGAAGTTCCTCAAACATCAATTGAACTAAGCAAGGAGCAAGGAAAATCCTGAGTCTTCAAGTGACTCAAGTGAACATCATAAGTGTATCCAGGAAGATATGTATCATCATAAGGTAAAACAATTTGCTAATTCAAATGTAAATAATAAGCTCCTCTATTCATGTCATCATCAAAAGGAGAGGTAGGAGTTTCATACCCCTCATGTGGCACCATTAGAAAAAAACCTTTCACCCAATTTTCATCTCCAATTCGTGTGGCTGAAAAAGAAGTATGGGGTGAGGAATTATGAACCAACTTTAAATCTTTACAACTCTTACCCATCAAAATATTTAATTCATCTTCTCCATAATTGGCTGTTCCAACTATTGTGAGATCATGTGCCTCCTCCAAGGCGTTGCAGCTCTCCCCATGAGGCACCACGTAATCCATCTAAACAAAGGAAAGTGCTTGTTCTTGTTCTTGTTTGAGTGTAGCATATTCAAGTACCTACATATCAACATGTACCTCATGTTCCACCATTACATGAGGTTCCTCCTTGGCAATTATTTCATCCATTTACTTCTTTTCCTTGAAACGAAACCATTGCTCATTCTTTTTTCCAAGTTGCTTTCAAGTTGACTAACCAACAATTCGAAACCCTGCATTAGTTGCCTCCATTTGTCTTCAAAGGATGGTTTCGGTTATTTTATAAACTCCTCATTCTCCTCTAAGGTTCCTTTTTTATCCCTAGTCATAGTTTTCTCAAAATGCACTTTTTTTTCCTTTCTTTTCTTTTTCCTAGTTCCTCCTCTTCAACAATATTACTTTTGATTCCAATGTATAAGATTGGTCCCTAACTTTTTGTCATCATAAATATTAGACCACATCAGGTGCTAAGATCATGTTCTGCTACCACTGTAATGTCCCTGGTTAGGAATTTTATTAAAATGCCCAATTTTCCACTTTTTCCCCAATTTCGACCTTTGACTAGTTTTGATGCCTAGGTCCCAAATTTTCCCCAAATGATCCCAAATATTATGAGAAGGTATATGAATGATATTATAACATAAATATGTGTTTCATGGATGCCTTTGAACCTTTAAAATACTTCTGCAAATCCTCTTTCAATTCTGGCCAATGTAGGGAACTTTACTAGTAATTTCCCTTTGACTAGTATTGGTCTCTAGGTCTCAAATTAACTCCAAATGCCTTCAAATATTCAAGGAAGGTGTATGAATGATATTATGAATTGAATATGATGTTCAAGGATGAGATATGGCCACGAAAAGACCTCTGAAAACTCTATTAAGATTCTGGACTAAGTATGTAACTTTACTAGTAATTTGGGGTTCAAATACCCCTGGGGTAAGTATTGAAAATGGCTTCCCAAATGCCTCCAAACCCACTCAAATTTATGAAACGAGTTAGGGGATGTCTCAAGGATGTTAATAAGGTATCATTTGCATCATTAATTGATTATTATCTCTGTTCAAAACCTCTCCCATTCAGTTGCAAAAATCACCAATTCGACCCTTGAGGAAATGACACTATTTCTTCTCCCAATGCAATTAAACTGAGTAAAAATACTTCAAATGCTCAAGTACAGTACATGAAACTTGTCAAATAAATCCATGGCAGTCTATTAATCATAAATGTATTAGAGAACCATCCATTCATTCAAAATCATCAGCATTATCATGCTATACATCAATGTAGTGGGGAAATGGCACTGTTCTTTCATTAAAAATGAGATTTATACATTTCTACTTGGAATTTTGACCTGAAACTTTCTGGAGATGAAGAAAAAAGTATTTAATTCATATTAAAAAATAAATGGGACATTAGAAGCTCCCACAAAGAGTACAATATCTCACCAAAAATTCCCTCCCTCAAGGATCAAGAATATGCCATTAAAACTAGAAATGGTTGAAGGAGTGAGCTGCAATAATAGAAACCATGAGAGGAACTATAGCTTACACCTGAAAATAAAGACTCCATTAAAGCTCCAAATGAAATTTCTGAATGGCCTTTCCAATTACCAACTTGGATGGGAATCTTTCACTCTCGAAATTGGCTAAGGCAAGAAACTAGTCATCCACTAGCTCTCCCTCTTCACAAATGCAATTGCAAATTCTACAAATGATCAAAAGCAGGTTTCATTCTTTGTTATTGACATTTATAAAGTTCTAATGTCCTCCATGGGTGGAATTCCTTCCAATAGACTCATTCCAACTCAGGTTGGGAAGAGATTCCAAAGAACGCCACTTGTACAACAATTCCTAGTCTCCCACTTCCACCAAATCACATGTGGAAGCATCTTAGCTGCCCTAACACCCTTGAGTGCCCTCCTGGAGTCTATTTTTAGCCCTGAGATGTCATATATGTCATATTTCATCCTTCAGGTCTGATTTGTGTCATAGGTGTCATAGCATCTTCATCATTGTTGTCATAGAGCTAGGGAATCTAGCCCAAGTGTCTCACTAGCTCCAAATTGCCTCTTCCTCTTCCATGGGAGTTAATATTCCTCTATATTTAGACCTTGGATGAGTCATTCCATGAATAATACCTTTTGAACTCCCCTAAGTATGTTACCATTCACCTTGAATTCGAATTGGTGAGAGAATGTTGCCAAGTGTAGTGGGGAAATCTAGCCATATGTGGGTCCCACTTCCTCCATGTGTCTTTATGATCAAATACCACTTTGATTTTCACTTGTATATATTTATTTAGATCCTTTATTAAATATTTATTCCATTCTAATTTTCAAACATCATTTATTATCCCCCTTATTCCAAATCCCAAAGCTTCCACCCCAAAACTAGGAAACTAGTAATTTTCCTCCTTGGCAATTATTTGACCCTTAACATCAATTTGACAAACACTAATGAATATGGCCAATGTGATTAGGCCATTGTGACCCAATGCCAAATTTGGGAAATGACAGTGAATCAATGAAAGTAATGAATGTGTTACAATAAACTGTGATGTAGCATCATATAGGATTCGAATTAGCCAAGTAGGTCATTCGAATCAAGCTCAAAGACTAGCTTGGATAACAATGGAGACATCATCCAGTCAGTAGTATCAATCATAAATGGTAATAGTCAGTCGAGTGTGTCTAACTGAGTCTAACATAACCATCTAGGCATAAATCAGGGAATGGAGACTCCAAGGGGGGTGCATGAGGCTGTCAAATAGTCAAGTGGAACTCCAGAACTAGCTAACAAGAATCTACAAGCAGTAAACATGAGCAATCAGTGGAAGAACTACTCAGTCAATGCACTAACTGAATGATAACTCCTGGTAGGTGAGATAAGGCTCCCTAACTGAGAGATAATTTATGGTAGGTGAGAAAAGGTGCAATTGCCATGCAGAACAATCAAGGAGGGTGCATCAGGTGGGTAGTAGGCCAAATGGGGGCTGAAGACAAGCTCTAGGGAGTTGAAAGTGAGCTCTAGGTGCTGGGAGGACTACCAACATGATGACTTGATGCATGCAGTGGCATGGAAATGCATGCAGCATGTAGATTTGCATGTAGCCATGTAAAATATAAAAATGGTGTGAATATTCCAACACCCCCCACAAGTTATACTATGAGACAATAACTGAAATTTGAAAAAATAGGGCCCTGGTGACTAAGACCAATGGTCACCTCGTACAATCAATCTAAAATAAACTAAGTGAGGAAAAAAGGAAAACCCAGTGGGAAGAAAGCACTCCCTCAAAATAGACTGAAGAATTCTAATGTAGCATATCATCACTCACCCCTGAAGGAGGTAAGCATCCTTCCTTTCCGAAGACAGCTCGATCAATCTGAAATGGATCAGCAATGTCACAAGGATGAACCCTTACATGTTGAAAATATGACCTGGAAGATCAGGAAGCAGTGGCTTCCCATCGAAGAAGAGGATCAATAAAGTAAGAAGGATGAAACCTTCCATACTGAAAATCTGGTCTGACAGATCACGGAGTAGTGGCTTCCATCGAGGAAGAGGATCAACAATGTGAGAAGGATGAAACCTTCCATGCTGAAAATATGGTCTGGAAGGTCGGGGAGCAGTGGTTTCCCATCGAGGAATAAGAGGAAAAACAGGTGTGAGATGTTCAGGTTCTTGTGGATCTGGATCTCCCATTCGCTCATCATCATCATCAATTACTAGACCTTCAGGTTCTTGTGGATCTGGTTCTAGCATTCTTTCATCATCATCTCCATCTTTAGATTCTGAATCTGAAATATCATGTGAAGATGCATCATCACATCAAAACATGGAATCTGAAATTTCATGTGGAGAAGCAGTGTTCTCTTGCGCATCATCAATCAAAGGAGGAACATACCCAAAAATGTGAATGTCATGAAACTGCTTCAGAATGTACATGTAGGCCTTTGATATCTCATTTGAACCATCATAGATGAGATGATTAGAGCAAGATGATGATGGATCTTCATTAAGATCAAAGGAGGATGCAGTAGTGGTGGCCCATTTTGAAATAGGAGTTGGACAAATAGATGCTAGATCTTCAGGCTCTTGTGGATCTGGATCTAGCATTCACACTTCTTCAAGAGTCCTCTTTTTCTTAATCTTCTTTGGTGTATCTTTTCCCTTTAAGAAACTTTTGAAGGTGCCATGAGAAAACTTGTCTCTTAGAAGACCATCAACTACATTTTGAGCTTGCTTGTAGTTGAGATGAGATATTCTACTCTCTTCATGTGCATGAGAGCAAAGAGCAGACTTCTTTGAGAGAGGTAAGAAGTGTGAAAAATCATAGAGTTTTGTCTTATGATTTGCAACTCCTTTTGTAATGATTTCCGCTGAAACAATGTGTTGTACCTCAACTTCATTTGGAGAAAATATCACTCTTTTGGGATCTCCAATATGAGTCATTTGATACCTTGAAAGAACATTAGTTGCAAGAGAAGGAACATAAAGCACATCAGAAAAGTAACCATGGTCAAGATCGATTCTTCCAATCCCCTGAGAGGAGACTTCGGAATCATTTCCCAATTTGATGGAAGGGCCAACTGAGCTTTCTAAACTGGAGAAGAGATCTTTGGAGGAAGACATGTGTCTTGTAGCTCATGAATCTATGATGAAAGAAGAATCTACTGATGCACTTGCCATGAGCGCATGACATATTTCTTTGTCTTTGGATCTAGAAGGTTCAGTATCAGTATCTTTCTTCCTTGCACATGCAGGTATAGGAAGATTGTTCTTCTCAAGTAACTGAGCCATAAAATCTATAGTCTTCTTCATGCAAGTACTCTCAGGATGGAAACCTCGATGACAATATGTGCACTTGGATCTTTCCTTCTGAGAATGCTTGGTCTTCCTTGAGTTCGAAGCCCCATCTGATTGATATGGAATATCTTTAGGCTTTGTATCATTCGCTCTCTTATTAGAAATCTTTTGCTTTCCCTTACCATTCGCTCTTTTGGCCTCAATAACTGTAAGGGACAAATCCAACTTGGGTTTGATCATTCCCATGGAGATTAACTTCTCTTCCTCTTGAGTAAGAGATTGGATGAAGTCATCAAGTGAGGGAAACTTCTTGGAATGGACATCTTAGATGACTGGAAAGTATAGACAAAAACTAAGAAGTTTGGCCCCAACTTTGAGAGAATGTCAAGAATAAGCTGCTTGTCTTCTTTCACTATCTCATAACTTTTCAACTGTGATATCAAGATTTTGAACTTGGTGAGGAACGTATTGATTGATTTGAAGCTGTCTGGACTCAAAGAGATGAGTTCATTCTCCAATTTGTGACCTTTCATATGATCTTTATGTCCAAAAATGGATTCAAGCTTGTCCCAAACCTCTGTAGGAGATGTAAGATCGATGACATGGAAGTGAAGATCTTCAAAAATTGAGAGAAGGAGAAGGCCAACTGCTTCATCAATCCTATCCATGTACTGGAATTTTCAACTGCACTGAGAGGTTCTACCATCGTCCCATTGAGTATCCTGGTGAAGCTCTTAGATCTCATGAAGAGAGCCATCTTGGATTTCCATTCAACATAGTTGGAAGATGTGAGCTTTAGATCCATCTGAACAGAGAAGGTCAAATTGTTGAAGAAGAATTCGAATGGGTGAATAAACTTGCAAAAAAAGAAGATTTTTTGCTGATGGAGAATGCTACACTTTGAATGAACACTAAGCACATAGACTAAGTCCTTCACACCTAGATAGATCTCACTGGATTTCTCCAATGAATTCAAGTAATGGAACCAGGATTTGTTGTGGAAACCCAGAGGCTTCTGGTGCCCATGTGAAAGATAGCTGCTCAAAGAAATGCTGCAATTCGAATAGCTGTTGACTGCTCTGATACCATATGATAATCTACAAGGGATCTAGCAACTGTAACAAACTCACAATCAAACTCTCAAGAATTTTGCAAAGAAGAATGCACTTAATAATCACTCATAAACACAGAAAATGTAGAACAATAGCATCATGTTAGAAAAACAGGATCGCACAGCAATAACAATAAACATAAATGCAAATATAATCACATAGACACATTACAAGAGAGACACCAATATATCATGGTTCACCCAAGATGAGCTACATCCACACTGAAACTGCCAGTCCTTATTATTATACCATCCAGCAAATTAAGGGATACAACGTGCAACACATCCGCTGCACTTCCTCTTCACTGTCTCACAATCTCTCTTCACGATCTCAGAGATATTTACAATGCATAATACCTAATACATCAACCCTAACCGTATTATAATGTCTTTCTTATAAAGATAAATACAAAGGGAAAATACCTCGGGTTACCCAAAACCATGGGCCCGTAATTTGTTGGGGAAACAACCAAAACATTTCCTTCTGGGGCATGCTGGCCCCCGCATCCCCTAGTCGGGGGAGTGCAACCACTCCCCCCGAAACCCCCTAGGACGTGTTCCGGGATCATAACAAAACCTAGGATACAAAACGATTGAAACAACATCATCTATGACACTGGAAGATCAGACTCCACAACCAACAATCTCTCACTTGGAGATGGATCACAGGAACTCCACCGCTGTTGTACTTGCTGGACTTGGACTTGGCAAATTTCTCATATTCTCCTTCACGCTAGAAGGCCAACTGAAACCGAGCAAGAACTCAGTTTGTCTCTGGTCACTACCTTTGTGAACATGTCTACAGGATTCTGTTGGGTCACGGATTTGTCCATATTTTCATCACCTATCGACATATATTTCATCCCTCTTCTTAATATTATTATCCATTTATCATTCCATTTTCCATCGATTGTTTGTAACTGCCCATAAAATACCATATTACTTCCATTGATGCTTTAGTGGTTAATCATGATTATTTTCCTTTATTTTTTATGAATTGAAGACTATTATCCATAATTTTACTGATGATGGTTTATGGAGTGATTTTTCATATTAACAGTAGTAGCACTCATGGTTCAAGCTGTTCGGAAATCCACATCATCTATTTCGGGATACATCATCTATTTCAGGATCTTGCATGATCTATTTCAGGATTTTGCATGCATAGGCATGCATCCCAGTCACCAGTTTGATGCCTCCAGCACCTTATCCACCTTCTTCTAGCACCCGGGGGCCACTTACCACAGAGTTTTAGCCCTCCTAAGCTGAAAGGCGCCCTCTTCTCACCTACTGCCAGAGAAGGGCGCACTTGTTCACCTACCACTGCAGATTCACTTCAGTTACATTCAGTTAGCTCAGATTCTCCCTGATTTGAGGCTAGTTTCACTCCCAACTGACTGTATCACTTCCGTTTGACATCCAGTTTGATTAGGTGACTTGTTCTGACTTCAGTTAGCCTCCCATGCGCCCCCACTGAGCCTCCAGATCCTATATCAGTGCTACACACTTCAGTTACATTTATTATACTCAGTTAGACTCAGATTGACACCTGGATGACTGGTTGTTGTGATTGATGAGCACCACCGATGATTTATGAGGACTCCTAGATAGAGTCAAGCTACTCCATTCAGTGATTCGAATGACCTCCTTAGGCAATTCGAATTGCTCAGTCATTGTGACAGTTTGTATTGTAATTCATTCACCCTTTCTGGGATAGAGAGAACTGCTGCATGTTTTGCACAGTTTTGCACCATATTTTCTATGTTCATCTGTTGTGATTGATTTACTTGTTCATTAGATCTGCTGTGACTAATTTTACATGGTATCAGAGCCATTGCAGGGACAAGATCTCTTTTCTACAGGTGTTTATACAAGAAGATTTGACTGAATTGCTAAAAATTGCAAAAAGTTTGGCATGAGATATCTCAAGGGCATTCGCTCCTGTGCATGCAAAGCTTGAAAAATATTCCAATACCACTCCAGAAGCTTGAGTTACCACATAATTCCTGGATCTGATACATTGGACCTATTCAACATTGCTTGAAATCCAATCCCAGGTGTGATGCAACTCTCAAAGGGTGGATTGTTCAACCTTATTGTGGTTGTTTTGATGTGATTTGCAGGTTTATTGTCTCCTCCAATTGCACTCTCTACCTTCTGCATGCAAGCCTTTCTACAGCAATTGCATTCGCTATAGTCTGCATGCAAGCTTCCTCTTCATCAGTTGACTCAATCCTTGCAATGGAATACTCTTCTTCAAATCCTATCCTCACCCCATTCAATTATTTTGATTGGAAAGATGATATGGAGATCATATTACATTCAAAAGGTTACTACCGAGTCACTCTTGGTCTTGAATTGGAGCCAAACAATGTAGCAGAAAGAACCAAACACTACAACAAGCTTGATGAAGCTTACGGTCTTCTTTGTCTCTCCATCTCCAAGGATCTTCACTTCCATCTCAGCGGATTGAAGACTCCAAAATCCATATGGGAGCAACTTGAAACACTATTCGGCAAGCAGGATGAGCTTAGGGCTTTTCAATTAGAGAATGAATTGATTGGCCTTAATCCTGAGAATTTCGAGACCATCAATGAATTCTTCATAAAATTCAAGAACTTGAACTTGCAATTGAAGAACAGTGTTGTTATCAAAGAGGATAAACAGTTGATCCTCTCCATTCTAAGCAAGCTTGGGAAAGATTATTCGGTATTTGTCTCCACTTTCAATTCCGGTCAGCTAACTACCCCGAATTGGAAGATGCCTACCTTGAATGCCTTCATTGAGTCCGTTACGAAAGAGCATGACAATTTGATTCAAATGGGGTCCATAAGCTCCAAAGATTCAGCCCTATTTGTTCAAGGACCCAAGATCTCGAATGGTAAAGGAAAGCTAAAGAAGGAGAAGCCCAAATTCGAGCCTCACAAGCAAAAAGACAAAGGCAAGCAAACGGATGCACCATCCAGTTCGAAATCCAAGCAAAAGGGCAAAGAAGGTAACCAAAAATCTAAATGTACTTATTGTAACCGTGGCTTTCATCCCGAAAGTTCATGTATGAAGAAGACTATAGATCAAATGGCCCTCCTTTTGGAAAAGAACAACATTACCCTTCCTGACGGTGCAAGGAAGAAGGATCGGAATGACGATCATGAAAGAGGACAAGCACTCATGGCAACGGTTCCGAAGCCCACTCTCTTGATATATTCAGGTGCATCAAATCATATGGCTGCAAATATTGATTCTTTTTCCTCATTCGATCCAAACAGCTCCATCCCCATCCATTTGGGAGATGACTCAAAAATTTCTTCAAAGGGCAAAGGTACGATTCATGTAGAAAATGGATGCTTTCAGAATGTTCTCTATGTGCCTTCCTTAGCTTCGAATCTCCTTTCTGTGTATCAAATGACACATACTGGTGATCCAAAGAAAGTCACATTCAGCCCTAATACAGTTGAAATTTCTGATATCAAAAGTGGAAGACTAGTTGCGGTTGGGAAGGCAAACCACACTGCAAAATGTTATGAGTTTTCGCACTTTATACCGCTTGCAAAGCCCACCGCTCTTCGCACACATGGTAATGAGGTTAGTAGGCTTTGGCATGAAATATTTGGACATCTAAATTATAAGTATTTGCTGCTGCTATCAAATAAATCCATGGTAGATGGGCTTCCACAACTCCGTTCCTCGAAGGGAATATGCACCGGTTGCATTATTGGGAAGCACCCCGAGCACAGATTCGACCGCGGAAAGGCTAGCAGAGCCTCTACTATTTTGGGATTGATCCATTCTGATATCAGTGGTCCGCTGCCCCATATGTCATTAAATGGTTCAAGGTATGTTTTGACATTTATTGACGATTTTTCCCGCTTTACATGGGTATTCTTTCTCAAAAACAAGTCAGAAGTGCTTGGAAAATTCAAGGATTTTAAGGCTTCTGTTGAGACCACCACTGAGAGCAAGATCAAAGCTCTTAGATCTGATAATGGTGGGGAATATATCAAGTCCGAGTTGCTGCAACTTTGTGCCCAAAGCGGAATCAAGATCCAACATACAGTTCCCTACACACCCCAGCAGAACGGTGTAGCGGAAAGGAAAAACCGGTCACTGAAAGAGATGGCTACATGCATGATTGAATCGAAAGGTTTGGCTGCAAATCTTTGGTCTGAAGCAATCAATGTTGCTGCATATATACAGAACCGTGTCCCACATTCATCCGTGAAAGGTATGACTCCTTTCGAAGCATTCTTTGGTCACAAACCGGATGTGTCAAATTTGAGAGTTTTTGGCTCTACTGCATGGGCTAGAATTCCTTCTGAGAAGAGACGATCTTTGGATCCACAAAGTATCGAGTGCATATTGATAGGATATGGGGAAGAATAAAAAGCATATAAACTCATGGATATCATATCTAAAAAGATATTCATAGAGCGCAGTGTGCAGTTTGAAGAACCGCTTCAAGAATTGCAACTAGTTGAGGAGAAAACTGCCGATTCACCGCGCCTTCACCAGAAGAAGATTCGAGCAGCGATAATGAAGGTATGAGTTCTGATATTTCTGATATTGTAGAAGCATATGATGATCATGACATATCAGGTTCGGAATCCGACCATTCATATCCCCCTCAGCTACCAAAGTGGGCCCAAAACACTCTACAATCTGCTGGTTCTAGTCTTGGAAATCCTGTTGATCCGAGACGAACAAGAGGAGACTTTCAAAGGGTAGGTATGGCTCTTTCTATTGCTGATCCATTTCTTCCTGAGATTTGTTATTTGATGGCTGGTTCAGATCCCCAATCATACTATTCAGCCCATCGAGATCCGAGATGGAAAAGTGCCATGGATGAAGAGTACAGTTCTCTTCAAAAGAACAATACATGGGAGCTAGTTTCTCCTTCACCTGGAAGAAAATTAGTGAAGTGTAAATGGGTCTACCGTACTAAAGTTGCTGCTGATGGCACTATCAGAAAATATAAAGCAAGGTTGGTGGCAAAAGGTTTTTCCCAAGTCCAAGGAGTGGACTACACAGAGACTTTTGCACCGGTTGCAAAGATGGATTCCATCCGCCTTGTTTTATCTATTGCCGCATCCAAGCACTGGGAAGTGCATCACATGGATGTGAAGAGTGCATTTTTACATGGAGACCTTGCTGAAGAGGTCTATATGCAGCAGCCAGAGGGTTATACATCAGATCCATCATTGGTTTGTAGATTGAAGAAATATTTGTACGGGTTAAAACAGGCCCCAAGAGCTTGGTACGCAAAGATGGACTCCTTCCTTCTTTCTCAGAATTTCCAAAGATGAAAATCTGATCCGAATGTCTATCTTCAGCGAGTTAAAGGTAATTTGTTGGTTATTGTACTTTATGTTGATGATCTGCTTATTACTGGTAGCACACTTACTTCAATAAACAAGCTAAAATCTGCCTTAAATCTAGCTTTTGACATGAGCGATTTGGGCTTGCTGAGTCACTTTTTGGGCTTGGAGATAGCTCAAAATTTCGATGGGATCACTATATCTCAGCAAAAATATGCTTCCGACCTGTTATTGAAGTTTAATATGGCTGAATGTAAGGCAGCCCCGTTCCCATTCCTCTCAGGAATCAGTCTTGAGGAGGGAGATTCCACACCGCTTGCAGATTGCAGTATGTATCGACAGTTGATTGGTTCACTACTTTATTTGACACATTCACGGCCTGATATCTCATATGCCGTAAGAGCCGTGTCAATATATATGTAGCAGCCACATGAGATTCATTGGCGAGCAGCCAAGCGGATCTTGCAGTATGTGCAAGGTACGAGACAGTTTGGCATACATTATGCTGCAGATTCTGAGGTAGATTTCATTGGTTTTACTGATTCAGATTGGGCAGGTGATAGCATTGATCGGAAGTCCACTTCTGGTTATGTTTTCATGATTGGTCATGGTGCTATTTTCTGGTCCAGCAAAAAGCAAGCAGCCATTGCACTTTCTTCAGCAGAGGCAGAGTATCGAGGGGCAGTCAATGCCTGCATTCAGGCAGTTTGGTTGCAGGGTATTCTTTCCGAGTTTGGTTTTGGTGGCACTACTTCGACTGTCCTATTTTGTGACAATCAAAGTGCTATCAAGATCTCCACAGATCCAGTTCAGCGGCAGAGGACCAAACACATTGAGATTCATATGCATTACATTCGACAGTTGGTGCATGACCGCACCATCATTCTGCAATATTGCCCTACTGATGAGCAAATTGCAGACATCTTCACCAAGAGCTTCACTGAGAAGAAGTTCTCTTACCTCCGTTCACTGTTGGGGGTGAGTTCCATCATGGTGGAGACAGATTGATTCATTATTATGCTTTAGCTTGAGGGGGGGCTTTCTTCCCACTAGGTTTTCCCTCTTTCCTCACTTAGTTTATTTTCAGCATTTTTTGGATTATTGTATTGGGGTGACCTTTGGTCTTAGTTACCAGGGCCCCACATTATTTTAGTTGGCACATCATAGTCTAGCTTGAGGGGGGGTGTTCGGATATCCACATCATCTATTTCGGGATACATCATCTATTTCAGGATCTTGCATGATCTATTTCAGGATATGATCTATTTCAGGATTTTGCATGCATAGGCATGCATCCCAGTCACCAGTTTGATGCCTCCAGCACCTTATCCACCTTCTTCTAGCACCCGGGAGCCACTTACCACAGAGTTTTAGCCCTCCTAAGCTGAAAGGCGCCCTCTTCTCACCTACTGCCAGAGAAGGGCGCACTTGTTCACCTACCACTGCAGATTCACTTCAGTTACATTCAGTTAGCTCAGATTCTCCCTGATTTGAGGCTAGTTTCACTCCCGACTGACTGTATCACTTCCGTTTGACCTCCAGTTTGATTAGGTGACTTGTTCTGACTTCAGTTAGCCTCCCATGCACCCCCACTGATCCTCCAGATCCTATATCAGTGCTACACACTTCAGTTACATTTATTATACTCAGTTAGACTCAGATTGACACCTGGATGACTGGTTGTTGTGATTGATGAGCACCACCGATGATTTATGAGGACTCCTAGATAGAGTCAAGCTACTCCATTCAGTGATTCGAATGACCTCCTTAGGCAATTCGAATTGCTCAGTCATTGTGACAGTTTGTATTGTAATTCATTCACCCTTTCTGGGATAGAGAGCACTGCTGCATGTTTTGCACAGTTTTGCACCATATTTTCTATGTTCATCTGTTGTGATTGATTTACTTGTTCATTAGATCTACTGTGACTAATTTTACACAAGCCTCCAAAGTTGGCATGAAGATTCACAACATGGTTTCATTTTTAGGACTGATTATGTGGACTTGTGATTTAAATTCGTGCCCAAGTCCAGCATGGAAGCCTCCAGCTCATGATCAAATGGCCTGAACCAAAAACGTGTTCCAGATAAGAACATAATAATTTGCGTCACAATTTGCAGCCAGAGGAAGAAGAATATCGAAAATATGGGACATGGGGTTTGTGCGTAACGGCCTCAATTACTTGACTCGTGAAGACATCACCGAACAAATCAACGGTTTGAGATATACAGTTGCTTCTCTAAACGTGTAAGACCAAGATTTACTGTTGCGATCAGTTTCCAAATTAACAAATGTGTTGAAACAGATCACAAGTTGGGGATTCAGTTTCTCATTCTTCTGAGAGAATTTTATGTATAAATATGTAATCATTCTCATGTATTGGGGGAGGCGAGCAAGCAATTTTATGCTATAGAATTTGATCCAGACTCTGTTGTAATAATTCCATTCTAATAATACATGCTGGCAGTTTCTTAATTCTCGAGTTGTAGACTTTCATTGTGGAGATCCAGCTCTACTCAGTGGAGGAAGGGCCCTCTTCCCTGAGCAGACGCTGATAGTGTTGATTGTAGTTGTGTAGATTTGTTTATCATTTAGTTCATGCTTTCTTTCATTGATAGATTTATAGTTTTTGTTATTCATGTTAATTGCTTTTGATAGATCGTTTGCCAACATAACACTTCTTTTAGATTTAAGAAATTAGATATTGCTTCATAAGAATTGATTTTGTTTGAAGTGTGATTAGATTTACATTTTGGTTTCATGAATATGTTTTAGGTTTGATTTATTTTCAAAAAGGTGTGATCTAGTTTACAAAGAGTTTCGATTTCATACCAATAGATCAATAGTGTCAGGTATAAATTGTGTTTGCATAGATATTGCACGATAGATTTGAAATAAAAGACTTCCTCGGGTTGACAATTTATGTTTTGGGAGTTTCAATTGTTTATTTAATTAGACAATTAATCTGACCAACATTTTGGCGCCGTTGCCGGGGAAGTTATCAATGGTGCAAAAGTACATCTGACATTGTTTTGTAGATGTATTGTTAAAGTAGAGCATGTAGGTCGCATGATTACTTTTCAGTTTATTGAATTTTCTTTGAGTGTGTTTTTTTTTCTTTCTTTGCATTCAGTTTTATTTCAATTTCAAATTTTGGAGCGTAAATCTTATCATTCCCCTTAGTGGTGTTGTAAGCACCACCCATTATACTAACAAGTTGACAGGAACATTCGAAGGAGGAGCCTCCAAATAGAACATGAAGAATCTAATGAAGAGATGGAAGGTAAGAAAGATGCAGAATTTGTTACCTTTGAATTTTCCATCATAGATTCAGGAGGAGTGGCACCAATGAAAAGCATTCCCCCACATGTTCTACCAAATTTTCACGGTTTGGAAAATGAAGACCCTGATGTATTTTTATTTCAATTCGAAGTACTTTGTAGATGATATGGTTATTTTTCTAATGATCAAAAGTTGAATGTGTTTCCTCTTACTCTAAAAGGAACATCCCTCTAATGGTTCATGAGCCTCGGTGGGAATTGTATACAAACTTGGGAAGACATGAAACATGTATTCTTGAAAATGTACCAAGATTATTGCAGGGTTAATGAAGATATCTTCGAAATGACACAAGCAGAAGAAGAGAGTTTGGAGGATTACATGGAACACTTTCAATACAATCTTCAAAGATCTAAACAAAGAAAACTGGGGAAAAAGGCCTTGAAAACACTCCTACTCAAGGGAATCCATGCTAAATATTTATAAATATTAAATCTGATGGGAACATGTAATGTATTTCAGTTAGCATATGATGATATTTGTGAGTTGTGTAGAAGGTATTCAAGAGGAAACTTCAAGACCGGTAATAATTCTAAGGAACTTTTATCTCTATTTTTGAAATCTGTTGCAAAAACAAGAGTTTTACGAGCTGCAATCAGTAATTTATTTGAAAATTCTAATGTTGATATCAATTGTTCACTAAATTCACAATTGTGTGTTTTGTAGGTTAAGGAAAAGCATGAGTAATTTGAAGAAATAGTTCTCCCTCGGTGCCAGAAGAAACATCTTGCAATGGATTATCCTTTAGATAATCTCACAATTTGTGGCATATGTGACTCAAATCATTCCATATATCGTTGGCCCTCCTTAACAAGGATGAAAGAAACATATAAAAGAGATCTGGAAGTTGAAGCAAACTCATTGCAACAGTCATGGAAACTATGGCCTACATGTATGGTTCACAACTCTATCCCTATATTTCCTTACTCTCATAGTCAATCATTGAATACTCTTCCACCATGGAAGCTGTTGCAGCCTTAATTTAACTCTTACCTACCTTATCCACAAGGTTGGAATGGCCTATCTTATGATCACATGGTCACTCTCTCTCATGTTGCAACACAACTTGGTCCTTCAGTATCAACCTCAGAAACCAATCCTCTACATTAGCCACATCTGTCTTCTCATCAAACTCCTTGGTATCCAACACAATTTCCTATCCAATCCACCCTCCACCCTAACCATAATAAAGCAATACAATATGCTTACAGTGTTGAACTGCAAAATTTTCCTACATTTCCCTCCTGTTCTACCTCACCTACACCGCTGCAAAAAGACTGTGCACTATTGCAACAAATACATACGAGGCCTGAACATGTTTTAAATCCAAGACTTGGAAGTGAATTTTCTTATCATCATCAATAAGTTAACAAGATCAAAAAATTTGATGAAGAACATACATTTGAACCAAATATTGAAGCATCCTTCACATCATTAGATCTGAATCTCTTATACATTAATGAATATCAGCCTAGCAAGGAGATTCATGGTGTAACAGCCATGAGAAATCAAGGGAACAAAGAGTATATTGAATCTTGGTTTCAATCTATCATTGGTCTTCAACATCATTCCATACTTCACCAATTCTTGGCACCATCATTTAAAGGGAAGTTGATCTGTCATATCCTAGCATTCATAAATTTATATTTTTTGTTGGGAGTATGAGAATACTTGAGTCATTTGCTCGAAAGTGGCTCCATTGGAAGTTTTCCTACACTTGAAAAGAATTTTTTATTTCCAAGTAGTGTAGAATATTGTAAATAAATACAATTGGTAAGATCCCATTCAATTTTTCACTTAGATATAGGATGCATAGATAGTGTCATTTTATTTTGAATGATAACTCTTGGACACATGGTGCAGTAAGAGCCACCCATATTACTAATCTCTCTTTTTCAGGAAGTTGGTAAGAGGAAGGAAGCATTGGTGAATGAAGACTCCATGGGAAAATGAGACAAACGATTATGGAACTTCTCAAGCTTGAAACTTGTGTGAGCATCATGGTATGTGTTTATTTTTCATTTATATATAACACATCCATAAAAATACATAGGCTTTATTTCAACATTATATCAGCTTTTAAAAAGTTGCAGCCGCTGCTGCAACACACTGTGTAAGTCAATCTAGGTACTCAATGCTTGAAATTTTTGGGTATGAGTGTGTTTTCTGTTGAAATTTATATCATTAAAAACATTCACACCTATTCCGGTCACTTTTTGGGAGTCAAATTCCATTTATTGGATTTTTGTGGCATTTTGACTTGAACTTTTTACGGAAACACAGTCGGGGCAGTCCAATTTTGGAAGACCAAATGGACTTATTTTTAATACCTCTTTACATACAAAGTATCCCTTTGAATCTAGTCTCCAAACCAATTTCAATTTTTTATATTGGGCATCAAACGGAAAATTTATGGTCAAAATACTAACGAGGTGTCAAGCAGGTAGCTTAGGAACAGAGCTGGGACAGTCACTTTTTGGATGCCTTATTGGATATATATTGAAAACATATTTCATTGGAATATTCCCCTATGAATCTAGTTTACAACACAATTTGAATCACTCAATTCCGATATCATACGCAAATTTTATGACCAAAATACCAACTGCCTATCACAAATGAACATTTTTTAAAACTTGGTTTCCTAGATGGTTCATTGGCCTATTTGATGCATGTATTCTCATTGGATTAAAAACATGTTTCTATTGGGTATCCCTACATGAATCTACTTTAATCTCCAATTGGAATCATGTCAATCCGTTATCAAACGAAAATGTTATGCCTAAAACCGTGACTGTTGGTGTAGTCCAGAATTCGAAAAACACCTTGTCATGCACGCTGTTACTAAGCAAATTTGGAATATCATCACATAGAATTTTTAAAACCTGTTTCTAATGGACATAGAAATATGAATTTACTTTCATTTGGATTTTGAATCACTCAAATCAGACAAGGAACAAATAATTTATGATCGAAATAATGTTGGTGAGTCTAGATGGCCATCGCTCTACCACAGGTATAAAGTGGATTTCGCTTCGCTCATTTTTCTTTGGATTTGTTTTATAAGTAATTGCTTGCTGTTTTTTTTCATATGATTTGGGTGAAGAGAGACCAATAACCTCTCTTCTTCCATCATCTCATGTTTTATTGCAGGAAAGTGCTAGGTTTTTGTAGGTCCTTAGAAGAAGAAGGTCAATGCATGCACGAGTGACTCTTGAAGACTTTTTATCAATTTGAAAATGGATTGAGCACATTAAAAAATGAAGAGATTTATGTGAAAACCATATGAAGACCAATGTTCAAGAATTCAAGTTCCGTTGCTACATGAATTGCTACTAAAGAAGCCTCCCAAAAGACCTTTCGTCCATCGTGCTCATTCACCAACACCATGTTATGCCCATACATTTCCTTATTGCCTCCACCATTCCATCACTTCCATGACCTTCTGATCCATTTCATCAGTCCCATACTATCCAATCCAATAACACCTAACCCATGAATAATGTCTCTCAGCCCTCTTACATGTTGAGTTACACCCTATCCTTTTCATTTTACCAATAAAGCCTACATGTTGGAGAACATATTTCATCTCTAGTTCTTCATAGTCATTTGTTTTGTACTCATATTGGATGATGTGGAATTCATTAAGGTCCACCTTCCAATGGTCTTGTCCCCTCGACCTCAACACACTATCTGGGAAACATGTTAAGATTCAATATGCTAAGACAGAAAATATCAGCATTACATTCCATTTCACAATAATAGCATATACAGGATCACTGAAGAAACAACAAGGATAGCATAAACACAAGAGACACAGATTTATCCTGGGAAACCCTCATGGGGTAGAAAAACCAGCAAAGCTTCCTCAATATAGATGACCAAGAATATACAAAGATGCAAGCCAAAGACATGATCTCCTCCTCCTCCATAGCAGACCTCTCTCTCACAAGTGCACTACATTTCAAGTGAGGGAAGTGTATCAAATGAGGAACACACCTCCTCTATATATACACATCTCTGACTTGTACTTTATATTAACTAGGTCGGCCCCAACATTACCACTGGGTTAAACACCCTATTACAACTGACTAGGCCGAACCCACTAGGGTGGTCTAATAACCCTTTGACCCACATAACACATATAGGGCCGACCCCCACTAGGGAAGTCTAATAACCCAAGTTATCACAACCCAACTGAGGAATAAACATCTCCGGATATACAATAAGATCTTCATGGAGGAATGAAACATCTCTGAAATAATAAAGTACAAATATAATATTCTTTGAAGTTACAATATTTCAACAAAACAAGACTTGAGTTATGTATAGTACCTTGGAAGTTTACATGCATCAATGGTAAATTCCCTCACTGATGACCAAGGGAATACATCAATGTCTCTTGTTTGTCAGATCCTGCAGGTGACTCGACTTCAACACATACATTTGTACCTTACAGGTTGTATTACTGTACCTTGATAGCTCATTGTCATCACTAGTGATTTGTCTCTCGTTGGTTAACAAATTTCATTATTGATTGGTAATCCAATGAAGTTTCTCCATGTTCGACTTCAAGAACATTCATTCACATGGATTAACTTGTACATAAATGTGGATATTGGATGAAACCTATATATTTTTATTGTTCCAGCAGTTCAACAATATTCTTTTCATTCAGTTGGCAGCATTTTTTTTCAGTCAGCTTGCACAGTTCCTCATCATGGATCAGATTCATCCTTCATAAGTTTCATCTTCCAGCTACATCTCTCAGCAATAGTTAACCAAGGCTTCCACAAAATAGCATGAGTTTTTTATTTATTAAAGATTTAGGAATATGTCATGAAGAACCATTAGTCATTATCTATTTCCATTTTCTATATAGCATTTACTATCCATCCATTCCCATCCTTTCCCACTCAATTCTAACACTTCATCATTCATGCACATCCAAATCAAGTCCTTCCCTACATCTCCTACATCCAAGCATAAGAATATGCCTTGTTTTTTCCACACAAGAACCAACAGTGATAAAAGAAGTTTTGTTGCCACATAAAAACCAACAATGAGAAGAAATAAAGCAACTGATACACATGCTAAGGAAATTGAAAAAAAATGACAAGGTGGACACAAGAACCTACAACAGAAAAAGTTGATGTAGAAGCCATTCCTTCTCAACAGTATGCTATCACATAAGCAAGATGGAAGACAAAGGTAGGATATATTTGATTTTTTTGTATGATTCACTAGTACATATGATTGTTCACATATTCAAAAGTCAGCTAAGATTTAAAAGCCACATTTTATATGGTATATGGATTGTCCACCCATTTTATACATATGATAAATTAATTTGATGGGTTGACACACTTGTAGTTCATGGGGAATATGTTACATACTATTGATTGTTCAAATATCTTTTCCAACCTCTTGCTTCATGGCCCTCTTGTATGAAACATCATGGTTATTTGCTTCCACAATTGGAAAAACACAATCGACCTTCCAGACCTTGTAGCAACATTTGAGCATCTTGGGAACACGATTTTGGGTGTGCTAGATCTCTATTTTTGTTGTCACTAAATCTATATCAAACAACAGTCCTCATTTCCATCTTATGAGAACAACAATAATTATGACACAGCTGCATATGTATTCATTATTGAATCATCAAGTTGCAAACTTTGTCTACAGTAGTAGGGAAACCATCAACGAAGTCATCTGCAATTCATATAAGCTCCGAAAGAGTATACTTAGTTCTGATTCATTTATTTTGAAATCAACTCTCGGGTATGAGGACAGTGGGGAAATTTTTTTTAAAAACGTTGGGTTAGTTGCAGTAGTTCAACTTCTTGTTACTAGTTTTAATATGGACAACAAGCTGCAAGGTTCAATTTATTATTTTTGCAAGCATTTTTATGTTCTGTGAAGCTTGAGATACTTACAGCCATGGCAATGAGAATGAGACTTAATGACATATTGCACATGGATATCATTGGTCATTTGTCAAGGTTGACATAATTCCTGAAATGAGTTTGATTGTTGTGGAATGTGCAAAAGAATGCTTGGCCTCTTGTTCAACAAATAGTCCTATAGCATTAGCATGGCTTTGATGTTCAATAAAACATGGCTGCCTCTATTTACAATCGTAAAGGAAGTTTTCATAATGATTTGGGCATTTTTGTTGTGAAACAAACACATGCTGCCATATAACAGGGTATGAAACAAGGGTATGTGATTTGATCCTCCCATGATCTGAAAAGAAACTTGATCATTTTAATGTTGCATTCAGTTGCTGTATTCATCCCTGTTACATACATTCATATATCATTTCATGCTCATGATTTTGAGGATTCAGTTGGTGTGCCAATTGTTGGAGATCATTGATAACAATAATAAGTGTTTTTCTTTCAAAATCACAAAGAGGCAGAATTGATTACACACTTGGGTTGAAGATGGTTTTAATTGCATGAGGACATGCTCTACTTAGTTTGGGGGATAATGGATTGCTGTGCACTCCATAGAATTTGGTGAGAAGAGACAATATATAAGTGCAACATGCATGCATGACTATAGCAGATGCAGTGAATCCCAAAGGTAACATATAGGCTTCTCTATAAGAACCTATTGTAGATGTAAGGGAAGTAATCAAACACAAAAAGTCAAGTTTTACAATTGGTGTGCTAGAACTGTCTTCATTCATTTGCAAACAATGGTTTCAATTAGTTTTAAAATGAATGAATATTTTCTTGCATAAGTTGAGAGCCATGTGAGATTTTCCATTTTCAGGAGGTCAAATATAGTAAAACCATTTGTGGCAGCATTATGACAGTCCATTTAGCAAATGTATGCGATTTTAAGACAATAGTGAAACATTCTCATGATAATTTTAAATTGAAAAAGTGTAGAATTTGATTGAATCATATCTTGAAAATGGTAAACTGGTTTTTTATGAAATTTTGAGGGGAGAAACATTACATCAGGGAGAACAAACTCAGTAAGTTTTAGCTCAATCTAGTGTACTCTTTTCGAGAAAATGGCCATCATCACCTACAACCATTTTTCCTATAGCTCGATATCCGTGCATCAGATGAATTTGAGCTTTGGGGAGCAGAAGCATTATGTTAAGACGAATATACTCACCAATATGTGAAAAAATGGCCATCATCACTTATAGCCAATTTGCATTTTTCTCGAAATCCGTGATGTGGGTGTCTCTGATTTTCGATGTGGAGATGCATTGGACTTGTAGAAACTTGCTTGCAACATTTTAGCCAAACCCGGATGGTATTTTGAGAGATATTAGCTCAGGAATTTTGTTGAAACACCAGCTGCGACTTCGCCAATTTTGTCCATTTTCCTATTCTCGCAGCAACGACTTCGCTAAATGGCTGCGACTCCGCTAAATTTTTTGCCAAATTTGTCTTATACACCAGCTGCGACTCCGCCAATTTTGTCCATTTTCCCTATCCTCGCAGGTGTGACTCCACTAGATTTGTCTTATACACCAACTGCGACTCTGCGAAATTCTGCCTATTTTTCCTATTCTCGCAGCTGTGAATTCGCCAAATTTGTCTTATAAACCAGCTGCGACACTGCCAAATTTTCTTCTAAATTATCCAATTCACAGCTACAACTCTGCCAAACTTTCCCATTTCGCAGCTGCAACTCTGCTAAACTTGCCAATTTTTCGGATGCAACTCTTCTGGTTTTGGTCACTATGCATGGTAAAATGAAAGCAACAGTCAAATGAATCTTTCTAGTTTGGATGCTACACAGGTATTGGGTTGCATGAGGACATGCAACAAGTTCACTTTGGTGGAGATGTTGGGTCACAAATTTGTCCATATTTTCATCACCTATCGACATATATTTCATCCCTCTTCTTAATATTATTATCCATTTATCATTCCATTTTCCATCCATTTGTTGTAATTGCCCGTAAAATACCATATTACTTCCATTGATGCCTTATTGGTTAATCGCGATTATTTTCCTTTATTTTTTATGAATTGAAGACTATTATGCATAATTTTACTGATGATGGTTTATGGAGTGATTTTTCATATTAATGGTAGCAGGACTCATGGTTCAAGCCTCCAAAGTTGGAATGAATATTAACAACATGGTTTCATTTCTAGGATTGATTATGTGGACTTGTGATTTAAATTCGTGCCCAAGTCCAACATGGCAGTCTCCAGCTCATGATCAAACGGCCTTAACCAAAAACGTGTGTCAGATAATAATACATTAATTTGCGTCGTGATTTGCGAGTAGATGAAGAAGAATCTCGAAAATATGGGACATGGGTTTTGTGTGTAACGACCTCAAATACCTAATGCATGGTGAAATCACCAAACAAAGTCACGGTTTGAGATATATAGCTACTTCTCTAAACATGTAATTCTCAGATTTATTGTTGCAGTCGGTTTCCAAATTAGCAAATTTGTTGAAACAGATCACAAGTCGGGGATTCGGTTTCTCATTCTTCTGAGAGAATTTTATGTATAAATATTTAAGCATTCTCATGTATTGGGGGAGGAGAGAAAGCAATGTTATGTTGTAGAATTTGATCCAGACTCTATTGTAATAATTCCATTATGATAATACATACTGGCAGTTTCTTAATTCTGGAGTTGTAGACTTACATTGTGGAGATGCATCTCTGCTCAGTGGAGGAAGGGCCCTCTTCCCTGAGTAGATGTTGATAGTGTTGATTGTAGTTGTGTAGATTTGTTTATCATTTAGTTCATGCTTTTTTTCATTGACAGATTTATAGTTTCGTTTAGGCTTTCACAGGTTGCAGTTATTTTCAAAGGAAATCGGAGACCTGTGTGGAGCTTTTGATTTCAACGCGTTTCAGACTCTATAGTTGAGTCCATCTTCAGAAGAAAAGGTATCCCAAATGAAAACTAACACTAATCTACATTTTTATAATGTTAGTTTGTTATTTTTTAAATTAATGAGAGAGCCGATTTAATCAATTAAATATTAATATTAAATGTTAATATATTATCATTATTCCAATTTTATTAAAATAGCTTATTAATATTAATTATTAAAAAATTAAAAATTATTAACATATTAATGTTTGAAAATGTTCAATATTATGATATTCTTTAAAATGTTAATGTTTTTAGTTTAATAGAATATTATTAAAAACATAACAAATACATTTTTATATTATATTATATATATTACAATTATTTTTATTCTTATCTTTTGTTTAAAATTCAATAGTTAGAAATCAATTTTACAAATATTAATTTTTATTTTATTTTATTAACTTAAATGGAACACAACAACTTTTTACTAGTTTTAAAGTTAACTAAAAATTTTAGGTTTTAATTATTATTAGACTATTCAAATATTTAAACTTTAAATTTATAAATTCTTAATTTATAAATAATATTGTGTTGGAAAGAAAATAAGATTTTTAAAATTAAGAATTTATAAATTTAAAGTTTAAACATTTTAATAGTCTAACAATAATTAAAATCTAAAAATTTTAGTTAACTTTAAAACTAGTAAAAAGTTGTTGTGTTCCATTTAAGTTAATGAGATAAAATTAAAATTAATATTTGTAAAATTGATTTCTAACTATTGAATTTTAAACAAAAGATAAAAATAAAAATAATTGTAATATATATAATATAATATAAAAATTTATTTGTTATGTTTTTAATAATATTCTATTAAACTAAAAACATTAACATTTTAAAGAATATCATAATATTGAACATTTTCAAACATTAATATGTTAATAATTTTTAATTTTTAATTTTTAATAATTAATATTAATAAGCTATTTTAATAAAATTGGAATAATGATAATATATTAACATTTAATATTAGTATTTAATTGATTAGGTCGGCTCTCTTATTAATTTAAAAAACAACAAACTAACATTATAAAAATGTAGATTAGTGTTAGTTTTCATTTGGGATACATTTTCTCCTGAAGATGGACTCAACTATAGAGTCCGAAATGCGTCGAGATCAAAAGCTCCACACAGGTCTCCAATTTCCTTTGAAGATTTAAAGTTGTTGTTATTCATGTTAATTTCTTTTGATAGATCATTGGCCAACATAGCACTTCTTTTAGATTTATGAAATTAGATCTTGCTTCATAAGAATTGATTTTGTTGGAAGTGTGATTAGATTGACCATTTGGTTTTATGAATAGGTTTTAGATTTGATTTATTTTCAAGAAGGTGTCATGTACTTTACAAAGAGTTTCGATTTCATACCAATAGATAACAGTGTCAGGTAGAAATTGTGCTTGCATAGATTTTGCAAGATAGCTTTGAAATAAAAGACTTCCTTGGGTTGATAATTTATGTTCAGGTAGTTTTAGTTGTTTAATTAAATAGACAATTAATCCAACCAACAGATTCTGGCTAGTATGTATCTTTTCCAGCTTCAACAGTTCATCTTCCAGAACATAGCATATGAAATGGTACTTGAGTTGTATATGTTTAGTCCTGGAATGGAATGCTGAGTTCTTTGCAAGATGAATGGCACTCTAGATGTCACTATACAACCTGCTATCCTTCTGCTTCTTACCCAATTTTTCCATAAACCTCTGTAGCCAAATCATCTCTTTACTAGTCTCTGTAACAACAACATACTCTGCTTCCATTGTTGAAAGTGCAACAACCTTTTGTAGTTTTGAAATCCAACTTATTGTTCTTCCACCTACAGTAAACACATACCCTGTGTGCTCCTCCTGCTATCCTTATCATCTTCCATATATGCATCAACATATCCCTATAGAATAGTGTTTGAACCTCCAAAACATAATGCCTGAGTGGTAGTACCTCTCAAATACCTGAGAATCCATTGTACTTCCTTCTAATGTTCTTTACCTGGATTTTTCATATATCTGCTCACAACTCCCACTACATGTGCAATATATGGTCTTGTGCACACCATAACATACATCAAGCTTCCAACTGTTGATGAATAGGGAATCTTGGACATGTAATCTATCTCTCCCTATGTCTTGGGACACATTTCCTTAGTTAGATTGGAATGGTTGTCCAAAGGTGTACTGACTTGTTTTGCATTCTACATTCTGAAACTCTCCAACAACTTTGTATGTACTCACCTTGATACAATGACAATTTGTGATTTTTCCTGTCTCTTGTTATTCTCATACCAATGATTTGCTTTGCAGCACCCAAATCCTTCATCGTAAATGAATTTGCTAACTTCCTTTTGAGCACATTTATTTCCTGCATGTTAGACCCTACAACAAGCATGTTATCCACATACAATAACAAGATAATATAACTTCCATTATCTAGCCTCTTGAAATAAACACAGTGGTCAAAATGACATCTACTATAACCTTGTTCGATCATAAACCTGTCAAATTTTAAATACCATTTCCTTGGAGCTTGCTTTAAACCATAAAAGATCTTCTTCAACCTACGTACCAAATTTTTCTTCCCTTTGTCCTCATACCCTTGTAGCTACTACATATATATCTCTTCCTCCAAATCCCCATGGAGAAAGGCTATTTTTACATATAACTGTTCAAGATGCAAATATTCTACCACCACTAGACTTAAGATAGTCCTAATTGAAGTCATCTTAACAACAAGTGAAAATATTTCATCAAAATCTATACCTTTCTTCTATGCAAACCCCTTTACAACAAATCTATCCTTGTACCGCTTCTTACCTCCTTCTTTCTTCAACCTGTAAATCCATTTGTTCTGCAATGCTCTTTTACTAGCAGGCAACTGAACCAAATCCCAAGTCTAGTTTCCTACCAATGATTCCATCTCCTCATTCATGACTTGCTCCCACTTCTTTCTAGTTTCCACCTGCATTGCTTCTTCATAACATTATGGTTCACCAGCATTAGTCATCAATAAATAATACATTGAAGGAGAGTATCATTCAAGGATTCTACTTAACCTGGTAGATCTTCTTACACTTGCAGGAGTTTCAGGTACTTGTTGTTTTTCTTGATTTTATGGCACCTTTGGAACTTCATTTTCTTCAATTTCATCAAGTACTATGTACTCTGTGTTTTCATTTTCCTGTTTATTTCCTTGCAACTGATCTTTATACATGACCTTTTCATTGAATATCACATCTCCACTCCTAATGATTTTGTTATTTTCATAATCCCATAAGCGATAACCAAAATCATCAACCCCATATCCAATAAAGGTACATTTCTTGGATTTAGCTTCAAGCTTCGTTCTATTTTCTTTATCAATATGGACAAATGCTTTACAACCAAATGTTCTCAGAAATGAGTAGTTTACCCTTTTACCTGTCCATGTCTCCTATGGAATACCACCATCCAAAGCACTTGAAGTCCCTTTATTTATTAAAAAACAGCAGTATTTACAGCATCTGCCCAAAACTGTAAGGGCTACCCTACATGCAATCTCATACACCTTGCACGCTCCATGATCGTTCTATTCATCCTTTTTGACACACCATTTTCTTGTGATGTTCCCGGGACTATCTTCTCTCTGCGAATCCCATGGTATGAATAGTAACTATCAAACTCCTTACCACAGTACTCACCTCCATTATTAGATCTAAGACACTTCAACCTTTTTCCTATCTCATTCTCAACCAAAGATTTCCACTTCTTAAAAGTAGCAAACACATCAGATTTATGTCTAATGCAATAAACCCAAGTTTTTCTAGTTGCATCATCAATAAATGTAAAATAATAATGAGAGACACCAAGAGATTGTACCTGAGCCGGTCCCATACATCTGTATGCACAAGCTCTAATTTTTCATTTTGCTTTTGTTTCCCAACCCTGAGAAATATGACTCTCTTCTGTTTTCCATAAACATAGTTCTCACAGAATTTCAAACTTACCTGCTTCAAATCTGGAAGCAACTTCCTTGAGTGGAGAATCTGCATCCCCTTTTTACTCATGTGGCCAAGCCTATGATGCCACAATGTTGTATTTGTTCCTGTGGAAACTAAAGAGATAGAATGGTCAGTCTTATGAGGACATAAATACAACGTACCTACCCTGTTTCCTTTTGCTATCACCATTGATCTTTTAGTGATCTTCCACCACGTTTATCCAAACATAGATAGACAACCACCTTCTCCCAATTGCCCTGTTGAGATCATATTTCTTTTTATAGTAGGAATATGCCTAACATCTTTTAGCATCCATTCAATTAAATTCTTAAATTTCATCCATACCTTATCCATTCCAACGATTTTACATCGCTCATCATCACCCAATAAGACATGTCCAAAATCACCTGGAACACAATCATGAAAATATTTCCTATGGTGTGTAGCATGACATGAATCCCTTGAATCTACTACCCAATAATCACTAGTATTCTCTAATGCAAGAATCAAAGCATCTTGTAACACATCACCTGCTACATTTGCTTCCTGGGTAGTTTCCTGTTGTCCATCTCCTTTCTTCTTTAGATATCTGCAGTATTTCTTCGCATGTCCTTTCTTTCCATAGTTTCAGCACTCTATTTTTCCCAGTATGGACTTGGATCTTCCCATTTTAGACTTGCCATGATTACCTTGGCACTTTCCTTTCTCCCTTTGTCTTCCCCTGCTCTCCATGATCAATGCATTACCTGATGTCTCACCTATGTTTTTTATTCACATTTCCTCACTAAGAATAATACCAATAACATCATCAAATTTCAAGGTGTTTGAACCAGAGACATTGTTACTTACATCCATGACCAAGCTATTCCAGCTTTCTGGCAATGAACACAATATTGGAAGAGCCCTAACCTCATCATCAAAGTTCATACTTACAGAACTTAGTTGATTTGTAACGGTATTAAATTCATGTAAAAGATTAGCGACAGATCCACCTTCAGACATCTTCATATTAAATAAACGCTTCATTAGAAATACCTTGTTGGAGGCCGATGAATTTTTATACAACTTACCCAATGCGCTCATCAAACCCTCTGTTGTCTTTTGTTTTGAGATATTGAAAGCCACCGACGAAGCCATGGACAATTGTATTGTTCCCAGTTCCTTTATGTCAAGAACCTCCCATTCTTCATCCTTTATAGTCACCGACTGCTTTTCTCTTCCTACCAACAGTAGGAATAGATCCTTCTGGTACAGATAGTCCTCCAATTGCATCTTCCATAACTAGTATCTTTGGCCATTAAATTTCTTGACCTTAAACTGTCCTTCTTCCGCCATTGCTCCCACTCAAACCAGAAACCCTAGTTTCCTGTGGGTTTATCTACCAAATAGACCTTTGGCTCTAATACCAATTGTTAGAAAAAATGATCCCAAAGCAATAACAATAAACATAAATAGATTGTTCGGGTACACAGGGTACTACCAAAGGACTGAACACCAAGAGCAACCACTTCACACAAACAGATCACAGATCAACACACTGATGTTTTGACGTGGTTTAAACCCTCTTAAGGGAAACACTCCACGGCCCCCGGCCAAATAGCTTCTACGGGACAATTTATTACGCAAAGAAAGAAAGTTACAAATGAGCTTATCATAATCGATCAACTTTCCAATGACCCTCCATGCTCTTTAAATAGAGATCATGGACCAATCTGGTGTTAAGCCACGGATAAAGGGTAGGTATGATCTAAGAGAAGGACAAGTGGCAGAAAGTTTGACTCTAGACTGGAAGGGAGAAGGGGATGGTGTACAATCTTCCATGTGAAAGCGACGAAGAAGGTCACAAGCATACTTAGACTAAGAAAGAAAGATTCATTCTTTGGTTTGCAAGACTTGGAGACCAAGAAAATAATGCAAATGTCCTAAGTCTGACATTTCAAAATTTTGCTTAAGACTGGATTTCACATGGGTTATAAGCTTAGGGTCACTACTAGTAAGAATAAGGTCATCAACATATAGAACAAGTATGATGAGATGGTTTCCTACTTTCTTGGTATAGACATTAGGGTCAGAATGGCATCTAGAAAAACCAGTGTCAAGGAGAAAGCTATCCATTTTGGCATACCAAGCTCTAGGAGCTTACTTAAGGCCATATAAGGATTTCTTAAGGAGGCAAGCACAAGGCTAGAGTTATTCTGAACATATCCAGGAGGTTGTTCCATGTAAATTTCCTCCTGTAAATCACCATGTAAGAAGGCATACTTGACATCCATTTGATGGACTTCCCAGTTGTGTAAGGCTGCAAGGGAGAGAACTGTTGGTTGTGGAGCCAGATATTCTAGTCTCATAGATGATATTGTATCAGCTGTGTTTGTACCCTAGTTTTATATGATATGTAGGTGGACTGTATAATCACCCCAGCGGGGGGGTGTGGGGGGGCATCCCAGCCGTGTTTTTGCTAGCTGTTTTGCGGGCCCATGGTTTTGGGTATCCCATGGTATTTTCCCATTGTATTTCCCCTATAAAATAAAGACATTGTAATACGGCTAGGTATGAAGATGTATTAGGTTTTATGCATTGTAAAGATCTCTGAGATCAGGAGAGAGACTGTGAAACAAAGAAGAGGAAGTGCAGCGGTTGTGCTGCAGGTTGTATCCCTTCACCTTGCTGGACGGTAATAATAATAAGGACTGGAAAATTCAGTGTGTACATAGCCCAAGTTGGGTGAACCATGATATATCTGTGTCTCTCTTGTAATGTGTATGTGTGATTATATTTGCATTTTTGTTTATTGTTATTGCTTTGCGATCCTGTTTTTCTAACAAGAACAAGGTGAATGGAGTTCATTTTTGTGACAGGAGTAAAGGTTTCATTGTACTCAATCCCTTCAACTTGGGAAAAACATTTGGCAACTAACCTTTCCTTAAGTCTTTCAACACTTCCATCTGATGCATACTTAGTTCTGTAGACCCATTCACATCTGACAAGTTTTCTTCCTTTTGGAAGAGGTACAAAATCTCAAGTATCGTTCGCCATTAAGGAACAATATTCTTCATCCATAGCTTCATCCCAATCTGAATTTCCTGAAGCTTCTGCAAAGGTTTTTGGATCATGATTCTCGGAAACTTGAGCCAAAAGAGAAGAGGATCGCTGAAATTGAGAACATGTTCGACGTTGATCTCTAGGATTACCGGCAAGATCACCAACTACTTCACATGTTGAACAGGCCCATCGAGGAAGCACTTGTGCTGGTGCAACTAGAGGAACATGAGCAGGAGGAGGTGGATTTTCATCATCAGAAACTGGAGTTGGAAACCTGTCAAGGAAGTTGGAAGAAGAAGAAGAAAGCATGTTAGGAACCCATGTCTTTACATTGTTAGTATGTTGTTATTAGACGCATATGCTTTGTAAGTCGTCCGGTAGTAATTGTTGATCAATAGTTTGTGTTATTGTTGTTGGCGCATATGCTTTGTAAGTCACTCGTAGTATTGTTGATCCACAGTTCGTAGCGGCCCATGGTTTTGACCCATAGTATTGGCGCCTAGACTTAGTATATAAGTGTGTGTTGAGACTTATGAAGGCACGTTGAAGTTATTTGTATTGAGCTTGCTCATAGGAGGTTGCCCCCTCGAAGTGGCCTGTGATCAATATAAAAGTGATTCTGAGTTCTATCATTTCTGCTATTTCACATATTTGTATTAATTAATTGTTGCAGGTGCATCACATCTGGTATCAGAGCCTCCACCAAGGTTCAAGTCACAGAGCGGGTGGAAACGTCGACATTGCAGTGTTCGCCCGGGGCTCGTACGGCGCAAAGGGGACACCACCGTACGGGCGCATATCCAGCCCAGAGTCTAGACTGCGGAGCATGGTGGGATGTTAAGATCCTAGTGGGCGGCCTTCACTAACATCTCGAGGTTTTGGTGTAACGGTTCGTATAATTTGGTATCAGAGCACTTTCTTGGGCTCGGTGGGTGAAATTTTTGCCAATTTTTTTTTGCATCTATTGCAGGTTCGGGTTTGGGAATAATCCCTATCCGCTTAACTGTGGGAAGTACTTGGGCATAAGCCCTAAAACTCATTGTGAGGAGTACCACAGGAACTCCGAAGTAGCTGGCCCATTGAGAGGACCTGCCAGCGAAAAGGGCAATGACCCCTACCTGATTGACTAGTTCCCACCCGTGAGGTAAACCAAGAGCTGTCATTTGTGGCAAAGCGGTTAACAGTTTTACCTGAGCCATGGATTGAGGGGTACTACCCCAATACACAAGCCGTCAGACATCATTGGTGGTCGAGTGAAACCCCTGAACTGTTAGGAAGCTGCACATACCTGGGGTCCATATCTACTTTCAATTGAACTATTGTCGATCACTATTGCGCCGTTTCAGATCCATTTTGCAAGCCATTCCAGATCCAGCCATTTTCAATCCATTCGGCGTTGTTCCAGATCCCTTCCGAGCCGTAGCCGCTCCAGTTTGAAAAATAATAATAATAATTTTAGTTTTTTGTCCATATCTCCCTTGTTTTCACTCTGTTTCCCTTGAAATTTTTAGGGAACCCCTGTCATCCCATTCTGCATATTTCATTCCTGAGGACCCTATCCCCAATTCCCCTTCCCAAAGCCCGAAAGCCCACATTTGTCTATTTTTAGGGTTTGCCATAACTTTCTAAGATTTCACCCAATCACCTTCAAATTTTACCACAAAGTTCCTTTCTGAATTCTGCTTCTTTGTCCCCCTCTACCAAATTTTCTCATTCTTTCACCCTGCTTCTGAAATCCTCATTTTTGCTTCCCTGTCTAGTCGACAGTGTCCAACACCTAGTCAAATCCCAATTACCCTTCAGATTTTTTCCCAAGTCCAGATTTTCCCTTACTGAAGTAGTTTCTGTTTTTGTTTTCCTACCCAGTCCAAAAAAAAAAAAAAAAAAAAAATCTCTTGGTTATGGTTGTCACCTGTGCAGGAGCAAAAACCATGGAAGAAGCACTTGCAGCCATCTAAGCCAAAATCTAGGATCTAGATGAAAAATTTCTCGACCTCCATCTTGAACATTCAGCTCTGAACAACAAACGACAGTCTGAGTCTTCATTAGACAATGGGTTCTCTTCTTCCAGCAATTTCCGTGGTCCGAAGCTTGATTTTCCTCGCTTCAATGTTACTGATCCAACTGGATGGATCTATCGTGCAGAACAGTATTTCAGTCTGCATAATACTTGTGAAGTCAACAAAGTTCCGTTGGCATCCTTTCACTTGGAACAGGAAGCTCTTCAATGGTACCGTTGGTACATCAAGGCTCATCCAGAGCCCAAATGGTCAGACTTTTGCCAGCTCCTTTTGCAACGATTTGGTCCTAGTGCTTTTGATGACTTCACCGGAGCCCTCACTAAACTTTGCCAAATTGGCACTGTGAGAGAGTATCAAACCAAATTTGAGAACCTAGCCAACCGCACCGAAGGATTGTCTGATGACTTTTACCAGAGTTGTTTTATCAATGGTCTAAAGGATGCCATCCGCTCTGAGGTCAAAATGTTCTGTCCCACCACAATGATGGAAGCCCTAGGGTTGGCTAAGTTGGCAGAAGACAAGATTGCAGCCCAACAACGCTCCAAGCCCACTTTTTTTCCCTTCCAAAATATGGGTTCTCAGCGACCACCTATACCACAGGCTCCTCGACCGACTCCTATCAAGCGTTTGTCTGAAACAGAGATGCAAGCATGCAGAGAAAAGGGGCTTTGCTATAATTGTGATGATAAATTCACTCGGGGACATAGATGTGTTCAGCAAAAGCTCTATCTCTTGGATGTGGAGTCTCCGCCTACCTCTGAAATTGGTAACGAAGATCCAAAAACACTGGATGCTCCAGTCGACATTCAGGAACCGCCTATTGACCCTCCGTCTCAAGATGACCAGCCAGAGATATCTCTCCATGCTTTAGCTGGAATCACCACCCCCCAAACAATGTGGATCAGGGGTTACTTCAAGAAGCTTCCTCTTACAATACTCATTGATTCTGGTAGCACTCATAATTTCATTAACCCTCGGATCGCCAAACAAGCTGATTGTTTTATCCATCCTTGCTCCAACTTTGAAGTCATGGTTGCCAATGGGGGCACCTTACCTTACAAAGGGAAGTGTCGAAATGTGCATATCTCTATGGGAGATTATACCTTGCACTCTGACATGTTTTCCTTGCCCTTAGGCGGATGTGATGTGGTTTTGGGCGCTCAATGGCTACGCACACTTGGCCCTATCTTATGGGATTTTGCTGAACTTTGGATGCAGTTTTCCCTCAATGGAAAAAAACACACATTGACAGGATTACAACCAGGTTCTCTCAGCATCATCAGTTCACATCGCATGGAAAAAATCCTCAAGAAGAATTCACATGGTGTCATCGCTCAGATCCATTCCATTCAGATGCAACCATCAGTTGTCTCCACTACTCCTTTGGATCTACAACAAATTCTAGATCGATATACAGGTGTCTTTGCTGAACCAATGGGATTGCCACCTTCCAGGCCAGAAGACCATCGTCTTCAATAGGGTTATGTCAATGACTCTTCCTTATCTCAAATCATCCAACGCTTGACCAACAACCCTTCTGCTGTACCACATTACTCTTGGGATGGTGCTTCTCTGTGATACAAGGGTCGTCTGGTGCTTCCCCAGAGCACAGATCTTCAACAGGCTGTCTTTTATGAACTCCATGCTTCTCCATCAGCAAGGCACTCTGGGTTCCTCAAAACGTATGAACGAGCACGACGTAACTTCTTTTCGAAGGGCATGAAAAGGACAACTCAACAGATGGTGGCTGAATGTGATACCTGCCAGCGCAATAAGGGTGAAACAACACTCCTTCTAGGATGGGTTTTTTTTTTTTTTTAACTCTTCTTGCTTGATTTCCATGCTTGCCTTTTTCTTGCAAAAACACACCACAGACCGAAACGAGAAAAAAAATTTCCACATGTTTGGGGTCAGATCTTGTTAGCTTGCCAGGACAGTCTACGTTTTATCTCTATTTCTGATTTGCCGAGATCGCTCAAGGTGCATGGCAAAGAGCGCAGCCAAGAAAACCCCTTCCCTTTATGTTTCTGATTTGCCGAGATCGTTCAAGGTGCATGACAAAGAGCATACGCAGACAAGGAAAGCAACAATCCAAAACCAAAAAAATCTAATAGTAAAAACTGATAAAATATGAGATTTTTTTTTCTTTTAAAACAGAAAATAAAAAATGCGTCACTGTAACATTATACCTTCAGATCTGATGAAATACGCATTTCTGAAGCAACCGAGAACCGTTTTCGATCAAATGAAAACTTTTTCCCAATGGAAACGATGCTCCGGACGCAATGGAACACCTCCCATAGCCCATAAATGCACAAAAATACTAGAACCAGAAACCCTTTCAAGTTTTTGCAACAACAATTCAAGATCTAGATCATAACCGGAAGCGGTTCTTCATAAAAGCTCTGATACCATGTTCGGGTACACGGGGCACTACCAAAGGACTGAACACCAAGAGAAGCCACTTCACACAAACAAATCAGATATCAACACACCGATGTTTTGACGTGGTTTAAACCCTGTTGAGGGAAACACTCCATGGCCCCGGCCAAATAGCTTCTACGGGACAATTTATTATGCAAAGAAAGAAAGTTACAAATGAGATTCTCATAATCGATAAACTTTCCAATGACTCTCCATGCTCTTTAAATAGAGATCATGGACCAATCGGGTGTTAAGCCACAGATCAAGGGTAGGTATGATCTAAGAGAAGTTGAGCCGTCAGATCACTCTATGTCGAGAACATATCGTGACCGTCGGATTAAGTATTTACAAATGCATACTAATGCATACTAAAGAAACACACTTTCCCTAATGGATATATTACACAAGTTGATATTAACTAACTCCTAAGTGTCTAAATATCCTAACATATATCATGGTTCACCCAAGATGGGCTACATCCACATTGAAATTGCCAGTCCTTATTATTATACCATCCATCAAATGAAGGGATACAACCTGCAGCACATCCACCGCACTTCCTCTTCATTGTCTCACAGTCTCTCTTCATGATCTTAGATATCTTTACAATGCATAATACCTAATACATCAACCCTATCCGTATTACAATGTCTTTCTTATAAAGGGAAATACAAAGAGAAAATATCATAGGTTACCCAAAACCATGGGCCCGTAATCTGTTGGCGAAATAGGCCAAACATTTCTTCGAGGGTATGCCCCCAGAACCACTAGGGCACGTGCCGGGATCATAACCAAACCTAGGGTACAACACAGCTGAAACAACATCATCTATGAGACTTGAAGATCAGGCTCCACAACCAACATATCATACATCAGCTATAAGCTGGCACTATGTGAAACAATGAAAGTAATGAATGTGTTACAATAAAGTGTGATGTAGCATCATATAGGATTTGAATTAGCCAAGTAGGTCATTCGAATCAAGTTCAAAGTCTAAATTGGATAACAATGGAGACACCATCCAGTCAGTAGTATCAGTCATAAATGGTAATAGTCAGTCAAGTGTGTCTAACTGAGTCTAACAGAACCATCTAGGCATGAATCATGGAATGGAGACTCCAACGAGGATGCATGAGGTTGTCAAATAGTCAAGTGGAACTCTGTAACTAGATAACTAGAAGATGCAAGTAGTCATCATGAGCAATCAGTGGAAGAACTACTCAATCAATGCACTAACTGAATGATAACTCCTGGTAGGTGAGATAAGGCTCCCTAACTGAGAGATAACTAGTGGTAGGTGAGAAAAGGTGCACTTTCAATGCAGAACAGTCAAGGAGGGCGCATCAAGTAGGTAGGAGGCCAAATGGGGGCTGAAGATAGGCTCTGGGGAGCTGAAAGTGAGCTCTAGGTGCTGGGAGTACTACGAACATGATGATTGGATGCATGTAGTGGCATGCAAATGCATGAAGCAGGAAGATTTGCATCTAGGCATGCAAAATATAAAAATTATGGTGTGAATATTCCAACAATCAAACATTTAACCAACACATACTTCCATATCAATCATAAGCTAACCAACTAATTCCCATAAAAAATTCAATAAAAATATATAAGACTTATATGTTAATAGGAAAGGGGAAACCATATGCACTCAATCATTCCTCCCTACCATAGGAATTGGAAGTTGAACAATATCATCCAATTCCACCCCCGATCTCCGTTGATGTATTATGAATCAAAACACACATCCCAAACTCTACAACATGGTCTTTCTCAACTGTAACATATTTTGGAAATATTTTTCCTTTTAATCTCATGTAATTGGGATTACAATCCCCATGAATCTAATACCTAGCATCACATGGTGTCCCATGTTCCATATTCTCTCGTTCTTTTCATAGAACTCTTTCCTAGGTTCTAGCAATTACTACCACTCCAACCCACTCCCTTGGAATGAATATTTGTGTCTCCTACATGAGTTGGGATTCCAACAAGTGGTTTTTTTTTGCCTCCAGGTGTCGGTCTTGGTCCATAATACATCAATGAATCTATTTAATGGTTAATTCCACATCCCCCTTTCCATAATTTTTAATTGTTCAATAGAGTTTATCATTTCCCGACCTTCTAGGTCCAAAAGTCAACATGACTTAAAGAATTTTCAATAAACATTTATTTAAAGAAGTTTCAAGGGTTCATGGGGTATTACATCCACCCCCCTTATGCTTAAGACCTCCCTCGGTGTAAACTGGAACGTTTTCTATTACAAATGCTAATTTTAAATTATTTAACTAGGTTAATTTTAGTAAATTAATGTAATTAAACTAAGAGGTGACTTGAAAAGTCACCTCTCTTCCCCATTTAGGGTATAAATTACCTGGGGCACGATCATTGTAATCATCTTCTACATTCTTATCAAATATATTTTTACATTACGTTCTGCTTCCACCACTTTTCTCTCTCGATTGGTATCAGAGCCTCTTGGCTCTCGACACCAGCCCACCACATTGCATCCCTCCACTACATCCACCTCCTCCTTACCTTCACCTCCCTCACACTCCCTCCATCGTCGCGGCCATCACCCCTTCACCCCACCTCCTCTGCTTCTGAATTTCCCACTCCCTACACTCACACACCCATCTCCCACTGTCGTTGCTCTTTCCCACCTCTCCACATCCTCCCCTGCGCTCCATTCTCCCATCTCACCACCTCTCCATGGTTTCCTCCTCCACTTCCTGCATAGCCCCTCACAACTTCGATCGCCCTCCACCCTCACTCTAACACTGCACCCATCGCTCTCTCCCATCTGTGCCTCGCACCAGCCATCTGCCCACGCCTCCCTTCCTCCCTCCACCATCCTACACCACCTCCCAACCTCCCTCCCTCCACCATTATGTGCCCACCTCCCAACCTCCCATCACCCATGCCGCCATTGCCCAGCCTCCTCCTCCTCCACGTTCTCTCCCTCTGCCACCACCTCGCCCCCCTACCGCTACCATCGTGCCTGATCCACGTGAAGCCCTACACAAAAATTGTAATAACAAAAAATAAAAATAAAAACAATATTATATTATTATTATAATAATATTAATATTATTGTTTTTTTATTAAAGTTTTAAAAAAAACTATATAATAATAATAATTATTATTATAATTATAATTAGTTAAAAAAAAAAAAACGTGGCGACCTAGCTTCATACAACAAATAAAAATAAATCCACGTTTAGCGCCAAGAAGATTCCACCAATCACCAGATCAATGAGTGAATTAAATGCTCGATTAGATTCAATCAATGAGAAGATTAAGAAGAACTATGAGGAACTCCAGGCAAAAATCGATCAAACCAGTGACAATTTGGTAGCGACTTGGACACAAATCACGTCACGAATAGAGAATTCCATTTTCACTCTATAAGACAACCAAAAGAAAAATGAGGCAGTTTTAAAAGCCATCTTGGAAAGATTACCATTACCAAAATATCTGCACCCCAACTCTCCCAGGACACCGGAGCAGCCAAATCCTTTCAACATATCGTCATCATTCTCATACACACAAGGATGCCAAATTTGGGTGAAAGTCGGGCTACCCAAATACGATGGGAACGAACGACAGTGCATAGCGTGGATTAACAAAGCCGAGGAATACTTAGACATCCAAAATATCCATTACGAAGAGGAGAAAGTTAAATATGCCGCCATGCATCTAGAAGGAAACGCATACAACTAGTACTTATGGTGGAAGAAAACTGCAAGAATCTATTCTCACAACTGGGTTAGTTTCAAGAACGACCTCATTAAAAGATTCCAAGGCATTGAAGAAAAAGACTTCTTTGCCAAAATCACAAGGTTACAACAGAAAAGTAGTGTCGATGAGTACACCTATGAGTGGGAAGTGCTGTCGACTTGAGTTCCAGAGTTAACCAATGACCAACGCTTACAGACCTACATACATGGTCTTAAATAGCACATCCGTGATGAACTAGAGTTACATAACATCTCAACCATGGAGGAAGCCCGACGTAAAGCCAGGATCATTGAAAGCAAATTCAAGAAACCTGTTCATACAAAATTCGATAAGGGTGACTATAAAAGGAAACCCTTCCAAACAACATACACCAGAAATCCAAGATATACACCGCCACAACTCAGGGAAGGAACAAAGTCCAGTTTAGAGGGCCAAATAATAAGGGAAGGGAAATGCAAGTTCTGTGGAGACAAATGGGATCCTAAGCACAGATGCTTACAAAAGAAATTGTATTCCTGTGAAGCAGAAGAAGCAGAGTTGGAAGTTGAGCAACCAATTGAGAATGACACGAATAGTCAACCAGATTACCAAACAGAAATCAAGGACGACACCCCAAAAATCTCATTAGCCGCTATTACCGGAATCTCCCAACCACAAACATTGAAGATTAAAGGACATATCAAAAAGAATAATGTCACAGCTCTCATCGACAGTGGCAGCACCCATAACTTCGTTAATGTCAAACTTGCTAAAGTATTTAACCTATTTATCTTTCCAGTACCTAACATGAAGGTTATGGTAGCAGATGGCAAGAAGATTGACAACGTGGGAAAATGTCACAAGGTCAAGTTACAATTGCAAGAGTACAACTTAGAATCAGATTTCTTTGCGGTACCGCTGGGAGGAGTTGATGTAGTATTAGGAATACAATGGTTACAAACCTTGGGTACATACTCTGCAAATCACCAAGATCATTTTATTGAATTCCAGTCGCTTGGGAAGACATACAAGTTATACGGGTTCCAACCACCTCCGACACAGTTAGTTATGTCACATCATATGGAAAAGCTACTTCAGAAAGGTGCACTAGCGTACATACTTCAATGTCAAGAAATGGAGCTTCTAACATATGAAGTAGATATGGACAAACAACCAAAGATACAAGATCTAATTCAAAAACATCACAAGGTGTTCCAAGAGCTTCCAATGGAGCTCCGACCAAACAGGAATATTGGACACATAATTGAGATTGAACCAGGGTCAAAACCTGTCAATAACCATACAAATATCCACATCACCATAAAACAAAGATCGAAAGGCTAACTCAAGATCTTCTAAAATGTGGTGTCATTTCAAAAAGAAGAAGCCCGTATGCATCCCCAGTAGTGTTAGTACGAAAGAAGGATGGTTTGTTCAAATTATGCGTAGATTATAGAGGACTTAACAAAATAACTATCAAAAATAAATTTATGATTCCGTTCATTGATGAGATGCTGTATGAACTTCATGGGGCCAAGTATTTCTCAAATTTGGATCTCCGATCGGGCTATTGTCAAATCAAAGTTAGAGTGGAAGACATAGCAAAAACTGCTTTTTGCATTCATGAAGGCCATTATGAGTTCAAATTAATGCCCTTCGGTTTGACTAATGCTCCAGCTACGTTTCAAGCCGCAATGAATGAATTGTTCCAGCCATTTTAAAGAAAATTCGTACTAGTATTTTTCGATGGCATCCTCATATATAGCAGAACATGGAAGGAGCATCTGGAACACTTAAGTCAAGTACTTACCATTTTGGAAGAAAACCAATTCTATGCAAAAAGGTCTAAGTGCACCTTTGGAAAAGAGGAAGTGGACTACCTAGGCCATAAGATATCGAAGGAAGGAGTTAAATTCGATCCAAGTAAAATCAAGGCAATCGTGGAATGGACCAAACCCAATAACATATCAAAACTAAGGGGATTCCTAGCCCTAACAGGATACTATCGAAGATTTGTAAAAAATTACGCCCATAAAACCGCCCCTCTCACAAATTTATTGAAGAAGAATTCCTTCCAATGGAATAGTGAAGCAGAAAAATGTTTTGAAACATTAAAATGCATGATGTCTTCAACACCTGTATTAGTCATGCCTAACTTCACAAAACCTTTTGTAGTCGAATGCGACGCCTCAGGTTTCGGACTAAGAGCATTTTTTATGCAAGAAGGTCACCCAATAGCATTCGAGAGTAGAAAGCGCAATAAGAGAGAAAGTTTGAGGTCCACTTACGATAAAGAGATGCTGGCCATTATACATGCCTTAACAAAATGGTGACAGTACCTCCTAGGGAGCAAAATATTGATAAGAACAGACCATAACAGTCTTCAATATTGTTAAATTTTCAGAATTTACTTCAATCTGATCTAGGATCTTAACTGAGAGAACAACATGTACAGCATATCTACAGCATATCAAACATGGAGACAATAATGCAAGCACACAAGAGACACAAAGATTTACTTGGGGAAAACCATAAAGGTGAAAAACCCCAATAACTTCCTCAGAGATAGATAGAGCAATGATACAACCAACCAAGAGAGATAGCCATAACCTAGCAGCAGATCCTCCTCCTCCATAAGTGCGCCACTCCTCCTTGAGTGCATGTGTGAGAAGTGAGTGAGTAAATAGAGTGCCTCCCGCACTCTATTTATACTTGACTTGACTTGCCTTTTTACCTAACTCATGTAGGCTCGAACTTTACCACATAACATAATGCTGAGTGGGCCGACCCCCAATAGGGTGGTCTAATAACCCTTTGACCCACATGGCCGACCCCCAATAGGGTGGTCTAATAACCCTTTGACCCACATGACTTATACAGGGCCGACCCCAAATAAGGTGGTCTAATAACCCATCAAGTATAAGTTACGACACTTACAATATAAATGACGACACTTCCTTATAGAGGAATAATACCATCTCTATAGGAATACAATATACATATATGTGAAATACATTCCGAAGTTACATATACATCAACACTCCCTCTTAACTAGGGAGGTATTTCTCAGCACAGTTCTTCTAGCACAAGTCATCTTCTCTGGATCATCGTCACTAGATAATCGTCATCGAGTCATCATCATCGTCACTGCTGCTGCTATCTCAATCAATCTCTGAATCTACTCATCATAGGAAGTTCTACAGAGCCAGTCCTTTTTCATACTGGATGTAGGCCCACCACCTGCAGGTCTTCGTCATCACTGGCCATACTGTGGAATCCTCAGGACTTTTACGTGCATCACAAAACCTCGCAAGAGCATCCCAGGCTGTTACGAGCACACAGCTCTACCTATAGGATCTCCCAGGGCAACGAATTACATGTGACCTCACCACAAAACCTCGCAAGAGCATCCCAGGCTGTTACGAGCACACAGCTCTACCTATAGGATCTCCCAGGGCAACGAATTACATGTGGTCATGGCAAAACCTCGCAAGAGCATCCCAGGACTGATTACGGGCACATAGCCCAACCTATCGGATCTCCCAGGGAAATGAATTACATGCCATAGGACAAAACCTCGCAAGAGCATCTGCCAGATATCCCAGGGCAACGAATTACATGCCATAGGCAAAACCTCGCAAGACTATCTGCAGATCTCCCAGGGCAACGAATTACATGTCCTCCCAGAGCAAAACCTCGAAAGAGCATTTGCCAGATGTCCCAGGGCAACGAATTACATGCCATAGGCAAAACCTCGCAAGACCATCTGCAAATCTCCCAGGGCAACGAATTACATGCTCATCTGCACAACCTGATCCACGGCCACAAAGTATCAGCCTGATACTCACCATACATCATCCTGATGTATCCATGATCATCCTGATCATCATCACTGCAACGTCCTGCTGCATGTCATCTGGAGCAACATCCTGAAGCTCGTCATCTATGATCATCCTGATCATCAATGCAACATCCTGCTGCATACCAAGTATCTACCTGATACATATCATCATACATGATCCTCCTGATCATCAATGCAACATCCTGCTGCATACCAAGTATCTACCTGATACATATCATCATACATGATCCTCCTGATCATCAATGCAACATCCTGCTGCATACCAAGTATCTACCTGATACATATCATCATACATGATCCTCCTGATCATCAATGCAACATCCTGCTGCATACCAAGTATCTACCTGATACATATCATCATACATGATCCTCCTGATCATCAATGCAACATCCTGCTGCATACCAAGTATCTACCTGATACATATCATCATACATGATCCTCCTGATCATCAATGCAACATCCTGCTGCATGCCAAGTATCTTCCTGATACATATCATCATACATGATCCTCCTGATCATCAATGTATCCACCTGATACAAATACAAAACATATGATATATATCACCATATATGATCCACCTGATCATACAATGTATCCACCTGATACATATACAGATACATGGTCCAAGCATCCAACATGATGCATATAAAATACATACACATGATCCAACTGATCATATCCAGCATCCAACATGATGCGTACATAAAATGATCCAACTGATCATATCCAGCATCCAACATGATGCGTACATACATACATAAAATGATCCAACTGATCATATCCAGCAGAAACTAGAACATCATCCTGATGTTCATCATCCAGCGCTTACATCCACAGCCATGTGAAGGATCCTCCTTCCAACATGCTTGGAATGGCTTCAGCAAATGTGTCCATCACTTCTTCCTCGAAGTGTCCTCGATCTGAATAATGCCAAGCCTCTCTCTGAAGTACTCAAACTTCACCCTGGCTAGTGGCTTCGTCAGCACATCTGCAATCTGCTTGTCCGTTGTGACATACAGGAGCTTCACAGCTCCTCTCTGCACCATATCCCTGATATAGTGGTATTTGATCTCTATGTGTTTCGACCTGTCATGAAACACTGGGTTCTCGGACAGCTTCACACAACTCTGGTTATCATAGAAGATACCAGTAGCTTCCAACGGGAGATCAAATAACTCAGACAGTAGCTTCCGTAGCCATACTGCCTCACAACTAGCTGAACAGGCTGCAACATACTCTGCCTCAGCTGTACTCAGTGCTACGCAGGACTACTTCCTGCTAAACCAAGAGATCACACCTGATCCCATACTGAAGCAACACCCAGATGTGCTCTTCCTATCTGCAGCACTGCCAGCCCAATCTGAATCAACATAACCCTGCAGGTTAAACTTTTGATTCGCCTCATACCTGAGCCCATAATCCACTGTACCTTTCAGATACCTCAGAACATGCTTTACAGCAACCAGGTGAACACTCCTCGGATCCGTCAGGAACTGACTCAATGTGTTCACAGCAAAGCAAATGTCTGGTCTTGTGTTCGTCAGGTACATCAAGGACCCAATCATCTGACGATACATAGAGACATCAACCGGCTCAGATGAAGCATCACATAGAAGCTTCAGATTCGATGTCATCGGTGTGGCCATGGCCTTGCAATCCATCATCCCGAATCTCTTCAGGATATCTACTGTGTACTTCCCTTGACCAAGGAAGATCCCACCTGCATTCTGCCACACCTCCATACCTAGGAAATAGTGCATCATTCCCAAGTCTTTCATATCGAATTCAGCTGCAAGATTCCACTGCATGTTGGCAATCAATCTATCTTCACCAAGTTCTGCACACATATATGACTGCACCATGCTGTCTTGAAATCCATCTGGTGCATCTTCTATTTCATCACTTTTATATTTCTTAATGCTGCCATCTGCAACATGCTTGATCTGATAGTTCCATTTGGAAGTCATAACAAACTTCCCTTCACATCTTGGGACCGCATCCCAAACATCGTTCTTCATGATCGATGGATCATGGCATTCTTCCCGTATCCTGGGAACTTCAATATCTTCAATAGATAATTTGTTGCTGAACAAATGTTGTATTTCTTCTTTTGTAGGAGATGGCATACGATCTTTCCTACACAACAAGTTAAATTGCATGATTAGAAAACATCTCATAGTTTTCAGAAGAAATTCTTACACATAAAGAAATATGCCATACAGTCATGCAATTATCTTAGCCAATGCTTCAATACAACATTTATCCATATCCCGTAACTTTCTAGATGCCTTCCAATCTCTACCAGAACATTGTTAAGAGTGTGCACAACTCCCAACATGTGAGCAGAGAGGTTTCATTCTAGATAAGTAGCAATGGAATGTTGTACAGTGCCATAGGCCACTTACCCATGTGTATTAGTAGTATACTGTTCATTAATGCAACTATTCTAATATGCACAAGACATATCCTAAGTCTAGGAACATGAGCATATACATCATTGAACAATTTTACTTAAACAAACAAATATGCAAGAAATGATAATTAAAATACTTATCTTTGTTTGTTCGTTGGGTGAACTCCCTCTGAGTCTTCACTTCCTTGTAGGAGATGCTGGAGTCCTAATCTGAAGTAGCTTCTTCTACACCTTTATGTTGTGGAATGTAGAAGCATGGTCAACTCCCTTTGAATATCTGCATCCTTGCAGAAACTACTGAAGTGTGCTCCTTTTCTTTATTGCAGGAACAACTGGAGTGTGCTCCCTGTTGATCTTTGCTTCTTGAATTACCTGTTCTTGAACTCATATTCATCCTTGGTCCCTATGCATGCTTATTAGTATCATGATTCATATAAAATCATACATTCATTAGTATACTATTAAAACACAATAATCTCAAGCATGTATACTCATGATCATTTCAATTAGAAATAATAAGCATTAGCATTCAAGGTTTATGTAGGATTCTTATGGTTAGTCAAATCATAAGAAGCATAACATGTCTAAACCTATAATTACTCAAACCTATGACTCTTCAGGTTAGTTGAATCATCAATCAAGATATGCATAAAACCTGTGATTATTCAAACCTATACCTTCATGATTCTTCTGGTTGGTCAAATCAATCAATATAAGAGACATAATTCTTTTACTTATATTCCTATTTGACCATAGGACTTTTCTGGTTAGTCATATCATCAATCAAAGTAAAAGTCATAATATGCCTAAACCCATGATTACTAACTTCAATGAATAATCATAATCAATCATGCCAAGTATACTTATATAAAGGATCTTATCACAAGATGAGATTGTAACTTGATATAGGAAAAACATACCTGGATTAGCATGCTAGCTAGTTATGTCTAACATACTCACATGATGTCTTCTTGTTCTTCTTCAATGACTTGTGCTAGTAACCTGTATATCTCATAGGTTATCCATTATAAAACCAAGTTATACATACCTCGTAAATGGATCTTCTATGAGATCCATGACAATGGATGAATCTTTGTCCTCATATTATCATGATCATATGTTCTTGGACCAGAACATGATTTGTCTTTCTTGGTGTACCTTTCATGTTAGTAGACAACATAAATCTCATACAACACCATAATGCATTAGTACAATCATAAGTGTCAACACCCTAACCAATGAATATCTTCTATCATGCATTCATAATTTTGTTAAGGTGATACGACAAATCTAAAATCAAGATTGTACTAACCGTAATAACATGAAGACAAACATACCATAAACTTAATCATGAACAAATCTCAAAACATACCTCGATGATTCATACCTGTCGAGATCGCTTGAAATCTTCTTATGTAAGGCCTTACCCTCATCTCCCTCTGAAACAGGAACTTCTTTACTCATGCAGATGATCAATCCATCTTCTTCTAGGATTAACCCAATCCACTTGATTTGCAAGAACTGGACCTGGAGCTGGATATGGGTTTGTTAGAGAAACCCCAAAAATTCAAACTTTGAATTTCAAACTTTCGAAAGGATAGAAATATGCGCCTTGATGAGCTGATCAAACTGGTATATTCAGAATTTGAAAACTGCAAAGTTTCACTCCTCAATTTTGCCTTTGAAACTTCCGGATTCACTGGACGTGACCCTGAACTGGGGTTTGATGAAGCCCACTCTTTTGTCCCATCAAAATGTTTTATCCAAAGCTCTAAGATTCTATTTTTCTGAGGAGCTTCCAGCCGTGGTCACAGATTTAAAAAATTCCCATTTTTACAGAAGCCCTAATTTTCCACTTTTCTGATCAAAGTCCCGAACTAGGGTCTAATCAAGCCCAGCCTTCTGCCCAACCAAAAATTCTGATCTTGGTCTCTAAATTTATATTTTGATGAGTAGCATCCAGCCGTGGTCTCCAATTACAAAAATTCCAACTTTCTTCAAAGCCCTAAATTCCGGAAGCCATGAATGAAGGTACCAAAAAATAATTCTGTTTTGACAGAAATATGTACCTGATTGTTTCTGGTGTAACTCCAAAATTTTTGATCCACAGGGTCTGAAAAAGTTTCTTGAGATAGCCTGACCTGTTATCTTTCCATCCTGACAGGTCTGACCTCAATTGGATTCTCTGAGAGAGAGTTATGCCAAATGTCGCAACGTGACCTGTTTTGGGATAAAACAGGAGAGTGAACTTGTACGGCGTGCCACGTGTCACTGTTTTAACTTCTGCCTCTGAAAAAGTTTTCTGAGATATCTCGGCCGGTTACCTTTCCATCCTGACAGGTCTGACCTCAATTGGACTCTCTGAGAGAGAGTTATGCCAAATGTCGCAATGTGACCTGTTTATGGGATAATACAGGAGAGCGAACTTGTACGGTGTGCCACGTGTCACTGGTTCAACTTCGGCCTCTGAAAAAGTTTTCTGAGATAGTACAGACTGTGTACTACCTGTCACTTTTTACGAAATTTCATTTGGAGCTTCCTAGCCCAAGATATGACCTTTTTCCCAAGGTCACCTGATTTTGACTCAGATCTGGAAGAGGCAGAAACCCTATATTGTACAGATCATAAATCACAAAGTACAACGAATTAGAGGTTTTCCTTTGGACACAAGATACCTGGAGATCTTAGCTTCTGCCTGTAACAATTTCAGATCCGAAAACTTCGCCAAAACGGATTTATAGCGAAAGTGCTACGATGACTGGTTTTTGCTATATCAAGCCCTAGCATCGTAAGTGCAACAAGTGTCATACATGCCATATCATGCTTTCTTTCAGGCTAGCTCTGATACCATGTTAAATTTTCAGAATTTACTTCAATCTGATCTAGGATCTTAACTGAGAGAACAACATGTACAGCATATCTACAGCATATCAAACATGGAGACAATAATGCAAGCACACAAGAGACACAAAGATTTACTTGGGGAAAACCATAAAGGTGAAAAACCCCAATAACTTCCTCAGAGATAGATAGAGCAATGATACAACCAACCAAGAGAGATAGCCATAACCTAGCAGCAGATCCTCCTCCTCCATAAGTGCGCCACTCCTCCTTGAGTGCATGTGTGAGAAGTGAGTGAGTAAATAGAGTGCCTCCCGCACTCTATTTATACTTGACTTGACTTGCCTTTTTACCTAACTCATGTAGGCTCGAACTTTACCACATAACATAATGCTGAGTGGGCCGACCCCCAATAGGTGGTCTAATAACCCTTTGACCCACATGGCCGACCCCCAATAGGGTGGTCTAATAACCCTTTGACCCACATGACTTATACAGGGCCGACCCCAAATAAGGTGGTCTAATAACCCATCAAGTATAAGTTACGACACTTACAATATAAATGACGACACTTCCTTATAGAGGAATAATACCATCTCTATAGGAATACAATATACATATATGTGAAATACATTCCGAAGTTACATATACATCAACAAATATCTCCTTCAACAAAAGACATTGTCAATAGAACAACAGAAGTGGATAGAAAAAATAGCTACTTTTGATCTGGAGATATTACATAAAAAAGGGAAAGACAATATAGTTGTTGAAGCTCTATCTAGGAAGGATGAATCCCAGACATATGCAATTTCAATCATTATTCCAGTGTGGTTGGACGAAATACGAAAAGAATATGCTAAAGACCCAAACACTTGCGCCTTAATCGAAGATCCGAATAGAGTTCCAAAATTCGAGTAACGAAACGACATCTTGTGGTACAAAGGAAGGATCTATTTAAACCCAACATCAAGGTTTAAAACTAAGGTGATGATAGAAGCTCACGATTCACCCGCCGCAGGAAATGTAGGATTTTTCAAGACATATTACAGTGCCATACAATCGTTCTATTGGAAAGGAATGCATAAAGACATTCAAAAATATGTAGCCGAATGCGACACATGTCAAAGGAATAAAAGCAAAAACGTCATGACTCGAGGGCTACTCCACCCACTAAACATTCCGAAGCAAAACTGGGAGGAAATCTCTATGGATTTTATTGAAGGGTTACCCCTATATGATAGTAAGGACAAAATCTTCGTGGTAGTGGACTGATTAACGAAATATGCACATTTTATGGGTATCAAGAAAACTGACTCCGCTAAACAGATCGCTGAAGTATTTTGTAAAAATATTTACAAATTACATGGATTCCCAAGAATTATCGTTAGTGACAGAGATGCCAAATTCACAAGCAATTTTTGGAAGGAATTCTGCAAACAAATTGGGATCACTCTTAACATGAGTTCAGCTTATCATCCACAGACAGATGGGCAAACAGAAGTTGTCAACAAATGTCTAGAAGCATATCTTCGTAGTTTCATCACTGACAAACAGAAAAAATGGTTACAATGGTTACACCTTGCTGAATGGTGGTATAACACTACCTATCACATGTCAACTAAGATGACACCCTTTCAAGCATTGTATAGTTATGAGCCGCCCATATGGAAGGAATTCGTTCAAGGTAATGAAAAAGTACCCGCAGTAAGAACTCAACTTGAAGAAAATCAGCGATTAATGCAAGTACTGAAGGATAATTTATCTATGGCACAAAATCGTATGAAGCAGCAAGCAGATCAACATAGAACAAAAAGAGAGTTTGAATTAGCAGATTGGGTATTTGTAAGGCTTCAGCCATACGAACAATTGTCACTAAAGCAACAAGGAAAAAACAAATTGGCACCCAAGTTCTATGGACCCTATCAAATTGTTAGAAATATTAGCCCGGTAGCATATGAATTGAAGTTACCTGATTCGAGTCGAATTCACAATGTCTTCCATGTCTCAAATTTAAAAAAATTGTTGGGTCAACATCAATCCGTTCAAACAACACTTCCCGCTCTGGACGAAGAAGGGAAACTTATCTTAGAACCATAAGCTATCATTAACATCAGAGAATGGAAATTACACACTAGAATGATCAAGGAATACCTCATTAAATGGAAGAATTTCCCAGAAGAAGATGCGTCATGGGAAACTGAGAAATTTGTTCAGCAAATATCTATCATTACCTTGCTTTGAGGACAAAGCATTTTAAAAAGAAGAAGGCAATGTTACAAATGCTAATTTTAAAGTATTTACCTAGGTTAATTTTAGTAAATTAATGTAATTAAACTAAGAGTTGACTTGAAAAGTCACCTTTCTTCCCCATTTAGGGTATAAATTACCTAGGGCACGATCGTTGTGATCATCTTCTACATTCTTATCAAATATATTTTTACATTACGTTTTGCTTCCACCACTTTTCTCTCTCCATTTTCAAGCTTGGAATAGAAATGGGTATGCTTCTTGCATACGTTCCTCCATTTCCCAAGTAGCTTCCTCTAGGATAAAGTGAATCCATTGCACCTTGGACTGAGTGATAGCTCAGCTCCGAAGTATAAGATCCCTCCTATATAGGATGTTGTGTGCTCTAGTTCTTCCTAGAACTCTCCTTCAGGTTCCACTTGTATCAAATTCCAACCGATGATATGAGTATCATCATGTACATTTTATTTAATACGGATATATGAAAAACATTGTAATCTTTTATTGTGGCTAGTAGTGCAAGTTGATAAGCTACAGGGCCTATCTTGGCTAGCACTTCAAAAGGCATGCAGTACCTCAAGGCCAACTTCCCAATCTAAGAGATAATTTCTTGGGTTTTACTTTTAAGTATACATGCTTACCAACTTAGAATTAGCTTAGACTTATTTATAAATATATGTAACTCTTTTGTCAATCTTTAGCTACCTTAAGGTTTTTATGTACCTGCTTCACAATATGCTCCATTTTTCGTAGCATATCTGGTCCGAAAACCATCCTTTCAATAAGTTTTTGAGAATTCTATATGATATCAATACCATGAAATAATTCTAATATCCAAGGATATTGAAGAAATTAAGTCCTCACAATAATTATTCAAAGATATGCAAGAATAAGAAGAAAAATTGAGACAAGATCATAAGAGAAGGAACTCAATTAATGTAAATATCATATCTTTATTATTCAAAAATATGAATACAATATATAATACATATCAGGATATAAAACAAAATGAATTGAAGGGAATCTGTAAAGCACAAAAAAGGAAGGCTTACTAAAATCTAGAAAAAACCCTTAGGTAGCAAAAGCACCTTGCAAATGAGTCTAAAAACTCACGAATTAGCTAAATATTGTATGGAAGCCAATGAGTGATGAAAATGGAATGTGATGATGACTTTTGGAGAGAAGTAAGAGGTGGAGGTCGAATTTTCCAAGTGGATATAGTTTCCAAGTCAACTAGCTTTACCTTATCCACTAGAAAGCATAAAAAGCAGGATAAAGCTGTCTAAAGAAGGAAGGAGCCTTTCTAATCTAGGGATATAATAAAATAAAAAAGAATCTCAGGAAATATTATCCAGAATCTATCCAAATTCATTTTAGTGACTTAGGATGGCATATGGAGGCATAAAAGACAAAACTAGGCCAACTACGTAGTCTACACCTAGGAAAATTAATCTAGATGACTAATAAAATATATCCTAAGTATGGAATTGGTTTTTAAATATTCCAAACCCCCCCCTTAATCCTGACTATATGTGGTAAAATGTAAAAAATATAGGACCCAAGCAATAAGTCTTATAGTCACCCCAAGACAAACAATTATTAGTCCATGTAGGTGAGGAAAGAAGGAATACCACTTGGCAAGAAAACCTCCTATCAAGATCATGGAATACACCATAATAAGGCTCTCCAAAATCGAAGAAGGTGAGAACTTGGTCAAATGTCTGGAGGAATCTTCTTCTTGGGAAGAAGTGGAATTCGCTCACTAGACTTGTGATTCCTGAGTTCAGGTCCAGATGAGTCTTGATGATGTCCATTCATTTTCTGTGTAATAGGTGCCAATAATGATGGAGTGGATTGGAAGCATGAAAGAGAGAGCAAAACCAGTCACTCCAAATTGTAATTTTGCCTCCATAGTATTCAATAACACACCAAAAATCAACTCAAGCAGAGGTTCTGAGCATGTATGAGCTGCAACAACTAGTTGATGATTCAAATCAGAAGACATATGAGAGAACTAAGAGATGTCTCCAACTTCTTGAAAAACGTGTTGGAAATCATGTAGGAACAGGCAAGAGAATGGACAGAGAAAGTGAAGGTGCACCCAACAACCTCAACTGTATACTGACTTCCAATTTGCATTTTTTGAAGCCCCATTTGGCCCAATTTTGATGAGGTAAACTTTTTCACTCTAAGATTCGCCAAATTATTATATAAACTATATAAAATCCTTATAAATTGAAATAATTTTAGAAAAATATCGCAAAATATTTTATAGTTGACATTTTGAGAATTGGTAAGATTCGCCGAGGTTTATACACTTTTAAATAAGTATGGGTCCTTAAAAGTATCCTTGATCCTCAATATATGCATTGTAAGAGGAGAACAATGATGAGAGATTGTTACACCAAAATGTCGTCACCTTTGTGCAAGTGTTGCAAGTGTTGCAAGTGTCGTCATCCTGACCTAGTGTCATCACCATGACCATTGCAAGTACCGTCATTATGACCAAGTGTTGTCATCATGAATGTTGTGATAATGTCATCATCTTGACCATTGTGTAAACTCTTTGCTATTTTACCTAAACTCATTTTAGAGTAAAAACACATCCCTGAATTTTCCCATGACTAGAGGGCTTAACTGACCTACTTTTCAAGGTCGTCGCAGTTTTCCCTTGTGCAACATGCAACGTCGCAGGTTGTCCTAATGCAACCTGCAACGATGTTAGTTATTTGGATAAAAGAGTATCTTCGAGCCCATTCTCAAAGATGAGTGATGTGGAGGCCTATCCCTAGGCTCTAGGTGAGGTGGGCTTTCAGTTCCTAACCTTATGGAAATATCCCTTAACCATCTCCCCTTAATCCTCAACATACCCTATCTCTTTAGCCCTATATAAACACCCACTCTCTACATGGGAGGGGGGAAGGTATATGGTACCCCTATGTTGATAGGATCCATACTGGTGATTGGGAAGCTTGTACCATCTTGGAGACTTGGGTTGGACATGTTGGATGGAGGATGCAACGTTGAGGCTTTGGTTGTAGCTTCATCTTTTCTATGTATTCCCACTTTTTATACAGTTAATACAATCTCTTTCCATAAATGTTGTCTCATTGATGATGTTTAGAACTTTCTTCCTCAACTGTTAGTTTAGATCAGATATTATTTAGATATCTTGTATTGCTTGTATTGTTTCCATATTGTCTTGATAGGTCTTGCAGCTGGAGATCTGATGACCGTGAGACTTGGAGCAACAACAAGGAGAAGGATCTGCGATCTGAAAGGTATGATATCTAAGTACTCGATCTGTAACTAGATCTAGGAAATGAGTTTTGTATTCTACTCTATTTGTTCTAGAATTACATTAAGCTAGGGAGATCACACCTTAGATCTGTCTTTGGTAGATTGTCCATTAACAGAGATGGAAAGATATGAGTTCTTCAACAATAATGTTCTGCCATTTGATATTCGGTACCTGCAAAACAAACACTCTGAAACTTATACTGGAATACTAATTTAATCAAGAGCTCCCAAGGCTCTAATACCATCTGAGAATTATATGGCTCTGATACCATGTGAGAATTCTATATAGGATCAATACCATGAAATAATTCTAATAGCCAAGGATCTTGAAGAAAATAAGTCCTCGCAAGAATTATTCAAAGATATGTAAAAATAAGAAGAAATAATACGACAAGACCATAAGAGAAGGAAATCAATTAATGTAAATATCATCTCTTTATTATTCAAAAATATGAATTCAATATATAATACATCTCGAGAGATCAAATAGAATGCTTTGAAGGCAAGTTGTAAAGCAAAAAAAGGGAAGGCTTACTAAAAGCTAGAAAAATCCAGTATGTAGAAAAGGCACCTTTCAAATCAGCCCAGAGGCTCACGAATTAGATAAATATGGTATGGAATCTAATGAGTGATGAAAATGGAATGTGATTATGACTTTTGGAGAGACAAAAGAGGTGGATGTCGAATTGTCCAAGTGGAGATAGTTTCCAAGTCAACTAGCTTTACCTTATCCAGTAGAAAGCAGAAAAAACAGGATAAAGTTGTCTAAAGCAGGAAGGAGCCTTTTTAATTTAGGAATAGAATAAAATCAGACAAAATCTCAAGAAATATTATCCAAAATATATCGAAATTCATTTTAGCGACTTATGATGGCATATGGAGGCATAAAAGACAAAACTAGGCCAACTACATAATCTACACCTAGGAAAATTAATCTAGATGACTACTAAAACATATCCTAAGTATGGAATGGGTTTTTAAATGTTCCAAGAAGGGTTATCCCATGAAATAGGAGTATGACATTTCCTACCATATAATACCTAAAAAGGGCTCATTTTTATTATGATTGATAACCATTGTTCTAAGCGAATTCTACTAAATGAATATATTCTTCCCACTTATGGGATATATCCATTACATATATTCTTAACATGTCCTTGAGTACTTGATTTATCCTTTCAATCTACCCATACTTTTAAGGATGTTATGCAGTACTGAATTTTAGTTTCATTTCTAAACCAATAAATAGGGCTTGCCAGAAGTTTCTTATGAATTTAGCATCCCTATATGATATAACCACTTTCGGTATATCGTGCAACCAAAATATATCTTTCATAAATATATATGCTATATTTATTGCTTTCTAGGTTGATTTTACAGGTATAAAATGAGAAACCGTGCTTAGTTTATCTACAACCACCATTATTGAGTCATTTTTCTTAACTCTTTTGGGAAAACTTGTTATAAAATCCATACTTATTATCTTCCATTTCCATCCTGGAATGGGTAGAGGCTGGAGTAGACCTACTAGATGCTAGTATTCAAATTTAACTCACTGACATTCTAAGCAGTTTTCTAAATACTCTGTGGTCTCAACCTTTATGTTGGGCCGATAAAAATATTTTTCTGAGCATGGTTGTCATATTTTGATACTCGGGATGTCTAGAGTATGGCTTTTTATGCAACTCATTTAAAATTAACAATTTTACCTCTTGAAATTTTGGTACATATAGTTGATTTTTATACATTAACAAACTACTCTTGTTAAGATGGAAATCTATTTTTGGTGTTTCAACCCCCTTTTTTTCAAGTTTTCCTTTAATTTTATAAGACTTTTAATCTTTTTTTGTTGCATAATGCACTTTATTTTCCAAGTCTGATTCATAGCTGATAAGAGCTGTGGTATAAATCAAATTTGCATGCCTACTCACAACATCTACAAATTTGTTCTCCTTACCTTTTATGTGCTTGAAATCAAATTCATACTCGCTCAAGAAAGCTAACCATCTTGCTTATCGAGCATTCAGATTTTGTTGGTCAAATAAGTATTTTAAACTTATGTTATCAAACATTAAGACAAATTCACATCCAATTAAGTAATGTATCCACATTTTTAGTGCATAGATTATCACTGCTAGCTCTATATCGTGAGTGGCATAGTTTATCTCGTGATCTTTTAAGTTTCTAGATTCATAGCTTATTATGCTATCTTCTTTTGCATTACTTTTCCCAGACCTTCCTTACATGCATCCATACAAGCGATGAAATCCTTGTAAGGATATACAATTTTTAAAATAGGGGTTGTGGTTAATAATTGTTTCAGTTTATTAAATATTTCTTGACATTTATCAGACACTATAAATTTCATTCCTTTTCTTTATAATGAGGTAATGGGATAAGCAATCCTTGAAAAACCCTCGATAAATATTCAATAATATCTGGTAATTCCCATAAAGAAACGAATGCCTGACACATCTTTGGGAATAGGCCAAGCTATAATTGCTTTAATTTTGTCTAGGTCTACAACAATACCTTCCTTGGAGATAACATGTCCTAGGTATTGTACTATGTCCTGAAAGAAATTGCACTTGCTAAATTTAGCATATATTTTTTTATCCCTTAAATTTTTTAATACAATTCTTAAGTGCTCCTGGTGTTCTTCATCATTCTTTAAATAAATTAGTATGTCTCCAGTGAATGCCAGGACAAACTTGTCTAGACATTGACTAAAGATAATGTTCATTAGGCACATGACCATGGTTGGGGCATTAGTTAATCCGAAAGGAATCACCACAAATTCATAATGCCCATATTGAGTTTCAAATGTAGCTTTATAAATATCTTCATCTTTAATTCTTGCTTGATGGTACCTAGACCACAAATAAATATTTGAAACTATTGTTTCACCTTACACTTGATAAAAAGATCGTTAATGTGAGCTAAGGGGTATTTTTTTTTAACAATAATTTTATTTAATTAACAATAGTCTATGCACAACCTGCACAGGTGTGGCTTATTGGCGATTCAGTTGTTATGAAGTCACAATGTAAATGAAGGTCACGAGTTCAAATCACACCCAACTTTACCCGTGTCCCATGCTTGCGGGGTGCATGGGGCACCTGGGGGTATAGTGGTAGCGGGATTGGATCCCTGGACCCCATGTCACGTGAGTACCAACCCAGTCTCCAGTTGTTGATTCCCCTAGTTACAAAAAAAAAATGATAGTATATGCACAAACTTAAGGTCCCATCTTTTTTTCTTACAAATATGATGGGTTATCCCCATGGGGACACACTCGGCCTTATGTATTTATTTTCTAGTAGTTCTTGTAGTTGCATCTTTAGTTAAGTCAATTCTAGAATGTCAATTCGGTAAGGAACTTTCGAGGCCAGTATCGATTTGGGTACCAAATTTATGGTGAAATCAATATCCATTTTTGGTGGAAAATTGGGAATTTACTTTGGAAATACATCTTTAAATTATTATAAAATAGGAAAGTATTCCAATTTATGTTTAAATTTTTCATTCTGATTATCAATTAATTGCACACTAAACATTTTACACCCTTTTTGAGCACATTTCTTTAACCGCAATGCAAATATGGTACAAATAGAAACTACCCTAGGTATGCCCTTAATTAGAATAGTGTTATTCTATCTATCCATAATGTTGGAATACTCTGACAATATCATCTTGGTTTTGCATGCATCCATGCATTGGTAGTTGAGTCTCCTAGCACCTAGTCCTTAATTTAGGACCCCTAGAGCTTAACATTGTTCATCATTATCCCTCTTATCCACTCAAAGCGCCTTGGTTACATCAATAAAATCAAAATGTGCCCTCATGCATGATTTTAGGAGTCAATACACCCAGTTCCATGATTTAGGGAACCTTGTCCCCTTGATTACTCAATTAACTGACTGTTACACCTAGTTTAACTATTATTGAGTTTAGGAGCACCTATTTTGACCACTACAAGTCAGTATTGCACCTCCTTGGAGTCTCATCCCCTAATTTCTAGTCCCAATGACTCATTCATGCGTCAGTCCACCTCAATTGACTAGCCTATCATCATCGGTGGCCACTAGACCTTATCGGGAGATGGTTCCAATGCAAACTAAGCCTGCCACTTGTGTGGATTCCAATTGCCTCTTTGGGATCAAGAATTTATCCTTGGGAGATGTATTATTTATGTACACATTTTACTGAATAATAGAGGTAATGGAAGTTTTTCCAATTCTTCTTCATTCTCTTGTGTTGTAACATATTTATTTCTTCTCTATTTTTCCTACTCAATTCTTTTGATCTATGTTAGACTTTGTGTGAGTTTTATCTTTGTCTCTAGATATTTGTGAGAATCTCACAAAATATCACATGGTAATAGAGCTTTGCTGAGCAAAGTAATCTTCTGGGGAGTTTTTCAGGTTTTTTTGTGCTGGTATCCTACAACAACTTCCATGAATTTGAAAGTAGTTCCTTCTCTCTCTCCATTCAACTATGATGGGTGGAAACCAAAGCTGGTAGCATATCTAAAGAAACAAGGTATTTTTTATATGTGTATTGGTGTTATGAGATATTTTGCTTCCTATGAAGAGGATAATGATTGGATAAATGACTGCGACAGATCCTTTGGACCAATGTGTCTTGCAATTTCTCCTAGTATGCACTACCTCATTGATAATGTTGAATACCCAAGTGATCTGTGAACCAATTTGGATAGAGAATTTGGAAAGCAGAAGGAAGAGGGTCATGGTAGCCATTTGGAGAACAAGCCCAGTGATACCTCCTCAAGTGTTGTATTTGATTATGTCTCAACCTCAAGCATCTCTCATGATGAAGCTTTTCAAGATGAAGAAGAATCTATAGATTCAACCTAGAATGTTCCTATTGAATACATTCCTTCCTTTGTTGCTCTAGAAGTTGAAGACAGTTTCTAACTATCCCCTTCCCATTTATCTGATGCAGATGAAAGTGATACAACTAATTAAGTTGATCCTTTTGGAGAGATTATCTATTCCTCACTCATGTTTTCAATGTCTTCTATTTCAAATTTTGAGAAATATATGTCAGTTACTACTCTATAGGTTGAAGAGAGTTTCAAATTCTCTACTTCCCATGAGCTTACGTATGTGCTATATTGTGATCTACTAGATTTTTTGGAGGATATATCAATCTTTGGATCTACTGCATACACTCTTCTTAGTTCCATGCCTCCTCCCTATTCCATAATTATGAAATGCACACTTCCTCAAGCTGCAAATGAAATTGGAGACATTCTGCATTCGCTTGGACACTTGCTCCTCTCACTTGGAGATTATTTTAATTCCAAGACACCACCATCATCCCAAGGTTAATTTAGTTCTAATATCACCTATGTTGGTTGAAAGGAGATATCAAAGAACCATCTACACATTCTTGGAGCTGATCCTCACTCAGTTTGTTCAAAGTTCAAGTTCCAGAATGGTATACATATTCATGGATTTATTTTGATCAAGTTTGGTTCAAAGAGAAAGTTCATAGAGCCTCCATATTTTCTTACATCTATTGAAAGATAATACAAGCACGTGATTTTGGAGCATGATCCACTTCTTCCCAAGATCAAGCATCACACCTACTTGAGTTTGGAGTTGTTAGGTACTTATTCTTTCTTTGGGGATGACCCAGGTTCTGTGATGTTACTAGTAGTAGAACCAACAAAATCCCCTTCGCTGGCCCTTTCGGCATCATCCTGCAAACAAGATGAAATCTCACTTGAAGAGAATATGGGTGGTTACAAAATCAAGTTTTTGCAACCTTGGTGATGCACGGTTATGTTATGTGAGCTTTCTATGTGCTCCTTACTGAGCATATACTTAATACAACAATACCAATGTGTAATGGTGCACTTCACAGTTATAAAAAACCTATAGAATTCGTTGAATCGTTGCTACCTTTACTCTGCTAACTATGCATTTTCCATACTTACACAACTTCACAATGCTCATACATATGTGTTCCGCTACTTAACATATAATTCTCAGTTACAATCATATGAAAACACAGATATAAGCATAAACATACATGAACAAAAATCATAACATAGATTCAAACACACAACATAGATATTTATGTGGTTCACCCCCCAAGTGGGAGCTACATCCATAGGAACTGCTATTATATTACATGGAAGGGGTAACAGTTCCAGTTTGCGCACTCAGCTGCAGGCTCTTCTCTACAATAGATCTTTGTGCACACAGCTATAGATTCTTTTCCTCTCTTAGATCTCTCTTAGTCTATATCTAACTCTCTCAAAATATAAAATAAGTCTAATAATATCTAACCCTTCCTTATACAAAATTTCCCTTATATAGATTGTGCTCGGAGGTCACATATTTACAATAACTATGGGCCAACCCCCATAGTACTACCCTTAAACCCAAAATGGCATGGTTCTCCTGTTGACCAAAGTTTTCCTTAACTTCTCTGGAGCATTGTTGTCCTTTTGTGTCGCTTCTTTGGTTTTGACACTTCTCCGACAGTCGCATTTCTGACCGCGCGTCTCTGACACTATAGGGGCACGTCCTTTGCATCATTCTGCTTCTTTACTCTTCGTTTATGTAGATGGAAGTCAGTTGCTTCATTCATAACTACTCCAACAACCTTGATTGTCCTTAGTACTTCTCTTTTACTAAGGATACAGGTCCTTTCCTACGACTTCGCTTTGCTCCATACCTTGCTCTGGGGAATTGCAAAGTTGCTTCTTCCACAACTGGTTGATGTTAGGCCTCTCCTAACTTGTACTTCTACCACCAAAACTTCCTCCAGTTGGGCTTCTCCCAACAGGAGAAATTAATTTTTTTGATGTGGCTCATGTCCATGTTGGGGGGGGGTTTGTTCCCACAAGGTTTTCCCTCTTTCCTCACTTAAATGGACTAATAAATTTGTAATGGGTGACCTTTGGTCTTAGTTACAAGGGCCCTACTTCTGATATTTCCTCACATAGTTAGGATTAAAGGGGGTGTTGGAATATCATAACCATCTCATCTTGGTTTTGCATGCATGCATGAATTCCATGCAACACTTCATGCATCCATTCATTGGTAGTTGAGTCTCCTAGCAACTAGTCCTTAATTTAGGCCCCCTAGAGCTTAACTGTGTTCATCATTATCCCTCTTATCCACTTAGAGTTCCTTGGTTTCATCAGGGTGCCCGCACGAAGCTGCTACCGAAAAAGGCCGCAATGAAAGCATGCGAGCAGAAAAAAAACAAGGATGCGCACGTGCATTCAAACACACGTACACGCCCCTGCTTCAGTAATTTCGAACATACACATCGTTGTTTTGACGTGGAAAAAAATGTGCGCACACACTTTACTAACGTGTACACAAATAGATGCACGCACACGTGCACGCGTCTATGTTTTTTATAAAAAAAAACAGACCGCAGGATTGTTATCACAAATAACAAACTCATGAGCATGGAGTGGCGGAAAAGAGACCCCAGGAGGGAATGTTGGAGCACCCAACAACCTCCTCCTTGGCATCAAATTGAACCTCCACTCCATTTCCGCTATTGCCTCCAGGTAGGTGCTCAAACAATCAATTTTTTGTTGTTTTTTTTTGTTTTCCATTGTAATTTTAAATTAAAAAAAAAATTACAATCAACTAAAAAAAAATTACAATCAATTAAAAAAACAACAAATTGTCATTGGAGATTAAATACACCCAACAAAATGACAAACACACCACAATCATCTGAGGAAGCCAATGAAACCGAACCATCAGAAGATAACATCAACATTGGAATGGGAAATGAACTTGGTGATGAACCATCTCAAAATCCTGAGGATGAATTATTCCAAGATTTAAATGAATTAAGGGTACTAAGCAATGAATTGAAGAGAACCAAGGAACCCTCTCGGGTTTCCTTGGCTACATCATTGCAAAACATCATTGAATCCATCAACATTGCCCACAATGAGATCACAAATATGAACCAATACAAGGCTCGAATGAGGGAGCACTATTCCATGACGTGAATATTTAATTAATACTATTATTTATAAATTAATAGATTATTAGGTTACTAGTGAATGGGCGTAACCCTTCACTATGCTTCCTCAAGCCCTATAAAGGAAATCTTATTGTAATTTTATAATCATTATCTAATATATTATTCCTATTTATCATGCAATATGAGAGTCGGATTCGACTATTAACATCAAACCGGATATGGTTGTTGCATTTGGTATCAGAGCTCGAATTCGGCTCCTTCGACCTAAGCTCAGATTTGGCTCCTCCTACTATTGAGCTCGGTTTCGGCTCACCTATCCTCACTCTCTCTACCCATCTTCCACATCTTCTCTCCTCACCATCGTAACTCCATTTCCGCTCCTTCCACCACCGCTGCTCCTCTCCCTTTCGCCTTCCACCTGCTTGCTGCTCCCACCCTTCTCCACATCTCCCCGTGCCGACTTCCCTCCCCGCACACTCTCACTCTCCCTATCCCCCGCACGTTCTCCATGATACCTGCACAACCCTTGTCCACCTCTCACACTTCCTCCAGCGCTCCACCAAGCCATTGCCACCCCCTCCCTTATCCCTCTGCTGCTCTATCTCCCTGCCATCTCCCCTCCTTCCCTACCTGCACTGCTCCACGCAGCTCCTCGTTGCTCGCTCCTACACGTCCCACCCCCTTTTTCACTACTCCACCACACTCTCATGCTGCTCTTACCGTCGTCGCCTCCACCTTCCCACCCGCGCACTCCCTTTTTCCCATGCCCATCTCTCCAACACGACCTCCTTCCCTCACTCCCTCGTTACTCACCTCTCCCATCTAGCGCCACCTATCGTCTCCTCTTCCTCCGCCATTGCCCTCCACCACCACCCACCTGCACATCCTTGAACCTTCCCTTCGTAGTCCAGTTCGGCCACCTCCTATCCTTGCCACCCTACCCATTTGCACATGCTCCTCACTGCATGATCATCCAACCTACCACCTGCAAAACAAAAACAAAACAAAAAAATTTAAATAAAATATTATTATTATATTATAATATTTATTTTTTAAAACGAAAAAAAAAACTATATACAAGATATTATATAGTTTTAAAAAAATAAAATAATAATAATAACAATATTAAAATATTAATTAATATTTATTATTATTCCCAAAAAAAATATTATTATTATTAAATATAATAATAGTGTTCTTACTTCTAAGCCCAAAAGTCCCTTCTACAAACATTCGTGGCATCTTATAGTGATAGTGACCAATTCATAAATCTCCTTGAGAAAATCCTTAAGGATATGGATGAAATAAAGAAATCTACTAACGAAATGTTTAAAGAAAATGAAGATGGATATGAAAATCACGTAGAAGAAGCCACCCAAGTTGATAAAAAAAAGGAAGATAGAGTAGGCCAGTATGTCACAATCACAAACACACGAAGGACATATATCATCACAAAGACGGCTATAAAGAACATCAAGGGACGCAACTATAATATCTATCAAACACAAGATAAGACCGGTGTTCTTATGAGCATTATAAGCACAAAGAGCTCGTTTAAAGGAACTGACACAAAATGTGTTGGGAGTAGCAACACAAAAATAGTTAAGGTCGTAATGTATGTTGATCATGTTCAATTGACGGCAAACATAGTTAAAAGAAGCAATCACACAAGTATAAAAAGCATAAACAAAACTTCACCAAGTTCATACTTAATGCAAATACCAAGACAAAATAATCAAAAGGAGGCAATGGTCATAATCAAAATCGCATCTCTCAAGTCATCAGTGCGACATAGAGACATAATAAAAGATGTCATGAGAAAACTCAGCTTTGAGGACAAAGCTTTCCTAAGGGGAAGGGAATGTTGTGAATATTTAATTAATACTATTATTTATAAAGTAATAGATTATTAGGTTACTAGTGAAAGGGCATAACCCTTCACTATGCTTCCTCAAGCCCTATAAAGGCGATCTTATTGTAATTTCATAATCATCATCTAATATATTATTCCTATTTATCATTCAATATGAGATTCGGATTCGACTATTAACATCCAACTAGATACAGTTGCTGCATTCCACTCGGATATCCAAAGAACAAATTAAATAGCTCAACATCACGAAACCACAGTTGTACAACAAATTCATAGATCCCAGGACAAGACAGCCTCTATATTTGAGGAAGATACAGGTTTGCATGAACTGGTGTATTTACCAGCCATGGAGAGATAACTGGTGAAAGAGATGGTTTATGGTTTTTGATAGCCCCCCATGCAATAATTTTGAGGTCCCACAGTATTTTATTAGGAAATTGTGGGATGAGTTTGAGCTAGGCTACCATGTCAATTATTTTGGCATCACTGAGTTTCAGGGTGTCGGTCTTGGCTCTGCCCAAGATCGACCTTAGGCCTACCACAACCCATTCAGAGGACCTCTTGCAACCAGGAGAGAGCCAAACCCCCCTCGTCAGCCACCTGGGTTCGGTAGTGGCATATATGAGATTGATGACTCAGTTAGATGTTCCACATGTCATTTGCTTAGACATACCACATTTGTGGCTATGTCTTCACAGAGCCGGGAGGACAGCGATGAGACACACACAACTGCATGGTCTATGGGTGTTGGTTGGTACATGCCAGTTACAGGTGGAACCCAGGAGGGGCCATCTAGTTCGATTGGAACAATGACACATCATTGTTCTCACTATGTTCATTCTTTCGATGGTCCTATGCAACATCATGCCACGGAGAGCTACACAGACTAGGTTAGCTATTGTTTTATTTAATGTTCAAGTATTTATTTTATTATATTTGATATCATATTTTTTAATATATTTAACTTTGAATTACACATTTTTTACTTTATTTGTTTTAATGTACAGTTATTCAGGGCCGAGTCTCCATCCTCCAGGTGGGAGGACATTGGTTCCTTCGAGCTAGACCGAGCCATGGAAGTAATAGAGGAGATTGCAGAACCATACACACAGGTAACTTCTTTACTTTGAATAATCAGATCCAGTTATGAGTAATTTGTGTTTATTAATTACAAATTCATTAGCACCGAGTAACCATGTTTTATATTATCATCATTTAAAAATAAAATGAAAATGAATAATTCTCACAAAACATGTCTATCATATTATCATCGGATTTTACAGTTTTTTTTATCATATTGTCTAAATTATTTGAGAGCTATAAATTCATATAATCCAACCAAAAAAAATGAAACCTTATAAAACATGAAAACCTAAGAAAACTAGACATGTGTTCATGTTCACTTTAGGCATCGTTTGCTTCTCCATTTTCAACTTCTTTCATTTATGATTCTACTTGTGCTTATTCCATGTCTTCATAATCACCAAAATCCCGTTTAACTACAAAGTCTTTTGGATGAATACCATTCATTGAACCTATGGAAACTATAGGGTGTAATGTTACGAGGCATTTCTAAATCTATATCCAACTTCTCTAACCTTTCACTCTGTGCTGCCATTCTCTTTTCTATATCCAAAATCCTAGCTAATTGGTCTTCATGATGACTACATATACTTTGATTAACATGAAAGATTACCCGGCTCTTGTAAAATGTCCATCTGTGGTGATAAGCACCTGAGGACGTTGTCAAGCTCTATAAATCCACAATGAACACACTCATCATTTTGGTTGTTTTCTTCTATAGTACCAACATAAAGTACAAGAGAAAGGGTGCTTGGATAAATAACCTAAATTGCAAATAAATTGCCTAAGTCTCCACTGAGATCACATAGATAAGAAACTAAAAAAGGATTTCCTACAAAACAAGAGTTCAAGTTTTCATCCACAAACCAACATTTCCAATTAAAATAATCATGTCATAGTCCAATTCTTAACAAAGAACCAAACCAAACAAAAGTAGTCCCATCCTCTTCACTACCCAACAACATTCACTACCACCCCTACAAATTATGAAGTAACCCAGAACCAAATTTTGGCTCAACCCAACTTACCATATGATGAAGTTTCTTGGCATTAATAGTCAGAGATATGCTACGCACACCAAGATTTTCCATCCGAACCAAATTAAAACTCCCACCATAAAATAATCCAAGTTCAAGTGTGCATTGATTACTTGAATGAGGAGGACTTAAAAGTGATTTCCCCGACCACATCCATTGCCATTTATCACATAAATACCAGTAAGTGTGATTGCTAATGTATTTCATGAAGGAATTAAGTGAGTTATAACACTCATTTTTCCAATTTCACCATCACATTCACCATTGTTTATGTAAAATTGGTATCACATGAACAAAGAATATGAAAATATTCAATAAATTCAAACTTTCTAGGTATACCATTAATACCTCTCGGAGAGAAATTTCCAAAAATTGTCATTCTTACTTGACCAATGATGAGAGATATTTCCATCATCAATTTGTTGTAGGTGACATTGTCATCATTCTGTCCATCAACAATGTGTCCATAATCCAATCATCTTCATTATGTTTAATAGCATGTCCCCATTCTAACCCCAAACGTATCTTCATTTTTCCATGGTCATGTTGTCATTAATCTACCACTGTTGCTGCCTTAGTGAAGCCCAAAATATTAGAGATAAAAAAATTGTTTATTCTTGCACCACTGTTCCTACTACTACTTCACCGAACCTTCCTCAGTCATCCTGACCCCTTAAATTAGAGCTCTCCTGAATCTCCCAAAATCTTGACACATTGCTTCCTTAAAAATGAAACGTGTCTTCTATTTATACTCTTCATCACCATCAGTTAGGAGGCCGACTTAACCTCTTTATTTTAATTTTATCATTAAGATGATTAAATAAATCAAATATGATTTATTTAATTCTAGCCATCCATCAATCATGGATTTAATAATAATTTTAATTTCATGCCATATCACCTTCTATCCTTTCAAAATATTAAATGTGAGACACACATATGCCCTTAATATGCCCGCAATGCACTCTTAAAAATGCCCTCAGTGGGCTCCACTTTGATGCCCACAAGGGCCATCAACACATGCTCGTATTGGTGTTGGATTATGCACACAATGGTCTCATGTAAATTCCCGAAGGCCCTTATCAATATGCCCGCAATACACCACAAATTCCCGCAGTGGGTGGTTCAAAGAATGCTCATAGGGTCCTTTTGATTATGCCCGCAACGGGGCTTTGAAATGCCCACAAGGGGCCTTCCAAATGCCTGCACATCTTCCTTGTCCACCTCATCATCTTGTCTTTGTCCTCTAATCTTATGTTTGCAAATTCATTGTCCTCCATGTCACCAAGTTATCAATCCTTCTTGTCATCAAGCATGTCCTCGTTGTCATGTTCCATGTCATCAAACACCATGGTTGACAAGTCATCAAGTTTGTTTGCTTGTCACTTGTATTTGTCTTGTCCTTATCTTTCCATGTCCTTCTTCCATGCTTGTCATAAACACTTGTCATGCTTGCCATGTTTATCATACTTGTCACCTTTGCAATTCCTCAAGCCATGTCACCATCTCCATTGTGCTTGCCATAATGTTTATGCTCCATGTTCTTAACTCTTCCATGTCTTTGTCATTATTGTATTGTCATCAATGTCATTATCAAGTCCTTGTCATCAATCCTTTGTCATGTCTTCACTTTGTCAAGTCTTCTACACTTGTCATGCTTGCTTTCCACTTGTCAAGTCATCAAATCTTGTCATGTTTACCATTTGTCTAGTCAAGTAATTTCCATGTCATCACTTTGACCTTTGTCATTAATATGTTGTCATCAATGACAACTTTGGCCATCAAACACTTCAAGCATAAATTGTCAATCTTCTTTTCCACATTATCTTCAATTAATGACAACATAATGGGTCATTTGTTCCTATCATGGTCCCAATCCATTGTTGGTCAAAGGACACAATCACCACAACCATGCTCTTTACCAAGTCTTGAACAAATGGACTGCACCAATACAATAAAATTTTTATATAATATCCAAATCCCATCAAACCACTATCATCTACCTTGAATCTAAATTAATTGCAATAATGTTTTTTAAGTACTATTATTGTCATTCTCATTGGCATTGTGTTTAATATTGTTAATACTGTTTTTATAAATTCAATCTAAAAATTGTAGTGGTCACACAGGTGTTGGCAGGCTCCAGCGACCAGCCATCCCCACCCGGGATCAGCAGATGTCCACGTGTGCAGGTATCGTGTGTATTAAAGTATAAATTTAATTTAAAATATGATGACTTGTCTGTGTATATTTATATTTTTCTATATTACAATATGAGGTTATAAATGTGTATGCAAGTGTGAGCACCTCGGCCTGCCAGTGCCATTATTCCTCCCTCCCCGACCTTTCAGCCACCGTATTTTCCAGTTGTATCCCCTGGCATACATGCCCCATTCCATACATCCCACCTCACCCCCTTCGATCTAGCCCGCCCATCCTATCCAACACCACACTTCCATCCATCTCCCCCTTTTGTTTCATATCCTGCGTCCCATCACCCCATCCCAACATTTCCACCACATTCGTTATAGTTTCCCATGTTTCCACCCTCCCCCATCTGACCACGATATACCACCCGTCCCTCCACCGCAAAACAGACCTCGCCCCCCCCCCATTCTCCCACCACACTCGCTTCCCCTTCCATGATGGCCACATCCATATTACAACCAATTGGGGTTTATTTCCTTAGACATGCATCTCCACTTCACCGATGCCAATCCATGCCTCCTTCTTCCACCTCTCCTTCTTCCATTGTGCCCCCTAGTGGTGCAGCCACCGTCGATGTGTCTAAATCTGCCCCTATACCATTCACCATAGCATCAGAGCAGGTTTTCCAGCCAACTGCTCCATCCACTAGCCCTGAAGACAAGCCGGTTGTGTTCACGGTGAGATTGACTACTTTATGAAAATCTCGCTCAATTTTAACGAAAATTACTACATGCATCTAATTTCATCATTTATCTGATTGTTCTAAATTTTTTAGGGTGGTATTGCTAAGAGACTTGGAGCACGGAGGAGAGAGACCCCCTCACGACTTACAGTCTCACATGCACTGAGTTATTTATGATTTGAAAACAATTGTTATTTGTAAATTATGTTTTATACTTGTATGATTTCCAGGAAAAGTTGACATATTATTGTTGTTGTTACAGGGCACAGGGGGATGTGGTCCAAGTCACTAGAAGGACCCAACTTCCACTAGCATGAAGAATAAGAACATCGATTTTGGAAATGCACCTAGGAGCTCCGAGGGTGGGTAAGAGGATTGAGAGACCCTCCTATGTACACTAGCCATGATGTGGGATTTTGTGCACGAGTTGCCATATTTTGTATAGGGCATGAGTTGCCATATTTTGTATAGGGCACGAGTTTCCATATTTTGTATAGGGCACGAGTTGCCATTATATATACGTTGGGAACGATGTTCCATTTTTCCAAAAAGTGTACATGATTGGATCATTTTTGCATATTAATAGATGGATATGCACTTGTCTATATGACTTTGTCTTTGATTACATTTTTGCATACATGATTTTGTCTTCAATAAAAATGTTATGGAAAAATTTTCACATACATATAGATGTTATTTCTAGACACCAAGTGACCTCAATATGAATCCGTTTTATTTGAATGGGTCTTGCATATTACACTTTTTCACACATCAAGCACACAGATCAAGGTAGTTATTGAGTATAAAATTCAAATGCATTTTGGCATTGTTTGTAGTGTGTATAAATATCATTCTCTCATATACTAATTACATCGCATTAAAGTGTAAAATGAAAACCTATATATCAATAGTTTGCATTGTGCATGTTCTAAGAATAAGAAAGTAAAAAAGGAACAATAAAATTCCCTAAAAAATGAGATCAATGTCTCACTCATATCACACTATGATGTATTTTATTGGCTTAGAAACGTCACAATGAATTATTATGGTTCTAGGAATGAACTCAAGAACAACTCATTCATTCATTATTTCAAAATTGAAGAGTTTTTCTAAACACACAAATTATCTCTACACATTTTGAATTTTGTCTTTTCCAAAGATTTAATGAAGATGCCATCCACATTCTCATATGTATTATAGTAGACCAAATACTAGATTTCTTTTCATTATTTCTCCTTATGAAAATGATGCAGGATTTCAATAATCTTGGACCTGCCATGATAAGTTGGATTATTTGTCAATTTGATGGAACTTTGGCTATCTCATTTGATGGTTGTTGGTTATCCTTAGCCATGAACTCACTATCTAGTCTAGTTGATGTAACATAATTTAGACTTGCCACCAACTCTAGATACAAAGTGTCATTCATATTTTTTGTTTCATCTTCACTATTGAGCTTCACATTTTGCTCCAATGCACTAGCTTGCATTTATTCATATTGAACCTCATGATGATGAAATTTGTATAGTTTATTTGTGTGATCAACTACACACCATCATCCCTCCATAATTATTCAAGGCCTAAACAATAATACAATTCCCTGAGGCCCTTCATCTTAAATTCCTGTGAAAAGCTTCTTTTCCTTTCTTCAATGAACATAGTAGCACTTCCTTTTATGATTAGATCGTCAACATATAAAGAAATCGAATAAATAGGCCCATCTTAATCTTCACACATCGAGCAAATTCACATACAAACATACACACAACATCCAATATACACATCAATATGTCACTTCAAATCAGCCTTCTAAAGTGTCCCCGGAGCAAATCCTCAAAGTGTCCCTGAATGGCGATGGGGTTCCTGGAAAAAATGGCATAGAACCAAAACCATGACTCCGGTAATGAATCCATCAATTCCGATGGATTCTGGACGTCGGGTTTTAGCTAGGGCCCCCCCACACCGTGCCTCCAATGCCCAGAAATGATGCCAATGTGCCATCTCCGAAGCTAGGTTTTTTCTTAGTGAAGGCCATTCCAAATTCGCTCAAGGGGGCCATTTCTCATCCAAAGGATCTTGGGCGTACGTGGCACCGTGGACACGTCCAGAATGGCAATACTCATGTGTGGGAGCCGACAAAATCCAAGTCCGCTCTTCGGCTTGTGTTCCGTGGCCCCGAAACAAATTCTCAAAGTGTCCCTGAATGGCCACGAGGTGTCTAGAAAAAATTCCCATAGCACAAAAACCATGACTCCAGTAGAAAATCCATTGATTATGATGGATTCTGGAAGACGAGTTTCAGCTAGGGCCCCCCACACCATGCCTCGAACGCCTGGAAACGATGCCAATGTGCCATCTCCGAAGCTAGGGTTTTTTTGAGTGAAGGCCATTCCAAATTCGCTCAAGGGGCCATTTCTCATCCGAAGGCTCCTGGGCGTGCGTGGCCACTGTCGAAATGTTCACAATGGAAATACTCATGTGTGGGAGCCGACGGAATCCAAGTTCGCTCGTCGGTTTGGGTTTCGTGGCCCTGGAGCAAATCCTCAAAGTGGCCCTGAATGGCCACAGGGTTCCTAGAAAAACTGTTCGTAGCGCCAAAATCGTGAATCCGGTAGTGAATCTGTCGATTCTGATGGATTCCAAACATCAGTCTTCAGCTAGGGCCCCCCCACACCATACCTTCAATGCCCGGAAATGGTGCCAATGTGCCATCTCCGGAGTTAGGGTTTTTCTCAGTGAAGGCCATTCCAAATTTGCTCAAGGGGGAGATTTCTCATCTGCAGGCTCTTAGGCATGTGTGACAACCGTGGACAGTCCCACAATGGAAATACTCATGTGTGGGAGCCGACAAAATCCAATTCTACTAGTCGGTTTGGGTTCCATGGACCAAAAGCAAATCCTCAAAGTGTCCCTAAATGGCCACTGGGTGCCTGGAAAAAATTCCCGTAGCACCAAAACCATGACTCCGGTAGTGAATTTGTCGATTCCGATGGATTTTGGATGCCAGGTTTCAGCTAGGCCCCCCCCACACCGTGCCTCCAACGGCCGAAAACAGTGCCAATGTGCCATTTTCGGAGCTAGGTTTTTGCTCAGTGAGGGCCATTCCAAATTCGCTCAAGGGGGGCATTTCTCATCCGAAGGATCCCGGGTGTGCGTTTCCACCATGGATACATCCACAAGAAAAATAATCATGTGTGGGAGCTGAAAGAATCCAAGTTCGCTCGTCAATTTGGGTTCCATGGCCCTGGAGCAAATCCTCAAAGTGTCCTTGAATGGCCACAGGGTGCTTGGAAAAAATTCCCATAGCACCAAAACCGTGACTCTGGTAGCAAATCCATTGATTTTGATGGATTCCGAATGTCGGGTCCCCCACACCATGCCTTCAATACCCGAAAATAGTACCAATGTGCCATCTCCGGAGCTAGGGTTTTGCTCAGTGAAGGCCATTCCAAATTCGCTCAAGGGGGCCATTTCTCATCCGAAGGCTCCCATGCATGCGTGGCCATCGTGGACATATCCATAATGGAAATACTCATGTGTGGGATCCGATGGAATCCGTGTCCGCTCGTCGGTTTGGGTTTCATGGCCCTGGAGCAAATCCTCAAAGTATCCCTGAATGGCCACGAAGTGACTGGAAAAAATGCCCGTAGCACGAAAACTGAGACTCCAGTAGCAAGTCCGTTGATTCTTATGGATTTTGGACTCTGATTTTCAGCTAGGTCCCCCCCACACCGTTCCTTCAACGCTTAGAAACAGTGCCAATGTGCCATCTTCGGAGCTAGGGTTTTGCTCAGTGAAGGCCATTCCAAATTCACTCAAGGGGGGAATTTCTCATTTGAAGGATCTCGGGTGTGCATGGCCACTGTGGAAATGCCCACAATGGAAATACTCATGTGTTGGAGCCGACGGAATCGAAGTCCGCTCGTCAGTTTGGGTTTCATGGCCCCAGAGCAAATCCTCAAAATGTTCTCGAATGCCCACGGGGTTCCTGGAAAAAATGCCCGTAGCACCAAAACCGTGACTCCGGTAGCGAATCTATCGATTCCGATGGATTTCAGACACCGGGTTTCAGCGAGGGCCCCCCCCACACCATGCCTCCAATGACCAAAATATGTTCCAATGTGCAATCTCTGGAGCTACGGGTTTTCTCAGTGAGGGCCATTCCAATTTTGCTCAAGGGGGTCATTTCTCATCCGAAGGATCCCGGGCATGCGTGGACACTGTGTAAATGTCCACAATGGCCACTTGCACTAGTGGGAGTCGACGGAATCCAATTTCGCTCGCTGGTTTGGGTTCCATGGCCCTAGTGCAAATCCTCAAAGTGTCCTTCAATAGCCCCGGGGTGCCCGACGAAAATTCCTGTTGCACCCAAACCGTGACTCCAATCATGAATCCATCGATTCCAATGGATATGGGACTCTAGGTTCCATCTATGGGTCCCCCCAAACTGTGCCTTAGATTCTCAGAAATGGTACGAATGTGCCATCCCTGGAGCTAGGGTTTTGCTCAGTGAGGGCCATTCCAATTTCTCTCAACGGGGTCATTTCTCATCTGAAAGATCCCAGGAATGCGTGGCCAGCGTTGACACATCCACAATGGCCACTTGCACCTGTGGGAGCTGAAGGAATCCAAGTCTGCTCGCCGGTTTGGGTTCCATGGCCCCGAAGCAAATCTTCAAAGTGTCCCTGAATAACCCCGAGGTGCCCAACGAAAATTCCTATTGCACCCAAATCATGACTCTAATCGTGAATCCATCGATTTTGATGGATCTGGGATGGCGGTTTTGAGCTAAGGGACCCCCCAAACCATGCCTCGGAGTCTCGGAAATGGTACCAATGTGCCATCCCCAGAGCTAGGGTTTTGCTCAATGAGGGCCATTCCAATTTCGTTCAAGGAGGTCATTTCTCATCCGAAGGCTCCCACGCATGTGTGGCCATGGTGGACACATCTAGGATGGCCACTTTCACCTGTGGGATCTGACGAAATCCAATTCCGCTCACCGGTTTTGGTTCTGTGACCCTAGAGGAAATCCTCAAAGTGTCCCTGAATGGACCCGGGCTGCTCGATGAAAATTCCCGTTGCACCTAAACCGTGACTCTGATCGCAAATCCATCGATTCCAATGGATCCGGGATGTCGGGTTACAACTAGGGAACCCCCCAAAATGTGCCTCGAAGTCTCGGGAACAGTGCCAATGTGAAATCTCTGGAGCTAGGGTATTTCTTAGTGAGGGCCATTCCAATTTCGCTCAAGGGGGTCATTTCTCATCCGAAGGATGCGAGGCACCCCTGGGCCATTCAGGGACACTTTCAGGATTTGCTCTGGGGCTATGAAACCCAAACTGATGAGTAGAATTGGATTCCGTCGGCTCCCATAGATGCAAGTGGCCATTGTGGACATGTCCACGGTGGCCACACACGCCCGGGATCCTTCTCATGAGAAATGACCCCCTTGAGTGAAATTGGAATGGCCCTCACTGAGAGAATCAAAGATCTAGGGATGGCACATTGACACCATTTACGAGCCTCCGAGGCACAGTTTGGGGTGGCCCCTATCTAGAACTCGGCATCCCGGATCCATCAGAATCGACGGATTCACGATCGGAGTCATGGTTTGGGTGCAACGGGAATTTTCATCGGGCACCTCGGGGCCATTTAGGAACACTTTAAGGATTTACTTCGAGGCCATGAAACCCACACCAGCGAGTGGAATTGGATTCTGTCGGCTCCCACAGGTGCAAGTGGACATTGTGGATGTGTCCACACACGCCTGAGAGCCTTCGGATGATAAATGACCCCCTTGAGCAAAATTTGAATGGCCCTCACTGAGAAAAACCCTAGCTCTTGGGATGGAAAATTGGTACCATTTCTGAGACTTCGAGGCATGGTTTGGGGGGTCCCCTAGCTAGAACCCGGCATCCTGGATCCATCGGAATTGATGGATTCATGATCAGAGTCATGGTTTGGGTGCAATGGGAATTTTCGTTAGGAATCCTAGGGCCATTTAGGGACATTTTGAGGATTTGCTCTAGCGCCACAGAACCCAAACTGGCAAGCGGTCTTGTATTTTGTCGGATCCCACAGGTACAAGTGGCCATTGTGGACATTTCCATAGTGGCCATGCATGCTTGGGATCCTTCGGATGAGAAATGACCCCCTTGAACGAAATTGGAATGGCCCTCACTAAGCAAAAACCTAGCTCTGAGGATGGCAAATTGGCACCATTTTCGAGACTCCAAGGCATGATTTGAGAGGACCCCTAGATGGAACATGGCATCTCGGATCCATCAAAATCGATGAATTTGCGATCAGAGTCACAGTTTGGGTGCAACGGGCATTTTTGTCGGGCACCCCGAGGTCATTCAGGGACACTTTGAGGATTTGCTCCGGGGCCACGGAACCCAAACCTGAAAGCATAATTGGATTTCATCGGCTCCCACATGTGAAAGTGGACATTGTGGACGTGTCCACAGTGTCCACGCATTCCTGGGAGCCTTCATATGGTAAATGACCCCCTTGAGCTAATTTGGAATGGCCCTCACTAAGCAAAACCCTTGCTCCGGAGATGGCACATTGGCACCGTTTCTGAAACTCCATGGCATGGTTTAGGGGGTCCCATAGCTAGAAATTGGCATATAGGATCCATCAGAATTGACATATTCGTGATCAGAGTCACGGTTTGGGTGAAACGGGGCATTTTATTCAGGAACCCCAGGGCCATTCAGGGACACTTTGAGGATTTGCTGTTGGGCCACAGAACCCAAACTGGCAAGTGGACTTGGATTCCTTCGGCTCCCACAAGTGAAAGTGGCCATTTTGGACATGTCCACAGTGGCCATGTGCGATTGTGATCCTTTGGATGAGAAATGACCCCCTTGAGCGAAATTGGAATGACCCTCACTGAGCAAAACCCTAGCTTTGGGGATGGCACATTGGTAACATTTCCGAGACTCTGAGGCACAGTTTGGAGATATACCTAGATGGAACCCGATGTCCTGGATCCATCAGAATTAACAAATTCATGATCAGAGTCATGGTTTGGGTGCAATGGACATTTTCGTCGGGCACCCCGGGACCATTCAGGGACACTTTGAGGATTTTCTCCAGGGCCATGTAACCCAAACTGGAGAGCATAATTGGATTTCGTCAGCTCCCACATGTGAAAGTGGACATTGTGGACGTGTCCACACATGCCCGGGAGCCTTTGGATGATAAATGACCCCCTTGAGAGAAATTGGAATGGCCCTCAGTGAGCAAAACCGTAGCTCCAGAGATGGCACATTGGCATTGTTTTCGAGACTCTGAGGCATGGTTTGGGGGGTCCCCTAGATAGAAACCGGTGTCCTGGATCCATCAGAACCGATAGATTTGCAATCAGAGTCATGGTTTGGGTGCAACGGAATTTTCTTTGAGCACCCCGGTGCCATTCAGGGACACTTTGAGGATTTGCTCTGAGGCCATGGAACCCAAACCGGCGAGCGGACTTGGATTCCATCGGCTCCCATAGATGCAAGTTCACATTTTGGATGTGTCCATGGTGGCCATGCACACCTGGGAGTCTTTAGATGAGAAATGACCCCCTTGAGTGAAATTGGAATGGCTGATAGTCAAGGTTGTCATTGATGTCAGCACATTAATGACAAAGGGTGAATGATGATATGGCAGAAGGACAAGATAATATGAAGGACAAGATGACATGAAGGACAAGCAATGGAAGACACATTAATGACAAAGTGTGGATGACTCGACAAAGGAGCATGCCAAGGTAAACAAGATTGATAGGATGACAAAGGAGTATGACAAGTGGCCAAGTATGACAAGGACTGTAATAATCTGCAAGGGATCTAGCAGCTATAGCAACTCACAATCAAACTCTCAAATATGTTGCAAGAAGAAGAGAAGGAGACACTCAATGATCACTCATAAACACAGTAGAATAGAACATTATCTAAGTATTATACAATGAATAAGAATGTAAGTGAATGAATACAATAGCCATGAAGATGGCATAATATAGGATTCGAATAGGCCAAGTAGGGCATTTGAATTCCTAACTCAGAGTGTGCCTTGAATGATAGTGGATTAATCATCCAGTCAATGTATTAGTCATCAATGGTAACAGTCAGTCAACTGAGTCTAACTGAGTAAGGTAGGCACTAACTAAATGAAGGAGGCTCAGTAGAGGATGCATGAGGAGTCTAGCTGAGTGAGGTAGGTGTTAACACCCAAAAAGTGTTCACTACCTCATTACCACATTATATGGCTCATTTGTCCATTTTCCTACCATTTTTCCCTTAAAATCCCAAAAAATCCCATTAAAAAGCCTCCAAAAGGCCTAAAATGCCTCCAAAAGGCCACAAAACCATCAAAATAGCCTAAAAAAGGCTAAAAAACCCCCTTTTCCTCCAAAAATAGCAAAAATCCCCTAAAAAGGGAATAAAAAATATAAAATAATGAGGAAAAGGAGGAAAAAACCCTATACAACTGCCCAAAACCATGTGTTTCCTAAAACCATGGGTCAGCACTCCACCACCAAAAAACTATAAATAGGTGATGGAGATCCCTTATTCCATATCCACAATCACAAGCACCCTTACTCTGCCAAAATCTCTCTCGAAACCCTAGTTCACCTTTGAACTATTTTCACCTTGAGAGCCACCTTTGGCCCATCCCCAACATTGGAGAAGGAGAAGGAGCATTCAGAAGCTTGGAGCATCCTCTTGGACACTGCAAAGGGCTTCACCAACCTTGACACTCAAGGTAACATCAATACAAAGTCATTCTTTCATTTTGGTGTTTATGCTTCATGCTTGTCTTAGAAATAATTTAATTTTTTGTTTTTGCATAATTAGTTTAATATACTGAACTGCTACTAAGGAGTCCATTCTCCTTAGTAGGTGCTCATTGGCACAAGCTAGGGGTAAAACCCTAGCTACAGTTTTGGCGACTCCCCTAGTTTTCGAATTTCTGGTTTCCGTTTTTAAATTTTTTCTTTCGGCTGTCCCTTTCGGCCGCTGCATACCGCGTCTTTTTCCTCTGCAGTCGCGTCCCGACCGCGCCTTTTAGGCCTTTACCCGCGATCCGACCGTGGCTCTCACACTGCTTCCGACGCTCCGCCGGCGGATTCAAGTCTGTTACCTGCGATCCGACCGTGGCTAATCAGCCTGTTTGCCGCGATCTGACTGCGCCTGTCGGCCTTTTTCCTGCGTCGCGACTGCGGCTTTCTGCCTCTTTCGCGCGTCCCGACTGCGCCTGTTAGCCCTTTTGCCGCGACCCGACTGTGTCTTTTTCCATTTTTCCTGCGTCCCGACTGCCACTGTTGGCCCGATAGCCGCGACCCGACTGTGCCTTTTCCCCTGTTTCCTGCGTCCGGACTGCCTCTGTTGGCCCGATAGCCGCGACCTGACCGCCGCTGTTTCCCTTAAACCCGCGATCGGCCTGTTCTGATCCGCCACAGACCCGCGGTCTGATTTCTGCTCTTTTCCTGTTTTGAGCCCAGCCCCTCTTGCTGCAATATTTTCTGCATTTGAACAGCCCTCTGTCCCACCTGCAGCCCACTTCCTTACAGCCTTTCGGCAACATAATTTCTGTTCCTTTTACAGAATCTTTTTAAAATTTCAATATTTTTATTTCAGAAAATTTTGCAAGTTAAAAGAATCAATTTCAGCATTATTGATAGATTGGAAGTTGCCCTCCCTTGTGGCACTTCTATTTTTGGGTTCAACACCTCACGAGCACACACTCTGTCACATAAAATCAAGTGAGCCTTAAAAAGTACCTAACTAAACCAACATTCTAACCCCACTTGGGGAACACAAAAGAATCATTGTAGTTAGGTAGGATCAGGGGGATAGGCTTCCAATAACACCCCTTGGTTATTTCACTTGAGACATAGTTGTTGTCCAAATAGGGAACCAAAATCCCCTAGTACTTTTTGGCACGGTCACGACCAGTTTATCAGAGGGCCTCTCCCTTAGGAGGGTTGAAGTCGGGAGACTGGTTCCGGAGGCCTGAGTGGAATACCGCACTCCATTCAGTAACCGAAGGGCTACCTTTCGCGGTTCGCGGGATATCCCTGTATAGGGGTATTGCGGTCAACGAACTAAACGGCAGATTCACCTTTCTGGGCGTGTCATGAACGGGGTATCTTAGTTGCCATTCTTCTAGGATTGACTACCCGGTGTCCCTCCCGGTAGGGGGATATCATAGCCACTTGGCTTTCCTACTCATATTGTCTGACTTGGATTTCATCACCTTGCAGAGGATATGTTTAGTTAAGTCAGAATACTTTTAGTTAGGTGTTTGCATGCTCCTTTACCTCCCTTTGGTCTAGTGAGTCCACCATTTTTCTTTTTTAGGAAACCTGCTGCTTGTTGGTATTCTGACCATCTTTGTTGTTACTCCACCTATTGTAGCACAGCTGTTGCAGTGGGTGTTTTGAGTTGGTTGTTGGCCTGAGTGCCTTGCTTTTTAGCTCTCCTTCTGCACACTCGGTTGCATTAGGATTTTTTGAGCTGTTTTCATACTCACCTCAACCCACAGAGACTTAGACACCATCTGTCACCATTGAGTCCCCGAGACATTCTCGGCGCCTCAGGGGCGAGCCCCCACAGCACGGTTCTCTCGACACCACTCGTCATAGATTCCGATCATTGTCCGTTGATACCACTCATCACAGATCTAGAGCCTTGTCACTTGACTCCACCCGTCAGCGACATAGGTCTCCGTCACCAGATAGTGACGCACCTTACTTTACCTCTGATTCTGACGAAGAGTCTGAGAACCCTATTTATACTGCCCCTACTAGCCCCATGGCTGGTACGACTTCCACTCCATTTGTCATAGGGACCATTGGTGGCACATCCACCACTACACCAGTTACTGCACCTATTTTGGGTATGCCCTCCATGGGGCAACCATCTACCGTTCCCCTCACGGTACCTATTCCCACAGCGGGAATACCTATCCCCACTACATCAGTGGCTCACACTACCAATGGTGGTGCTGGACCATCCTTCACTACCTCAGTTCCCCCACTTGGGGGCACCACCCTAAATCTTGTCCCTCCACTTGGGGGCACTGGCCCCAATTTGGTCCACAGCACTACTGTGTCACAGCCTTCTTCCAGTTTGCCGTTCATGGCTAGCCTCAACCTACCTGACCTGGCCAGATTGACCAACGATCCTATTCGACACGACCCTATGTGGCCTCATATGCCTACCAAACTACCCTCTGACATCCCTAAGTTCGAGGGTAAGGCCGGTGAGGACCCACAAAACCATATCATGTCTTTCCACCTATGGTGTTCCTCTAACTCCATCGTGGATGACTCTGTTCGCCTCCGTCTCTTACAGCGCACCTTTACTGGCTCTGCAGCCAAGTGGTATATTGAGCAGCCTCATGGGACCCACGCCACCTTTTCTTCCCTGGCCTCGACCTTCCTGCAGTTCTTCCAGTTGCCAGTCCGCTATGACGCGGGCGTTGAGATCCTTCTATCTTGTAGACAAAACACGGCTACCCATATCACGGACCACATCCATGAGTGGCGTAGACGCCGTAGCTTATGCAAGATTAAACTAGATGACCGTATCTTCCTCGATTGGTTCCTCAAGTCCCTGCTTCCTGTCATCGCTAAGGATGTAGCTTCAGAAAGACCCCAGTCTAAAGAAGAAGCCATCCTTAAGGCACAGCAGTTCGACCTCATTTACGCCCAGTCGGGTTACCTTTATACCATTATACCTGACGCCCCTCGCGGCGAGTCCTCCCATCATGATGCGCCGGGGGCATCCCACGCTGCAGATGGTATCATTGGCCGTGTTTCTTCGCATCCCCAACCATTTTCTATAGCACGTCCTACCCCTGGCCCCGACCTGTCGAGGGCTACCTCCCAGTCTGGAGCAACCAACTCATATGCTCCCATGACACATCACCATTCCCATGGACCTTCGTGTCCACCTCAGTGCTTTGGGTATGCGACTCCTGCTTATGCTCCTCCAGTCGCCCCTCAGCCTTATTACCATCAGCAGACTGCCCCGGCTCCTGCGCCTTCACAAGCCCCACCAGCTTATTATCCGCCACAGGCAGCCCCTGCGGCACATCCACAACCTGCTCCGCAGTCCTATCAGCAACCCCCTCAAGTTGCTGCACCTGCTCAGCCTCAACCTACATATCATCCCCCGCAGCCTGCTCCTGCACCTGCGCAACCTCAGAATCCACCTACTGCCCAAGGGCAAGTTTACGCCCAACAGAACCCGCAGCAAAACCAGAATAACCAACGTAATCAGGGCCAACAGAACCGCGGCAAGGGCCGTAATCGGGGAAACAACCAACCTGCAGACCAAGCTGGTCAACCGGCTAATCCCCCTGACAATAACAATGCGGCCCCCGCTAATCAAAACCCTGATCGCCCGCCCAAGCAGGCCAAAAACCCCAATCTGCGAACAAACCACCCTTGTTCTATTTGCGGAGTCTATGGACATTACACCCATGCTTGCCCACACTTGGAGCGAGCTCGGCAGCTTTGGGTTGACGAGGCCCATCGCCAAGGGCATGCGGCTCCCCAAGCACCGCCCAACCCCCCCCAACCTCAGCAACCCCCTTTGGTGCTGCAAAACCCATTACCAACCCAAGGCGTAGTGAACACTCAGCCGTTGGCTCCCCATCAAGCCAATGCGGCCCAACAACAACAGATCACCTACGCTGCTCCTGATCAACCCATGTTCGACTCAGGTACCCACCACTTACTGATGATGTCATCTGCTGACGTCAACCTACAGACCCGTCGGAACCAATATGGCTCCACCTCTGAAGCCACTCCCACGGATAAACCTACTAACGCTCATCCCACCGATCAAGCGTTACGTATACCTCCGCCTCCCATAGACGGCGCTGCGAAAGCACCTCGTTTCCCACTTCGCCGAATCAACAATAACCCTAACGCGCGCGCTGCGTCAAACTACAACATCGTAGACGACCTAGCCCAATCTCCCGCAGCCATGTCTGCGTTGGAAGTCTTGAAAAACTACCCTTCCCAGCGCAAGACTTTACTTTCCGCCATCGGGGGGATTGACCCAACTGATTTGCATTTGATGGCATTTGATTTAGACCAGTCTGAACCACGCCTACCTTCCAGCTTAGCCTTCCAAGTTACAGTCTCCGTTAGGAATCTTGTTATCCATCGGTGCATCATCGATGAGGGTGCTTCCACATGCGTTATGTCTACATTTGTATGGCAGAAGCTAGGATCCCCTCCTCTCCAGCAGTCCACCACTGCGTTACGTGCCTACGACGGTCGTTCGGCCCAGCCCCAAGGCCTTCTACCCAACGTTCCAGTCCAGTTAGGTGGTAAAACAGTTCTTATTGACATAGAGGTAATCAATGCCCAATTGGATTACAACCTTCTACTTGGCCGCAGCTACATGTATGCCATGCGGGCAGTTGCCTCTTCTGTCTTTCGCACCATGATGTTCCCCCACGAAGGACGTGTGGTTAAGATTGACCAGCTCACCTACTATGATCCCAGTGCTCCGGCGGCACCGGAAAACGTTCTCCCCATGGTTGAACAACCTGTTTCTAGTGCCACCACCTCGTTTGTTTCCTCTACAGGGCCTGGAGTCTACTCAGACGCGCCGATGATCTCCACCTTTCAATCCATTCCTCCGCCATCATCTACGCCCGAAATGTCTGACTTATGTACCTTGTCCCATGACATCCTACCACCTAACAATCAACCATCCTTGTTACCTAAACCACCATTGGTACCTAGTCACATTGGTGTTACACCGATCCATACGATCCCCTTCCTAGTTCCTCCAGCAGGAGTAGTAAGCGCCCCGGTCATGGCTACCCTTAGCCTCCCTGGGTTAACCTTGGGATTACCTGTATGGTACCTTTCGCCTCCCGTTCGCCCGCCGACACCTGATGTCGTCCTCCAGCCGGTGCAACCCATGGCTACTACCACTCAGCCACCTCCCGGTGTCTCTACCCCTTCGTCCTCCACGACACCTCCTCCTCCTCCTCAACCCACTGGGGGCAGAGGTCCACAACCTTACACTGCTGTCCCACCTCCCAAGACAGTCAAGAACCCTCCAGTGTTTCGTGCTCCTCCCAAATGCTCGCTGTGTGACGAGTTGGGCCATGCGACCCACCAATGCCCACAGTTACCCGCATTGCAGAAGCACATGCAAATGCTCGATGACGATCCTAACATCCCAACTGTCGAACTAAACCCTACTCCTAAGCCTAAAGATAAGTCTCTACGTACCAACCACTCCTGCGCCATATGCGGTATTTACGGGCATTATTCACATCATTGTCCCGATCTCCCGGATTACAGAGCAGCTCTTTATGAGATGAACAATCTGGACCTTGAGACGGCACCACCTACCATTGAGGAGATCTACCCCCCGGTCTCTCCCCCTTCTGAAGAGGTTAATATCATCTACATGATCTCTTCAACCAACACTTCCACTACCCCCTCGTCAACCGATTTGACGACGCAGACTTTCTGTACTGATGAGGAGATTCTTGAGGCCCTAACTGCCCCGGATTATCCTTGGGATGATATGCACCACCGTTCCTATTTCATCCCAGAAGCGTCTTCCTCTAGCACCGCTACCCAATACGCGGTCGAATCCAAAGACTTCCTCCCCACCAAGGTTGACTGGTTCAAGGACCCTATTCCTGCTCCTGATGCCTTCGAGGAGGGAAACATGGCTAACATCTCACCTGTCATCCAAGTTGATATTGCTGCTCCAGGTCATGCCCCTGAACTCATTACTTTCGGAGCATTCTGCAGTAAACAAGAGATTGAGGACTACATACACCTTTTCAAAGAATTCCGTGATGTCTTTGCCTGGTCCTATACCGAAATGCCTGGTCTTGACCCCGCAATTATAGAGCACCATATCGACACATGGCCTGATGTACCCCTCGTTCGTCAGAAACAGCACCACCTTGACACCTCTGAGTCAAGGGGCATAATAGATTCCCTCGACCCTGGGATAGGGGGCATGATCAATCATTTTGAACCTTCCCCGTCACATCTATCTCAGCACATCGATGAACCCATTGTTCAAACCAACACATATGTGATCCATAATCACAAACCCCATGCACATAGCATGGGGGCAAGTCATTAACCCTGCTCACTTTTTCACATGCGTGATCTCAACCATTTTTGCGATCACATGTCACTTGTAGATTTGATTTGATTTGATACCCCTAGTATTCTGCCCCCGCGGGCCATCATGATACACCTAGTATTATGACCTCCATTTTTCGCACCATTTGCACTGCCGGATTCATTTTTCCACGCTCGTGATGATGCTTGAGATCATTTCTCGCTCTCACTAGGACCAATATCAACATTGTGTCCCGACACCTTGTCGCCCCGGTTTGCGTGCCACATCGGCCGCAGCCCGTTCTTGATATACTTTATATCATCGGATTCATTTTTCCGAGCTGGTGATGATGCTTGAGATCATTTCTCGCTCTCACCCCCCGATTTTTCGGGTATTTTTCCAAAACGCCCTCGTTTCCTCGGTGCGCGTGCCACATCGGCCGTTACCCGTTTTTCACATCCTTTATATCGCCGGATTCATTTTTCCGAGCTCGTGATGATGCTTGAGATCATTTCTCGCTCTCACTTGGTACAATTTCAACATTGTGTCCTGACACCTTGCTGCCTCGGTTTCTGCGCCACATCGGCCGCTATCGGATTGTTCCACATTTTTACATGAGCCATTCACTCCTGTCATACTGCAAATGTCTCGTTATTTTGCCACCATTTCATCCACCCCGCAAGGAGGTCCATCAGTGTTCCCACCTACCCTCGTTCTTGGTCATCATTACTGATCCTTGATTGAACACTTCCTCCTTGCCTGGCCATTCCTTTTGTTCGGTATAATTTTATCCCTTTTTCGGGCCGGACAAGTCCTTTACAAAAAAGGCACTCAGGGAGTTTCCGTTAAGCTCTTTTCTGACTCCTAAAAGAATGAAAAGATCGCCGAGCAATCTTGCTTCCTTTCATGCTCGTTAAAGTACCTGAAAGGGCGTCTATCTGGTATAAGTTTAACCCTTTTCCGGACCTGGTAGACTAATTACGAAAAAGGAATACTCTAGTCACACCGGCTAGAAGAGTTCTTCATTGCATCCTTTTATGCTTCTTTGGGCCTTGGAGACTAAATCTACGAAAAAGCAACCCCCTGGAGTCTTCTTATCGCTTTCAGACTCTCTAAAATTGAAAGCAACCACGAGCATACACTGTCCTGGGCTCGTAAAATCCACACGACAGTACCTTTCCACTACCTCAGAGTCTTCTTATCGCTTTCAGACTCCTTAAAATTGAAAGCCACCACGAGCATGAACTGTCCTGGGCTCGTAAAATCCACACGACAGTATCATTGTTACACACACTTCTTCTAGTTCCTAAACCCATGAAGAAGTACCCTCCTGTGCCTCCCGGCACTTTGATCTATCATCTCGGCAGCACCCCCAATCAGGTCGCCTTTGTTCAGAGTATTCAGCAGTTTTCTGCCATTTTACACCAGCTTGAGTCTCCCTCAACCAGTTATCCTCCCAGATCCATTACAGCTATGATCCCTTTCCCCTCAGTTCGTTTCATATGCTGCCAGATCATTCCCATTATCATACTCTGAACACAGGAAGTTTGAGTCCACCCACTCTACTTGCCCAGTTATCCACCCACTGTTTATCAGCCCTGCCATCAGCACTATCACATTTCGGTCTTGTACCTCGCGCTCCTGTCAAGGAAACATCATTGCCTTGATAGTTGCAGGTCTCCCTCTGTCGACGACAGCTCCTCTATTCCAGAGGATAGGCCTAGAGGTCCCTACGCCTTGGACTTATCACCATCTGTGGTAAGTGCCTACGGATCATTCTGAGAGGAGACATCATTGCCTCTCCGAGTGGTTGTTCCTCACATGCTCGACTTCAGCACCTTGATCGCATCGTTGAGGATCGCGTAGGATTATATCCCATCAGTTTTTAGTCGAAGACCCCGGATTTCCCCTGACTCTAGCACATTGGTGAGTCACTTCGGAACGCCCAGTTGTATGTTCCCGTGGATGTCCGGGCTGCGTTGGCGTTTGTATTCGGAAGCCATCCAGTTCCATGCTTCCTCGAGTACCCAGTTTCAGTTCTAGTTCAGTGTACCATGGAGAGTTTGACCCCAGTCACTATGATCCAGCAGCTCATCAGTTCCTTTGGTACCACACTCAGTAGCACTGCTGATTGTTCCAGTGCACCAGTTCTGCAGTTCACACATGATCCGCTCAGCAGTATGTCCCAGATTTGTGTCTCCTCCGGACTCTTATGATGTACACAGTGGTCATGTTTCTTACAGGTCCCCCTTTTTCGGGCCTTACAGTTATATTTATGTATCTTGATACGAGCATGGGTATGCCCGCCTCGTCCATATATTGAGATTATTCCTCAATCAGTATTTGAGGTCATGTATATTTCAGGTCCCCATTTTTTGGACCCCATTGTTGTTATTATGTTATATCCTGATACGAGCATGGGAATGCCCGCCTCGTCCATATGATCAGACGATTCCTCACCCATTATTGAGGTTATGTACTTTTAGTCCTTGCAGTTGTTCGGGATCGTTGTTCCGGGCTCCAGTTTGTTTCTTCTCTTCTCTCCACATCCCAGGAAAACCATTCATGACTTATGATGTCCATCGGCCATACGATTAGCTCCTGACCTCGCACATCAGGGGGCAATCTGTTAACACCCAAAAAGTGTTCACTACCTCATTACCACATTATATGGCTCATTTGTCCATTTTCCTACCATTTTTCCCTTAAAATCCCAAAAAATCCCATTAAAAAGCCTCCAAAAGGCCTAAAATGCCTCCAAAAGGCCACAAAACCATCAAAATAGCCTAAAAAAGGCTAAAAAAACCCCCTTTTCCTCCAAAAATAGCAAAAATCCCCTAAAAAGGGAATAAAAAATATAAAATAATGAGGAAAAGGAGGAAAAAACCCTATACAACTGCCCAAAACCATGTGTTTCCTAAAACCATGGGTCAGCACTCCACCACCAAAAAACTATAAATAGGTGATGGAGATCCCTTATTCCATATCCACAATCACAAGCACCCTTACTCTGCCAAAATCTCTCTCGAAACCCTAGTTCACCTTTGAACTATTTTCACCTTGAGAGCCACCTTTGGCCCATCCCCAACATTGGAGAAGGAGAAGGAGCATTCAGAAGCTTGGAGCATCCTCTTGGACACTGCAAAGGGCTTCACCAACCTTGACACTCAAGGTAACATCAATACAAAGTCATTCTTTCATTTTGGTGTTTATGCTTCATGCTTGTCTTAGAAATAATTTAATTTTTTGTTTTTGCATAATTAGTTTAATATACTGAACTGCTACTAAGGAGTCCATTCTCCTTAGTAGGTGCTCATTGGCACAAGCTAGGGGTAAAACCCTAGCTATAGTTTTGGCAAGGAGAAGGAGCATTCAGAAGCTTGGAGCATCCTCTTGGACACTGCAAAGGGCTTCACCAACCTTGACACTCAAGGTAACATCAATACAAAGTCATTCTTTCATTTTGGTGTTTATGCTTCATGCTTGTCTTAGAAATAATTTAATTTTTTGTTTTTGCATAATTAGTTTAATATACTGAACTGCTACTAAGGAGTCCATTCTCCTTAGTAGGTGCTCATTGGCACAAGCTAGGGGTAAAACCCTAGCTACAGTAGGCACTAACTGAATGAAAGAGGCTCAGTGTAGGGCACATGAGGAGCTAACTGGAGTCAGAATGGGTAGATAAGTCTCACTGGAGGTCCATCGGAGTGAATTAGTCAATGGGGGAGTCAAATAGCCTTAAATCAAGGAATAACTAAGTGATAACTGGCTTGTAGGTGAGAAAGGTGCCTAACTGGCTGTGGTAGGTGAGAAAGGCGCACTAGTCATGCAAGATACTAGATAAAGGTGCCTTTGGAAGGTGGGAGGCCCCCTGGGGGTTTTAGATAGGCTATGGAGAGCTAGAACCAAGCTAAAGGAGTTGGGAGGTCCACCATGATGATGACTGGATGCATGCAGAGGCATGCAAATGCATCCAGCATGTAGTTTTGCATGCAAGCAAAGAAGAGCTAGAAACAAGCTCTAGGTGTTGGGGAGACCACCATGATGATGACTGGATGCATGCAGTTGCATGCAAAGGCATGCAGCATGCAAAACAAAAAAATGATGGGGAGAATATTCCAACACCCCCCCACCCCCCCGGCAAGCTACATTATGAGAAAATAACTGAAGAGTAGGGCCCTGGTAACTAAGACCAAAGGTCACCCTGTAAAATAGCAAGATAGGGCCCTGGTTACTAAGACCAAAGGTCACCCCGTACAATCAATCTAAAAAAAACTAAGTGAGGAATGTTAATGTATATGTAACTTCGGAATGTATTTCACCTATGCATATTGTACTCCTATTTAGATGGTATTATTCCTCTATACAGAAGTGTCGTCATTTGTATTGACATGTGTCGCGAGTGTCGTAACTTGTTGTGATGGGTTATTAGACCACCAAATGTGGGGTCGGCCCTCATTAGTATAACAATGGGTTATTAGACTAAGTTGACAAGTCAGACCTGCTAGGTTATTAGGCTGGTGAGGTCATGTATAAATAGAGTGCGGGAGGCACTCTATTTGATCATCTCATTATTCACTTCTACATTGCTCAAAAAGTGGCGCACTAGTGAGGAGGAGGAGTAGCTGCTAGGAGAAGACTATTTCTTGTACTTTGGTTGTATCATTGCTCTTTCTATCTCTGAGGAAGTTGTTGGGTTTTTCACCTTTATGGTTTTCCCTAGTGAAACTCTATGTGTCTATTGTCTCATGTGATTGCTTGGTGTGATTGATATGCATTGCTATACTTGATATGCTGTACATGTTATTCTCTCAGTAAAGATCCTAGAGTATGTTGAATTAATGCTCAAAATCTAACATGGTATCACAGCTAACCTGAGAAGAAGACACTGTGCAGTTGTAGAAACTAGGGTTTCTTGTTTATTGGGTTTCTCTCCACATATTTTGGAAACCAAATATGATAGATTGACTCTCCTCAGCAAGGTGAATCTTTCTGTCCAATCAGATATCAATTCTGGGCACTTTCATTTTTGGCCCTAAAACTTAGGGTTTCCACAAAAATAGGAATTTCTGAAATCTGAGACCATAGCTGGAAGCTCCTTGCAACAATCAAATTTTAGAGCTTTAGATCGAACTTTTTGGTTGGGTGAAGCTCCAGGAAACTCAAACCCTAATTCAGGGTCCTCCCGAGTGAATCCGGGAGATTGAAAAGCATTTTTGAAGGGTGAAACTTTGCAGTTTTCAAATTCTAAGTATACCAGGATGATGAGCTCATCAAGGCGCATTTTTCTATCCTTTCAAAAGTTTGAAATTCAAAGTTTGAATTTTTAGGGTTTCTCTGACAAACCCTAATCCGGGACCAGATCCAGTTTTCAGCAATCAAGTGGTAAGACCTAAATCTTTTCTATTTCCATTTGAGTTTCTCATTAAAATGTCTCACCACACCAAGCTTGAGGATAAGCTTGAAGGGGCTGATAAATTCCGAGCATGGAAGTATAGGATTGGGTTAATCCTGGAAGAAAATGAGCTTGATACTTACATAAGTGAAGAGGTCTCTGTCCTAGAGAGAGAAGAGGCTAAGGCCCTACACAAGAAGAACTTGGTCAAGGCAAAGTGGATCATTGTTGATTCTATCAAAGACCATCTCATACCCCATGTGTCATCTCTAAAGACTGTTGGAGCCTAGGCCGCAGCTATGGTAAAGCTATGAATTTTGAGGAAAAAGCACAAGTGTTGAAGGGAAAGTGCTAATTTTGAATAAGAACCAATTTTTGGGTAGAAGCAAACAGTGCGTAGTACGGTGCCAGATGGACGAGCTCAGCACAGATTACGGACCGGAAATCGTGGAGCTCACACGCACACATCAAAGGAGAATGAATGTGGCCAAGTAGAAAGCTCAGCTACCACAATAAATGAAGCAACGGAAGGGAGGGCTCAGCTACCCTCATTAAGGCTAAGTACAGAAGTTATGGTTGCTCTGATCAAGGAAGAGCAACAGACTAAAGTATTGAAGGTGAAGGACAAGGAGCAGTAAATGATGAAGCGGCGCCCATACCCACAATCTGCACCAGAAGTCACAGAACTTGCAGGAAGCGACGACGTGACTGCAAGCGGCGCCTACAGTACACTTAGCCATGTCCATGGTTAGGTTTTTTGGGGATTACTGCTGGGAAAGGCCCATAGTTTTGTAAAGGTGCGATACCTTCAAGGCCACCTATATATATGTATAATTGATAAGGTAGAAGGGTTGGTTGTTGATTGTTTTCTGTTGTGTTGTTAGAATACAAGAGTTAGAGCTCGGATCGCTGTGAAGCTAATCCCTGAGTTGCAAACAGTCTGAGTCAACGTCTAAACCATTGTAATCTCTGTAGAAGAAGAGACTAGATCTAAAGAAGGGCTCCCAACTGTGTGCGTGGAGTTTCCTGGAAAGATCTAAGGCTGCAGCTGTGTGTGCAGCAGGATTGTAATTCCTATTCTGAGATTAATATAAGATACACTCCCCGTGGACGTGGTTTCCCCATGGAGGTGAACTACATAATTCTCATTGTTATGATGTTGTGTTGTGTGAATGCATGTTTTAGTTTACTATCTGCGTTTACATGAATGTTTCATTGTATTTATGAATGAGTATATAAAGCAAGTCCTTGAAGCTCCCTTAGAAGTTATTCTCGCACGCTATCGAAGGAGTCGATAAGAGCACTACCACCGCAGCGCTTAGGGAATGCGATACTGCGCTGGGCGCGCAAGCAGAAATGATACCTAGACTATCACCGCAGAAGGTAATTGCCTCGTGCGTTGGAGTGCAGACACCGCGCAGCTGGGCTGGCGAGTGTGAACTTCAGCGCCGTTGCACTGAGGTTTGCGGAAGAGTTAAGGCATTCCGCTGTGAGGAATCCTCCCAGAGATAGAGGAAGAAGATTGCAGTCTCCACGTCGCCTAGGTTAAGGAAACCTGATTCCTTTTCCCCCCCATAGCCACTTCAGGTGAGACCTCGAGCTGCTGCGCAGCTCATTGCCGAGAGGGCCAGTGCGCCAAGGGGTTTTGTTGCTGTGCTTCATTAAAACCCGGGTCTGTCCAAAAAGCAGCCAACAAATGGTTATGTTGCCTTGTGACTTGTTACTGTGAGACTTGTTATTTCGGCGATGCGCGAGATTGATGCGAAACCCAGAGAAAGAAGGAGCCAACAAATGGTTACGTTGCCTTGAGACTTGTTATTCCGGCGACGTGCAAGATAAGCTAACAAATGGTTCTATTTCCTTATGACTTGTGGAGCCAACAAATGGTTCTATTTCCTTATGACTTGTGGAGCCAACAAATGCTTCCATTGTCGACTTTGACCTTATTACTTTGAGGGAAATGTGCTACTGGAATCCTACAGCTAAAGAAATTCAAGACTGGTTTGATTTAAAGGCTAGAGAGTTCGCTGAACGAGAAAATAGAAGCTCTAGGCTTCAGACAGAAGACTAGTTGCAGAAGTATATTTATACTGACCTTCACGAAATTTTCTTTGTCACATTTGCACTTGAGTTGCATGTGTGGGTAGCCAAGTTAGCAGATACTAGACCCACTGTGCATGTTGATCGACCCGTCGCTTGGACGCCTGAGCTAGTTAGCATTTTGAAGCGGGTAGATAATTTTGTGTCCCGCGCAGTAGACTTTTGGTTGAACAGTCTGCTGGAAGGCTTCATCATCGAATTTGCAGTAGATACGAGAAAGAGTTTCAACAAAGCTGAGAGGAGTTTCTTCCAAGCACACAGGCGTAAGTTCTTAAATTCTCTGAACTTATGGATTAAAATGCTTCTGTATGAAAAAGGAAAACTATGCATAGCTTACGATGAATAGCATAGACAAGTAATGTCCGCAGATTCTGATAGTGATCCTGAACTTATTGGTTGCACTCGTAGTGGAAAACGGTATAAAGTAGGCCTTGACCAGCGTTCTTTTGAGTCTAGCCCAGAAGATAGTCAATCTCCTAGAGCGAGCCATATAGAGAGACAAGGGAGTGTTCATATCCCTTATCACCCTTTTACACCGCAAAAGCCAGACGGGGCTCAGTATAACCCCGCAGTAACACCTTCTAGTAGCCCGCACGGTACTTCTAGTACCTCAGCACCACCTTTATTTAACCATCCCGGAGGCACTGCTACAGCACCTCCACCTCAACCTAGCGCAAGAAATATGGGTGATGACATGAAGCTACCAACTTTTAGAGGAATAGGTCTAGAAGACCCTGAGCAGCACTGGTTCCTATGTGAAGCCATTTGGACAATTAAGCAAATTAATGATGATGCTGTTAAGCTGGTTCAGTTAGCAACCACACTAAGAGAAAGAGCCTTAACTTGGTTCATGAAATACTTAGCAGCACAGAATAGGACGCTTGCTAATGTAAGAAATGCTATGATTAGAGAATTCAAGAAACCTAAATCAGAATCACAGTGTATAATAGAGCTCAAAGACATAAAACAGTTGCCCACAGAGTCAGTATGGGACTTTGACCAGAATTTCAAAGCCTTGATAGATCAAGTAAGCTTTGAGTTTGCACCGTAGCAGCATAAGGAATGGTTCATTGCTGTGCTGCTTCCACACATTAGACTTCCTCTTATGCAACAAAATCTCACTACTCAGGAACAAGCTCTAGAGATGGCTATGAAACTAGAAGCTTCACCAATTGCTGGAACAAGCAACGATGTTGCACAGTTGCAGAACCAATTAGCAAACCTAACCTTGCAAGTGCATGATATTAAGAAAGGAAAGGAGGTTAAGGAAGAAATTTGGTGTACAAAATGTAAAGCGCAACGTCATTCAAAGGACCATTGTCCCGTTTTCATAGAATATATTGCAACTGGAGCACCTAAGCCTTTACCACAAGCTCAGGGGCCTTGGTGTGAAATTTGTAGAACTAGAGGTCACAGACCACAAGAATGTCACTTGTTATAGAAATACGTACAAACTCCAAAGAATCTATATTGCAATTTCTGTAAATCAGTAGGCCATGATGAGAACAATTGCAAAGCATATGATCTTATGATGGAAAGGAAACATGATGTTTATAGAGTACAATCAGAGGCACAAGGACCCACAGCAGGTCCACAGTATGACCAAGCTCCCGAAGGCCGAGGAGGAAATTATAGGGGCCGCAAACGCGCAGCAGGTTTTGGTCGAGGAAGAGGATAGATTACTTGCTACAATTGTGGAGCTCAAGGCCATTATGCAAGGGATTGCCAAAATCCTACAACCATCTGCAGATATTGTAAATATTATGATCATATGATTGAAGAATGCCCTCAGTTGATGGCTAAGATGCAAGCAAAGATGCCACAGGTTAATCAGAATATTCAGTTGATTGGAGCAGAAAGAAGCGAACCAGATCCTACAGTTAATATAGTGACGCGCAGTGGAGCAACCACTGGTGCGCTAGAGTTGGGAACTGGAAAGCAAGCGACACAATGGGTGCACCGCGCTAATATTAAACCAGCCCCGCTTGACCTGCAGAAGCAGAAAGAAGCATTCAAGCAAGCTCAAGAGTATTTCTCAGATCCGAGAGCTTCAAGTTCTATCGCAATTCCGCATAATAATATCATATCGCAAGTGCTAAGACAAGACAACCTGGCGCAAGAACAGGCCACTACATCTGAAAGACCTGATGATGAAGAGGATGCACTAGGCAGTGTCCATGCTTTCCTGAGAAACTGCTTAAAGTTGTTGCGCAGTGAAAAAGCAACTATGGAACTTCAACACCTATTGGATAAGTGTCAACAATCTGCTTCGACAAATACACCGCAGCGTGCTGTTCACCAGATTGGGAGTCATACTCAAACTGGAAAAGAGATGAAGCTTACAGCGCAGATTGGAGCATTTGAAATGGACAAAGTCATTTTAGATTTAGGCTCAGAAGTTAATGTTCTCACCATGCACACATGGGAATAGATGGGTAGCCCTCAGCTTACAAGATCTCCTATCCAGCTAAGACTCGCGAATCAGCAAAGAGTTTCTCCATTGGGCAGACTACCCAATGTACCTATTGATATTGAGGGAGTAAGAATTTCTGCAGACTTTGAAGTAATCAAAATTCTGGATGATAGTAGACCTTACCCAGCACTTTTAGTCATAGATTGGGCATTTGATAATTTGGCTGTCATTAATTTGAAGAAAAGACAGATGACCTTTGAGGATGACCAAATTAGGGTCATTGCACCGCTTGATCCCATTCAAGGACCAAGGTATATTGAACCCATTTGGGCAGAAGAAGAAGTGCGCCACATGGAAAGTTTGTATCAGATGACTGCTAGTCATAGTGACTATGTCAATCCCACAGCAGACGGCCATATCAGCTGGCGATGCGATAGTTCGTGCACATCAGATTCAGAAGCAGGATTGGAAAACTGGCAGAATCGTTTACATGAGGTTTCTGCAAGGCGTTGCTCCATGATGACTAAATGGAGAATTCCTACCTACAATGCTCAACGGGAGTCGGCTCAAGCTTTATCGCGATGGCCACTCCGCCCTGTCGACTTAATACATTGCTAAAGAGGTGCAGATGTCCACTGTAGTTGAAAGAGGCATCGCATTATCACAGTCTACATGGAAGTCGCGAGACACTTTCAGTCTCTGGCTTCCCGCGTAGTTCCTTGAAACATCCGCGCATGTCAATAAAGTTTGTTTGGAGTGACCCTATTTGCGCTCTTGCGAAGTTTTTCTGGATTGTCAAACCGTCGCTCTTGCAGAGTTCCCTGTGTCAATTTTCCACTTGAGGAGTTCTCGTTGTGGACCCCTCTATATGCACAGTTACCTATGCTGAAATGACCCACCAAAAAATTTGAATTACAGTAGTTCTATAACCGCGTCTGAATATTAATGAAGGATAAGTCCGCCATTTAATTGTATCCGCTCTGACAGAGTCGGTTTGATCTCCCTAAGATTCGCATTTATGCCATGTGCCGAAAGCTTTATCTTCTCCCGGAAGGCTGTCAGAGCCCATCCATCACAATTAATGCACCGCAAAGGCGCGGGGGTATGGGGCTTGTCAACTCATGCATAGGCATCTACAGCTAGTAGCCCCACTTGCCCGCATTTACTATCGCCTTTCGCTCTAAATACCCCGCACTTGTATATTTTTGGGTTACTTTTCTCGAGTTGCATAGTCTTGTTTGAGAATCTAAGTTATTGTTTTCAGAGCCGAGTTGTGCAGACTGCTTCCTTTGTTTTCAGCGTTCGTATCCTACGTTGTTCCGCCATTTCTGTTCAAATCCTTGTTGTCTATACTGGTTCATGATGGAGAACTTGTCCACTGAAGAAATTGTTCATCAATTTAAGCGCAGAGGCTTAGCTTTCGGCATGACTACCCCTATCATGACCTAGGCTTACATGCACCCTGGTTGGACTGATCCCAGACAATCTCCGGGCACGAGGGCGTCTCAGCACCAGCAGCCGGACGAACCTGTTCTAGAGCCGTTGGCCACTATGGTGAATTACATTCCACCGCGTCCAGATGATGCCCCAGAGGTGCATATCCCGAAGAATGCAAAGTATCTGATCCCGTTGCCTCCACTGCCGGCTGGTGTGCGACAAGAAGGGTCCCTGCTTGGACACCTTCCACTGGTCAAGTTTTCTGATTTCAACTTAGGTGACTACAGAACATATCCTCAGTTTGCGCCAGATCGCTATTTGACGGTAGTCCACAATCCCACCAGAAAGGTTGATGAATTCATCTCGAAGGAATTTGCAGCAAATTTAGAGAAACCGGGACTGTTGAACTTGTTGAAGCTACCGCACTTCGGGCGTAGCAATGAAGTCAATGCGGTTGTTAAGGCACTGCTATCCTGCGTTCATGGTGGTTAGCTTTCGCTGGGGAGGCCAATCGATTTAAATGTCGACTTGATTCATCGTATTACCAGCCTATCTAAGGTTGGTAAGGACCCCAATATTCATTTTGTTGGAAAGGACAAAGACAGAAAGTTAGCTGCACAGTTGGTGCATAAATACAAATTGACAAGAGGAGGTCGGGCTTATGACCTCACTATAGTTGAGGATGAAGCACTTAGATTTACAGGTAGTTTGCTTGCAGGAAGACTTCTCACAAAGTGCAGACCTAAAGAAGTTATTGAAGCTGTCGTGGAGCTCGCTATCGAAGCTGCGGAGGGAGAGCAGTACAACTGGTCTCTCTTCCTCCTCAATTCTTTCTTGGAAGACTGCCGGAACATCCAAGACACCCCCAGTCAGTTGTTCCATTTTTCTTGGCTTTTAATTTTATGTGCTCTCGTCGGGTGGAAGGAACCCGCGAACACTCAGTTCCTTCCACGCCGCGCAGGAGAGGCTGCCGGAATCCGCTATGTTAACCTTTGGGATTCTAATAACCCCGTGAAGCGCAAGATTTACCGTGCTATATTTTGTGAATACTACCATCTCCTCAAAGATACCATTCAGGAAATGTCGAGGCTGAGTGAGGAGAAAACAAAAATATATGAAGGGAAGTTGGTTTTTTCTGCCAACTTGCATGAAATTTACCTCCGCCCTTGCGGCATTCAAGAAGAATGGGTCGTAGGCCTTTACAGGATGACTACTGAAGATGTTGAAGAAACTATCAAGTCTTGGTCGGATGAATGGAGGGAGGCCGCCGAAATCACATCCGCGATGCCACCCCCTGCTGCGCAAGAGAAGGATAAGGGCAAGGAAGCGCCTGAGCAAAGAAGTGATGAAGGTTCAACAGAACCAGCAGCCAAGAAGCAGAAGGTGTCGCATCCCTCTGAGACCATTGCCTCGGGGATCGACCAGTACTTGAAGGAGCAATTTCATGAGCTGCGGACCACGCACGCTCACATCAGAAGTGCTCTGGACCTGCAGTTCGTGGAGTTAAAAGGTCTCGCAGGAAGAGTTGCGCAGACCCATGCGCTAACATCTACTTTGCAGGCGCCGCATGCATCTACAAGCACCAAGCGAGTTGAAGTAATTGCAGAGAGGCATACTGTCGTGCACATCCCGCCTACAAGCATGACACTTCCGGATCCTTTGGTTGCACTGCAGGTAAGCGCAGTTGGCCCCATTGAAGTAAATTTGTCTTTGATTCCAATAGAAACCTTGCAGTTAGTGCAAGAGAAGGTCGCTATTGAGCTAAGAGCTAGAGAGCTCTCCACATTCCATGCAAACCAAAGACTGAAATCGCAAGAGATAGAGCTGAAGGCAAGCTATAAGAACATCTCTGAGAAGCTTGCACTTTATGAGGCACAAGACACTGGGATAAGAAACATAGTTGATGAAATCGCCCAGGAGTTGCCAGCCCGCGAGATTCAACCAGACCTTCCTCTGGTTGAGAAAGTTCAAATTATTGGTGGAAGGGTGAAATCCCTAGAGCAAGAAATAGTTGCTATGGCTGAAGACCATAGAACGCAGATCGCCGAATTGGAAGCTCGTGTTGCAGCGCATTCTACAGATGATACGCAGGAACAATTTGAAGCCCTGCGCAGAGTTTCCACTCAAATGAAGTCCAAAGCAGATGAAACCGAGAACCTGATGACCCAAGCTATGGAGGCTTGGACTGAGCTTGAGAAGCTCCCTTTCAAAGTTGGTCTTTTGGAATAGGTACAAGCCGTAGAACAGTCCCTAACTGTTCTGACTGAAGAAGCTAAGGCATTAGAAGGCTTAGCAAAAATGAGGAAAATGAGTGAAGTGCGCAGAGTACAACAACAACTGCACAAGCTCAGAAATGAAGATGCTAAACTCACCAACAGCATTCATCCATTTATGGATGAGTATGCTGAGCTTGCTGCCCAAGCCGAGGCAAAGATCAAAGAAATTGCAGAATCCCAACAGACGATTGATGGCATAACTGAAGAGGAAGCCACTGCAGAAATGGTGCAGACAGCTGTGGAGTGTGTCGATGAAATGGACTCCGCTATTGCGCAGTGGAAGAAAGCATTTGCAGAAACCCAAGCAAAGGCAGATGCACAAGTAAAGCGACCACACGCTAGTGTGAGTGGCTCGAGGATGAGCCACAAGTAAGTGTTAGGGGCCTGTTGGATCCTAGGCCGTAGCTATGGTAAAGCTGCAAATTTTGAGGAAAAAGCACAAGTGTTGAAGGGAAAGTGCTAATTTTGAATAAGCACCAATTTTTGGGTAGATGCAAACAGTGCATAGTACGGTGCCAGATGGACGAGCTTAGTGCAGATTACAGACCGAAAATCACGGAGCTTGTGCGCACACGTCAAAGGAGAATGAATGTGGCTGAGTAGAAAGCTCAGCTACCACAATAAATGAAGCGACGGAAGGGAGGGCTCAGCTACCCTCATTAAGGCTAAGTACATAAGTTATGGTTGCTCTGATCAAGGAAGAGCAATGGACTAAAGTATTGAAGGCGAAGGACAAGGAGCAGTAAATGATGAAGCGGCACCCATACCCGTAATCTGCGCCGGAAGTCACGGAACCTGCAGGAAGCGATGACGTGACTGCAAGCGGCACCTACAGTACACCTAGCCATGTCCGTGGTTAGGGTTTTTGGGGATTACTGCTGGGAAAGGCCCACAGTTTTGTAAAGGTGCGACCGTCAAGGCCACCTATTTATATGTATAATTGATAAGGTAGAAGGGTTGGTTGTTGATTGTTTTCTATTGTGTTGTTAGAAGACAAGAGTTAGAGCTCGGATAGCTGTGAAGATAATCCCTGAGTTGCAGACAGTCTGAGTCGACGTCTAAACCATTGTAATCTCTGTAGAAGAAGAGACTAGATCTAAAGAAGGGCTCCCAGCTGTGTGCGTGGAGTTTCTTGGAAAGATCTAATGCTGTAGCTGTGTGCGCAGTAGGATTGTAATTCCTATTCTGAGATTAATATAAGATACACTCCCCGTGGACGTGGTTTCCCCGTGGACGTGAACTACATAATTCTCATTGTTATGATGTTGTGTTGTGTGAATACATGTTTTAGTTTACTATCTGTGTTTACATGAATGTTTCATTGTATTTATGAATGAGTATATAAAGCAAGTCCTTGAAGCTCCCTTAGAAGTTATTCTCGTGCGCTATCGAAGGAGTCGATAAGAGCACTACCGCCGCAGCCCTTAGGGAATGCGATACTACATTGGGCGCGCGAGCAGAAACGATAACTAGAGTATCGCCGCAGAAGGTAATTGCCTCGTGCACCGGAGTGCAGACACCGCGCAGCTGGGCTGGCGAGTGTGAACTTCAGCACCGTTGCACTGAGGTCTGCGGAAGGGTTAAGGCATTCCACTGTGAGGAATCCTCCCAGAGACAGAGGAAGAAGATTGCAGTCTCCACGTCACCTAGTTTCAGGAAACCTAATTCTTTACCCCCCCATAGCCACTTCGGGTGACACCTCGAGCTGCTGCGCAGCTCATTGCCAAGAGGGCCAGTGCGCCAAGGGGTTTTGTTGCTGTGCTTCATTAAAACCCGGGTCTATCCAAAAAGCGGCCAACAAAGACACCTAAGGAGATGTTTGACTCTTTGACCAAACTATTTGAAGGGAAGAACATAAATCAGAACATGACCTCAAGGAATCAATTAAAGAATATCAAGATCCAGAATGCAGAAACTATGCAGTCTTATTTCTCAAGGGTCTCCTAGATAAAAGAACAACTTGAAGCTGTGGGAGAAGATATAGAGAATGGAGAAGTGGGAATGACCACTCTTAATGGCCTTCCTAGGTCATGGGATTCCTTCATCCAAGGAATTTGTGCTAGAAGGAAAATTAGCACTTTAAGTAGACTATGGGAAGAATGCTCATAGGAAGAAGCTCGAATTTGTGATGAACCTGCAATAATTAATTAATGCAAATACACGAGATATCAGAAATAATAGAACATAGTCACTTTTATATTGATCACGGGCCACTTCGAGGGGGCAACCTCCTTTGAGCAAGCTCAATACAATTAACTTCACGGTGCCTTCAATGACCTTAACACACACTTATATACTAAGTCTATGCCCAATACTATGAGTCAAAACCATGGGACATATAATACTACGGGACGACTTACAAAGCACATGCGTCCAATACTATGAGTCAATACTATGGGCTAATATAAACTACGGATCAACAAATACTACGGAATGACTTACAAAGCATATGCGTCCAACAACAATATACTAACATAGTAAAGAGAAGGGTTGACATAGGTTCCTAACATCCCCTCTCCCTTAGAAAAATCTTTGTCCTCAAAGCTTTGGTTGGAGAAATTGCTGCAGAATCTGAAGGAGTGGTTCCCCGGTAGCATCCTCGGGTTGCATGTCAGGCCACTGACGCCTTTGGAGTGTCAAGGAGGATTGCTTGGAAGGCTGTAAATGAAGAAGAACCCTGTCAGCTGCTTGGACAATGCGCGCAGAACGGTGCTGATCAGCTTGTTGTTTCAGGTGAATTCTGGCCATGTGAAGATTGTCCTGCAGAATGAGAAGAATATGATTGCCGTTTCGAAGAACCGAGTCAATTTCCTGAACTGGGGAGCTGCTAAGGGTGTAGGGAAGAAGAACTGGCGGTGTTTTTCCATAGACTGCTTCATATGGTGTCCTTTGAGATGTGGTATTGTACCACCAGAGTGCTGCTAGGAAATCCATAGAAATAGTTGGCCAAAGCTGTGTAGGGATGGGCAAGGGTTTGAGCAATCTCGAAAGGAGTGCCGTTTCACCCTTGTTGACTTGGAAAGTATCATCATCAGCCACCATATGTTGAATTGTCATTTTTAGTCCCTGCCAAAAGAAGTTACATTGTTCCCGGTCATACATTTTGCAGAACCCAGAGTGCCCTGTTGATGAAGAAGCATGGAGTTCATAGAAGAGAGAGCCCTGTTGAACATATTGCAACCAATTTGGAACAAGCAGAGAAAGAGATGTAAGAGAAACTGGGTCATCAATTGTGCAAGAAGGAGCATCTTCCACCATATTGTCCTTACCCTTATTGTAAGTGATCACATAGGGATAACCCATGAGTTGGATAACCCATTTCAGGTGTGTTGGGGAGGAGACCCATTGTTCCAGAAAATTTTCTAAACTCGGGAGATCAGTCTTGATGCAGAAATAATTCCCTAATAGGTATGGCTGCCACTTCTGTACTGCATGCAAAATAGCCATCATTTCCTGCTAAGAGGTAGATGTGGCTAAATTATTACCGGAAAGGTCTCTTGAAGGCAGCAAGCGCATTGGTTCAGCAAAGATACCTGCATATCTATCCAAGGAAGTAGTGGAGACTGTTGATGGGTGCATCTGAATGGAATTGAGCTGAGCGATGACACCATGTGAATTATTCTTAAGGATTTTTTTCAAGCGATCTGAACTGATGATGCAGAGAGACCCTGATTGTAAGCCCATAAATTTGTGTTGTGCCCTGTTGACTTTAAACTGCATCCAAAGCTCAGCAAAATCCCATAAGATGGGGCCAAGTGTGCGTAACCATTGAACGCCCAAAACCACATCACATCTGCCTAAGGACAAGGCAAACATGTCAGAGTGTAGGTTATAATCTTCCATAGAGATACGCACATTGTGACACTTCCCCTTGTAAGGCAAGGTGCCCCCATTGGCAACCATGACTTCAAAGTTGGAGCAAGGATGGACAAAACAATCAGTCGATTTGGCAATCCGAGGGTCAATGAAGTTATGAGTGCTACCAGAATCAATGAGTATGGTAAGAGGAAGCTTCTTGAAGTATCCCCTGACCTGCATTGTTTGTGGGGTGGTGACGCCGGTTACAGCATGGAGAGAGATCTCGAGTGGGTCGTCCTGAGATGTGGTGTCAATAGACGGGTGTTGAATGTTGACTTGATCATCTACTGTATCTGTAGCTTCTTCACCAATTTCTAAGGTAGGCGGAGAGTCCACATCCAAGAGATAGAGCTTTTGTTGAACACATCTATGTCCCTGAGTGAATTTCTCATCACAATTATAGCAAAGCTCTTTTTCTCGGCATGCCTGCATTTCTATTTCAGACAAATGCTTGATAGGAGTTGGTTGAGGAGAAGGTGTGATGGGAGGTCGTTGGGAACCCATATTTCTGAAAGTAACAAAGGTGGGTTTGGAGCGTTGTTGAGCTGTGATATTTTCTTTGGCCAGCTTAGCCAACCCTAGGACTTCCATCATTGTGTTGGGACAAAACATTTTGACCTCTGAGTGGATTTCATCCTTGAGACCACTGATAAAACAACTCCTGTAGAATTCATCAGACAATCCTTCTGTGTGATTGGCCAATTTCTCAAATTCTGTCTGATACTCTCTCACTGTGCCAATTTGGTGAAGTTTAGTGAGTGCTCCTGTGAAATCATCAAAAGCACTAGGACCAAATCGTGGCAAAATGAGTTGGCAAAAATTTGTCCAGTTTGGCTCGGGATGAGCTTTGATGTACCAACGGTACCATTGAAGGGCTTGCTGTTCCAAATGAAAGGATGAAAGTGGAACTTTCTAGACATCAAAAGTATTATGCAGATTGAAATATTGTTCTTCTCGGTATATCCATCCAGTCGGATCAGTACCATTGAGGCAAGGAAAATCAAGCTTTGGCCCACGAAAATTGCAGGAAGAAGAGAACCCGGTGGCTGCAAAATATTCTGGCTGTCGGTTATTGTTCATGGTTGAATGCTGAAGATGGAGGCTGAGAAATTTTTCATCCAGATCTTGGAGTTTGGTTTCGATAGCTGCAAGTGCTTCTTCCATGGTGTTTGCTCCTGCACGGGTGACAACCATAATTAGGTTTTTTTTTTTTTTTTTTTTGGTGGAATGGGTAGAAAAACACAAACAAAAGCTGATTTAGTAATGGGAAATTTGGATTGGGGAAACAATCTGATGGGTAATTGGGGTTTGACTAGATTTTGGACACTATCGAAAGGACAAGAAAGAAAAAAGGGGGATTTCAGAAGAGGGGTGATAGAATGAGAAAATTTGGCAGAGAGGGACAAGGAAGCAGAATTCAGAAAGGAATTTTGTGGTAAAATTTGAAGGTGATTGGGTGAAATCTGAGGAAGTTATGGCAAACCCTAAAAATAGACAAATGTGGGATTTCAGGCTTTGGGAAGGGGAATTGGGGATAGGGTCCTCAGGAATGAAATATACAGAATGGAATGACAGGGGTTCCCCGAAAATTTCAACGGAAACGGAGCAAAAACAAGGGAGATATGGAGAAAAAACTGATTTTTTTTTTGGTGGAATGGGTAGAAAAACACAAACAGAAGCTGATTTAGTAATGGGAAATTTGGATTGGGGAAACAATCTGATGGGTAATTGGGGTTTGACTAGATTTTGGACACTGTCGAAAGGACAAGAAAGCAAAAAGGGGGATTTCAGAAGCGGGGTGATAGAATGAGAAAATTTGGCAGAGAGGGACAAAGAAGCAGAATTTAGAAAGGAATTCTGTGGTAAAATTTGAAGGTGATTGGGTGAAATCTGAGGAAGTTATGGAAAACCCTAAAAATAGACAAATGTGGGATTTCGGGCTTTGGGAAGGGGAATTGGGGATAGGGTCCTCAGGAATGAAAGATGCAGAATGGAATGACAGGGGTTCCCCAAAAATTTCAAGGGAAACAGAGCGAAAACAAGGGAGATATGGAGAAAAAACTTTTTTTTTTTTTTTTTTTTCAGAAATGGATCGGCAACAGTGGCATGGAAGGGATCCGCAACAGATGGATCAGCAACGGCGCGGAAGGGATCGAAAATGGCTGGATCTGAAATGACGACTAGATCTGGAACGACTTTCAGAATAGATCTGAAACGGCTGGATCTGGAGCGGAAGTGATTGGCAACAGTTCAACTAAAAATAGATATGGACCCTAGGTATGTGCGGCTTCCTAACAGTTTAGGGGTTTAACTCAGCCACCAATGCTGTCTGATGGCTTGCGTATTGGGGCAGTACCCCTCACTCCGCGGCTCAGGTAAAACTGATAACCGCTTTGTCACAAACGACAGCTCTTGGTTTACCTCATGGGTGGAAACTAATCAATCAGGTAGGGGTCATTGCCCTTTTCGCTGGCAGGTCCTCTCGATGGACCAACTACTTCGGGGTTCCTGTGGTACTCCTCACAATGAGTTTTAGGGCTTATGCCCAAGTACTTCCCACAGTTAAGCGGATAGGGATTATTCCCAAATCCGAAGGTGCAACAGATGCGAAAACAAAATTTGGCAGAAATTCCACCCAACGAGCCCAAGAAAGTGCCTTGATACCAAATGTGATGAACCTGCAATAATTAATTAATGCAAATACACGAGATATAAAAAATAATAGAACATAATCACTTTTATATTGATCATGGGCCACTTCGAGGGGGAAACCTCCTTTGAGCAAGCTCAATACAATTAACGTCACGGTGCCTTCAATGACCTCAACACACACTTATATACTAAGTCTATGCTTGATACTATGAGTCAAAACCATGGGACATATAATACTACGGGACGACTTACAAAGCATATGCATCCAATACTATGGGTCAATAATATGGGCTAATATAAAATACAGATCAACAAATACTACGGGATGAGTTACAAAGCATATGCGTCCAACAACAATATACTAACATAGTAAAGAGAAGGGTTGACATAGGTTCCTAACAGAATTGTAGCTCGAGAAGAAAAGATGAGGAATGAAGACCAAGCTCTCACAGCACACTCCAAAAGACATGATTATAAGAAGGGGCATCACCACAGTAAGAAAGAAAAGCATCACCATCAGAATCAAAGAGGCAACTTCAGATCTCAAAGGAACATATCAAATGCCCGATGCATTACATGTGATTGAAAGGGAGACTATGCCAGGGATTGTCCCAGAAACAATAAAGATGGCTCTCACAAAAGAAAGAAGAACCTCAAAAGAAAACATCATGCTCATACTGCATAAGATGATGAACCTCCCAGGAAGAGGGTTAGAGAACATAGTGAATATTCTTCAAGTGATGAAGAATATGTTTTGATTTCTGCTGTCACCAGAACCATTACTCATGGAAGTAATGATTGGATTATAGATAGTGGGGCTTCTAAACACATGATAGGATTCAAGGAATCCTTTATGAACCTGTCTGAACATGAATCACCCCACAAGGTGAACCTTGGGGATGACTACCAGTATCCAATAAAAGGGAGTGGTGAAGCCTCCTATAAACTAGACTCTGGAAAATCTATGAAGATGAAAGATGTACTATATGTTCCAGGTCTCAAGAAGAATCTACTCTCCATATCTGCATTGGATGCAAAAAGCATGAGGGTTTCATTTGTAGATGGCCAAGTCCTACTATGGCCAAAGGGTAAGACTATAGATAATGCAGTGGTGATAGGAGAGAAAGAGGGAGGATTATACAAATTGAAGGGCCAACCAGAACAAGCCATGGTCCATGACTCAGTAGCGCCAACTGAACTTTGTCATACAAGGCTTGCACACATGCACTATAGGGAATTACCAATTGCAAGCAAAGCTATAGAAGGTCTTCCTGAAATCGAGACAAAGCATGAAGGAATTTGCAAAGGTTGTGCAAAGGGAAAGAATACAAAGAAGACATTTCCAAGCAGTGAAAGCAAGGCAAAAAGAATCTTGAAAATCATCCACTCTGATGTATGTGGTCCGATGTCATCTAGTTCTCTGAGTGGGTACGTATACTAACTTTCCTTCATTGATGATTTATCTAGGAAGACTTGGGTTTACTTCTTGAAGAACAAAGATGAAGTATTTGACAAGTTCAAGGAATTCAAATCCTTGATAGAAAACCAAACTGACATGAAGATCAAGATCTTCAGATCCGACAATTGCGGAGAATTCACTTTAGGAGACTTCGAGAAGCTATGCAGTGATTCAGGGATTAAGAGGGAGTTGACTACTCCTTACAATCCACAACAAAATGGGGTTTTCGAAAGTAAGAATAGAACATTCATGGAAGCATCTAGAGAAATGCTTCATGACCAAGATCTACCTATGCACTTATGGGCTGAAGTTGTAAGGACAGCTGTATATGTGCAGAATAGAACACCTCATAAGATACTTGACAACAAAACACCAGAAGAAGTGTTCACTGGTAAGAAACCAGAAAGAGGACAAAGCTATATCCTTCAGGAAAGAAGGGCATATTAGTGGGTTACAGTGAAAGCTCGAAGGCTTACATAATCTACTTTCCAAGATTCATAAAGATTGACATCAGCAGGGATGTAACATTTGATGAAGGCTCAACATACATAAAATCAAGAAAGACACCTGTTGAAAACAATGAAGAACCCAAAATATCCAGAACACAAGACACTACAATGAATGAAGCAATTCCTAAAGAAGATCGTGAGATGGAAGATCCACAACAACCTGTAGATCCACCTCTTGAGAAGAACTCTCACAAGAGGAAACCAGCATGGGCTAGAGAGATCATTCAAGATGAAGAAAGGTTTGGAATTACAGAAGAGGAACATAGAGAAAGGAAAAGGACAAGATCACACACTAGCTATGTTTCCTTACTATGTGATATCATGAACAAAGAACCTTCCATTTATCAAGAAGTAGCGGAAAAGAAAGAATGGAAGGATGCCATGGTCGAGGAATACCAGTCGATCATGAAGAATGATGTTTGGGATGTGGTCCCAAGACCAGATGGGAAGTCTGTTGTGACTTCCAAGTGGATCTATAAGATCAAGCATGCTACAGATGGTAGCATAGAGAAATACAAAGCTAGGTTTGTAGCTCGTGGCTTCTCCCAGAAAAAAGGGATTGATTATGAAGAGACTTTTGCACCTGTAGCCAAATACACTTCCATTAGATCAGTACTTGCTCTGGCTGCAGTGATGAAATGGAAGGCACACCAGATGGATGTCAAGACAGCTTTCTTGAATGGTGTAGTTGAAGAGGAAGTGTATGTGGAGCAGCCACTTGGGTTTGAGACACATGACAAAGGGACTCATGTGTGTAAACTGAAGAAATCCCTGTATGGTTTGAAACAGGCACCCAGGACCTGGTATGGCAGGATAGATGGCTTCCTATCTAGTTTGGGCTTTACCAAGAGTAAAGCGGATTCCAACCTTTACTACAAGGATAAGGAAGCCAATCCAGTGATACTACTATTGTATGTGGATGACCTGTTTGTAACAGGTGAGGATAGATTGATTGCCGACACGAAGAGGAAGCTTGCTGCCGAGTTCGAGATGAAGGACTTGGGTATGATGCACTATTTTCTTGGTATGAAGGTGTGGCAGAATGCAGATGGAATCTTCCTTGGACAAGGGAAGTATGCAGTAGAGATCCTGAAGAGGTTTGGGATGATGGACTGCAAGGCCATGGCCACACCTATGGCATAGAACCTGAAGCTTCTGTGTGATGCTTCTTCTGAGCCGGTTGATGTTAAGTTTAAACTAATTAGACTAGCAAGATCACTGAAAGAAACATAATCACAAGATAGACAGAGATTTTACCCTGGGAAACCCTCATGGGGTAGAAAAGCTAGCAAATCTTTCCTCAATAAGATGATCAACCAAAATACAAGATGTGCTCCAAGACTTGACCTCCTTCTCTACCTCCTATGCAGACCTCTCAGACACAAGTGCGCTACTTTCTAAGCTATGCAAGTGTGTGATAAGTGAGCAGCATTCTCCTCTACTTATACTAGTTTCCCGACTCACTATTTCCCTTATGGGGCCAACCTCTCCCAATGAAGTCTAATAACCCCTAATTTATTAACTTAAGGCCGACCCCCACATGGTGGATCTAATAACTCTGGTTACCACACTTCATCGGAGGAATAAACATCTCCGAATACATAATAGGATTACCTCGGAGGGATGAAACATCTCCGGAATAATAAAGTACAAATATAATATTCTTAGAAGTTACAATATTAAACACTCTCCCTTAAGGAGAAGGATATTATAACAACATCTGTAGGAGCAAGGAGTCATTGACTACATCATACATGATACATCTATAAATCATCGGAAGCTTTCTTCAATACATCATTATCAGTAACTCAAGCAGTTACTGGAACATAGTCAATACCGGAACATCAGCATCATCAGTATTGAGTCTTCATCTTGTGCAGCATCTGGATCATCATCTCGATCTACAACATTTGAATCATCATCTCGATCTACAGCACCTGGATCATCATCTCAATCTACAGCATCTGGATCATCATCTCGATCTACATCATCTGGATCATCATCTCGATCTACAACATATGGATCATCATCTCAATCTACAACATATGGATCATCATCTCGATCTACAGCATCTAGATCATCATCTCGATCTACAACATCTGGATCATCATCATAGCATACTCTGCAATAAACACGATCATGTTATAGGATGATCAATCCCACTATCCTTAGGACATAGGTCCATGGATGATACAATCCAGATCAAGTTCCAGGTTGATCAATCCTCATCACTTTAAGACAACTCTCATGTCTAGGGACGATGCAATCCCATCACGTACATTTTGAGTCAAAGGCTCACGGATGATACAGTCCTCTCACATACATTTTGAACCAAAGGTACACGGACGATGCAGCCCTCTCACGTACCTTTTGAACAAAAAGTTCACAAATGATGCAGTCCTCTCACATACCTTTTGAGCCAATGTTCATGGATGATGTAGTCCTCTCACGTACCTTTTGAACCAATGTTCACGGACGATGCAGTCCTCTCACGTACCTTTTGAACCAATGTTCACAGATGATGCAGTCCTCTCACGTACCTTTTGAACCAATGTTCACAGACGATGCAGTCCTCTCACGTACCTTTTGAACCAATGTTCACGGATGATGCAGTTCTCTCATGTACTTTTTGAACCAATGTTCATAGACAATGCAGTCCTCTCACTTACCTTTTGAACCGAGGTCCAGGGACAATGCAGTCCTATCACATACCTTTTGAACCGAGGTCCAGGGATGATGCAGTCCTATCACGTACCTTTTTGAACCGAGGTCCAGGGACGATGCATTTCTATCATGTACCTTTTGAACCGAGGTCCAGGGATGATGCATTCCTATCATGTACCTTTTGAACCAAGTTCTAGGGACAATGCAGTCCTATCACGTACCTTTTGCACCGAGGTCCAAGGATGATGCAGTCCTATCACGTACCTTTTGAATCGAGGTCGAGGGACAATGCAGTCCTATCATCAATTCTCGGAGACATTTGTCTATGGATCAATTCAAGGGACCGAAGTCCAGGGACGATACAATCCCCACCTGTCCACCAAGGACTTCATTCTTGGAGACATCTGTCTACGAATCAATTCAAGGAACCGAAGTCCTGGGATGACACAATCCCCATCTGTCCACCAAGGACTTCATTCTTGGAGACATCTTTCTACAGATCAATTCAAGGGACCGAAGTCCGGGGATGATACAATCCCCATCTGTATCCTCATCAACACAAGTATCATTAGTACATCATCAGTATAAGTACATATATCATCAATACGAGTGTCCTCATCAATACATGTATACATATCATCAATACATCAATACAAGTATCCGCAACATCAATACAAGTATCATCAACATCAATACAAGTATCCTCAACAATATAAGTGCATTTATGGATAATATAAATATTCTAAATATACATATAAGTATCCTAAGCATACATATAAATATCTAGGTGTAATAAACAGGTATCCTCATCATTGACCTTACTGTCGATGTGGGCAATCTCATCATTAGTGATTATATCACTCCCCCTTTCGAGGAGGGTCCTTTTGAACCACACCAAGGTTTTCTTGGAAATACTCAAATTTCACTCGAGACAGAGGTTTGGTCAATATATCAGCAATTTGTTCCTCAGTGCTCACATACTTGAGCTTAATAGCTCCTCTCTGCACCATATCTCGTATATAAAAATATCAGATCTCTATGTGTTTTGACTAATCGTGGAATACTGGATTTTATGTCATTTTAATACAACTTTGATTGTCACACATAATCATAGTGGGATCCATCTCTAAGTCAAACACTCCATATAATAGTTTCCGAAGCCACACTACTTCACAACTAGCAGAGCAAGCAACTATATATTCTACTTCAGCAGTACTAAGGGCCACACTAGATTGTTTCTTGCTGAACCATGAGATCATGGCAGATCCAAGACCATAACATCCACCTGATGTACTCTTCCTGTCTGAAACACTTCCTGCCCAATCAGAATCTGAGTAGCCATGTAATCTGAGTTCATGACTTCCAAGATAATATAGACCAAAATCTAATGTACACTTTAGATACCTCATCACATGCTTTGCAGCTATTAAGTGAACCTTTCTAGGTTCTAATAGATACTGACTCAAGGTATTTACAGCAAAGCATATGTCTGGTATGGTATTTATTAAATACATCAATGACCCAATGATTTGTCTATATAGGGTCACATCTACTAATTTTGATGAGTCATCAACTAATAACTTTAAGTTGGAGTCCATGGGAGTGGCCATGGCTTTACACTCCAACATATCGAATCTTTTCAGAATCCCCACTGCATACTTACCTTGATTTAGAAAGATTTCTTTTGGTTCTTTCCATACTTCTAGACCTAGGAAGTAGTGCATTAATTCGATATCTTTCATCTCGAAGTCTGAAGAAAGCTTCTTCTTGCATTTGATAATTTGTTTCTCATTTACAGTCAGAAATAGATCATCTACATACAACAATAGTATAACTGGTTCATCATCCATAACTTTGAGATAAAGATTAGGGTTAGCTTTACTCTTAGTAAATCCCATGCTTGTTAAGAAATTGTCAACCCTTCCGTACCAAGCTCTGGGAGCTTGCTTCAATCCATATAAGGCCTTTTTCAGCTTGCATACATGTGTTCTCCCATCTTTAACCTCAAACCCTTATGGTTGTTCTATGTACACTTCTTCTTCAATTACACCATTCAGGAAATTTGTCTTAACATCCATCTGGTGTAATTTCCACTTCATCATAGATGCAAGTGCCATGATAGTTCTAATTGAAGTGTACCTAGCAACTAGTGCAAATGTTTCTTCATAGTCAATTCCCTCTTTCTGAGAGAATCCTCTGGCTACAAATCTTGCCTTATATTTTTCAATGCTACCATCTGCAACATGTTTTATCTTGAATATCCATTTGGAAGATACCACACTTTTATCTTTTGGTTTGGGAACTATATCCCAAACATCATTTTTCATTATTGATTGGTATTCTTCTGTCATTGCTTCTACCCACTCTTTCTTCTGAACTGCCTCTTCATAGCTAGTAGGTTGTTGATCCACAAGATCACACATCAAAGCCACATAGTTGGATACTATCTTTGGTTTCTTTCTTTCTCTGGTGGAGCCTTCAGGAGCTCCATATTTTTCAGCTCCTTGAATAATGTCTCTAGCCCATGCTGGCCTTCTTTTTCTAGATAAATTTGTAATGGAGGGTTCTTATGGTTCTAACATGTCATGGTCCTCTGGTGTATCATCTTCAGGGATGGGTACAGCTTCTTTGATTCTAGGAGGTGGCTCTTTTTCATAGACTTCTTCAAGTTGGCACTTCCTAGATTTCTTGAGAGCTGCTTCTTCATCAAATGTTACATCTCTACTTATTTCCATATGATGAAAACCTGGTATGTAAATTTTGAAAGCTTAAGATGATTCAAAATATCCAACAAATATTCCCTTCTTACCAGAAGGATCCAACTTGGTTCTCTTTTCTTTTGGAATGTGAATGTACACTGGACATCCAAATATTTTCAGATGATTTACCTCGGGCTTCTTTCCTGTGAACACTTCTTCTGGACTCTTGAATTCAAGAGCACTATGGGATAGTCTATTTTGTACATAGAATGTTGTCCTATCTACTTCAGCCCATATATACATGGGTAGATCTTGGTCATGTATCATAGTCTTTACAGCTTCCATGATGGTTCTATTCTTTCTTTCAGCAACCCCATTTTGTTGGGGATTGTAGGGAGTGGTTAGTTCCCTCTTGATTCTAGCTTCTTTACAAAAAATTTCAAATTCCTTTGAAGTATATTATCCACCATTATCTGTTCTGAGAATCTTGATTTTCTTTTCCGAGTGATTTTCTATTAAGGCCTTGAACTCTTTGAATTTTCGAAAGAATTCATTCTTTCCTTTTAGAAAGTATATCCAAGTCTTCCTTGAATAATCATCAATGAATGTGAGATAGTATTCAAAACCACTTAGGGATGTGGTGGGCATTGGTCCATATACATCTGAATGTATTAACTCCAGAATGTTCTTAGTCTTTGTTTCACTCTTTGGAAAAGGGTTCTTGACATTCTTCCCCTTTTCACATCCTTTGCATGTGCCATTATGATCAACCTTCAAGTCTGGTAATCTTATGACCACCTTGCTCACATAGGGTAGGGCCTTGTAGTTAATGTGAGCAAGCCTTCTATGCCATAGCTCATTGGGGCTAGTGGTTTCATGGACAAGGGCAGCTTCTGGGTGACCCTTGAGTTTGTAAAGACCTCCTTCTTCTTCACCAATAACAATTTCATCCTCAATTGATTTTCCTTTGGGCGACATAAGTACTTGTCCATCAATAAATGCAATTCTAAAGCCTCTTATCTAGAGCTGAGATGGAAAGAAGATTCTTCTTTAAACCTAGTAAATATAAAATTTCTTTCATCTTTAAAGGTGTTATAGAATCAAGCTTGTAGCTTGCTTCACCAATTCCCTTGATGGGATATTTATAATCATCTCCTACAGATACTTTTTGTGGAGAAGACTTTTCTTCAAGTCTTGAGAGAGTTTTCTTTTGACCTGTCATGTGCTTTGAAGCACCACTATCAATGAGCCATGTATCTTCTCCAGGAGACACAGATCCAAAGAGTGCAGAAAATAGGACAAATTCTTCCGGATCTTCTTTCTTTACTTTAGATCTTTTCCTTCGATGCCTTTCCTCTTCTTCTTCTTCTTCTTCTTCTTCTTCTCCACTATCATCTTCTGCCATATGTGCATGATTTCTTTTGTGAACAAACTTCTTCTTCTTTGCGGGTAAAGTACAATTTCTAGCAATGTGTCCTAGTTTAAGACAATTATAACATTAGATTGTGGAGAGGTCTCTTTCTGATTTTGTTCCTCCTCGCTTTTTGAATCCATGAGAGGGTTGAGACTTCTTGTGGTCCACTTTCTTGAAGTGACCCTTTCTTCCTCTTTTGGTGTGTGTAGCTAAGGCTTGGTCATCCTCCTTGAGAAGGGCTTCTCTGTTGGCTAACCTAGCTTCTTCTTGAACACAATCCTCCCATACTACATCAAATTTCATACTTCCTTTTCTGGAACACATAGTTTGTATAAATGACTCCCAAGTTCTAGTGAGACCATTTAGAGCAGTCATCACAAGTTCATCTTCATCAAGAGTATCTCCAATGGAATCTAGTTTTTTCTTGATTTGGGAAACCCTTGAGAAGTAGTCTTGAATGGATTATCCTTTGTGCATCTTCGTACTCTTTAACTGAGTTCTTAGGTTCATCTTCCTATTGATGTTCCTCCCTTCATACGTTTCCTTTGGGGTCTTCTTGGATGCCACTTGGGGAATCAAGTGGTCCTTGATAGAATCAGCAATGATTCTCTTTTCTCTAATAAGATCCTTCCTATGCTTTTCTTTTGCTTCATCTTCAGTGGATTCTGCAACTTCATCCTTGATATAATGACCAAGATCATTCTCTTCAAGAATGAGACCAATTCTGTATTTCCATGCCCGAAAATTCTCTATACCTTCTAGCTTGTCTTCAAGCTTAGTGCTTGGAGCCATCTTCTCTTGGGGGATTCTAAGAGATTGGAGTTTCAAAATATAGAGTAACACTTACCAGGAGATGTGCTTCCTTTTTCTTTCCGGATCTGCAACAGAATCTCTGGTTTGTCGCACTTTTGGTAAAAATAGGGTTTGACTTTCTCGAAGTTTTAACAAACCAAAAATCTCGATCTAGGGCTCAAAACTTTGATTTTGAGAAGGGTTATTCAGCCATGCAACCAGAATCCAAAAATACTAACTGTTGCAGAAACCCTAATTTTTGGAGAGAGAGAGAGAAAGATAATTTTGCCTTGTGAAAGATGTTCTATTCAGGCTAGCTCTGATACGATGTTAAGTTTAAACTAATTTGACTAGCAAGATCACTGAAAGAAACATAATCACAAGATAGACAGAGATTTTACCCTGGGAAACCCTCATGGGGTAGAAAACCCAACAAATTTTTCCTCAATAAGATGATCAACAAAAATACAATATGTGCTCCAAGACTTGACCTCCTATGCAGACCTCTCAGACACAAGTGCGCTACTTTCTAAGATATGCAAGTGTGTGATAAGGGAGGAGCATTCTCCTCTACTTATACTAGTTTCTCGACTCACTATTTCCCTTATGGGGCCGACCTCTCCCAATGAAGTCTAATAACCCCTAATTTATTAACTCAGGGTTGACCCCCACATGGTGGATCTAATAACCCTGGTTACCACACTTCATCGGAGGAATAAACATCTCCGGATACATAATAGGATTACCTCAGAGGGATGAAACATCTGCGGAATAATAAAGTACAAATATAATATTCTTAGAAGTTACAATATTCAACAGTTGATGCTACGATATATCGTCAGATGATTGGGTCCTTCATGTACTTGACAAACACAAGACAAGATATCTTCTTTGCGATGAACACCTTGAGCCAGTACTTGACAGATCCGAGACATGTTCACCTGAAAGTTGCAAAGCATATTCTGAGGTACCTAAAGGGTATAGTTGACGATGGGATCAAGTATGAGGCAAATCAAAAGTTTAACCTGGAGGGTTATGTTGATTCAGATTGGGCAGGCAATGCCATTAACCAGAAGAGCACTTCGGGGTGCTGCTTTAGTATGGGATCCGCTATGATCTCTTGATTTAGCAGGAAGCAGTCCTGTGTGGCACTGAGTATAGCCGAAGTAGAGTATGTCGCAGCTTGTTCGGCTAGTTGTGAGGTAGCATGGCTTAGGAAGCTACTATCTGATTTGTTGTAATGTCCCCCATTTTTTACCCTTGTAATATTTTGGGCTATAATGCAAATAATGTATGCATATTATGTATGATTCCTAGTGTGGAGCTCAAGGCCAAGGCCCCGCTAGTGAACGCTTGATCTAGAAGAGGCAAGTATTTGATATTATGCTACCCATGTGCTAGTGAACCATGGGAATTGTAAATATGCATTTTAATATAAAATCCCATAACTAGCTATGCAATGCAACAAGAGATGGGGGCATGATGTTACAAGGAAATTGGGAGGGAAATATTCAAACCCTTAAGCCAATCGATTCAAGCCAAGTGTCAATGAGAGAACCCATGAACCCTCAACTAACCATGTTGACTTTTGTACCCAATCATTCATTTCTGCCAAGAATTAGTTGAGGTAGTTAATGCCTTGGGGAATGGAGAGGTATGGCTGTCCAAATTCGAGTATGGACAAATCACCCTTCCTAGAGATTCGTGTTTGGCTTCTTGGGCAAGTAAAGGGCCACAAAAATTGCTCCCCAATCCATTATTCAACCATCAGTCTTGCTCCCTCACGAGTTTAGAGCTACCAGGGTGTTTTTCTCCAGGGTTTGCAGTGTTTTCCTTCATTATCCTAGTTGGAAAGGGAATTTTTGTGTTGTGTAACAGTGGGGAAGAAAGGGAAATCGATTTGGGGACCATAGAGGCTGTTTTGACTCACTGATTGCTTGTATATCTGTGGGAGAAATCGTTTTCTTCCCTATGGTCGATTTTTCCTCTCACAAATCCATTTTTGTTGTGCCTACATTTTGGGGAAAACCCCTATCCATCTAGTTCCTAAGTCCCATTGTTGGAACTGTGTTCCAGAGCCATATCTGAGTTTGGTGTGCAAGAGAATGCTGGGGTTGAGAAGGGTATCCATTGCTTTGGGCTGTGCTATGCTTGAGGGTTCCCTTTTCCTTGTAGATATCATGCCCAGCTCGGGGGTGGTCTCTGAGTGCTGAAAGAATGCAGGTTGGGAAGAGACCTATGGTTGGCAGGAACGTTGCAGCGACATAGCTAGTTGTTTGGGACAATTGCACAACAAAGATAAGTGTTTTCTATCTATGTGTTTTCCCTCTACAAATGAATAATTTCATGACTGTTATCGATGTGATTGAATGCATATGAAAAATGTGTGTGGGTGAGTTTATTCCCGCTGTGCATGTTTGCTTGTTTTCCATCTGCACACATCAATTTTATGGTTGTGAATCTAATGAATATGGCTGAGTTTATGAAAATCCCCATAGAATGGCATCAGGTTCCCTTCCTTGCATTGGGTCCAAGGGTGGGGACATTACATTTGTTTGATCTCTAGTTGAGCGCTACTTGTATATATTGCGACAACCAGAGTTGTATGAAGTTGTCAGAGAACCCGATGTTCCATGACAAGTCGAAGCACATTGAGATCAAGTTCCACTATATCAGGGATATGGTGCAGAGAGGAGCAATGAAGCTCCTGTATGTTGCGATAGATGAGCAGATAGCCAATGTGTTAACCTAGCCGCTGACCAAAGTGAAGTTTGAACACTTCAGAGGGAGACTTGGTGTACTTCAGATTGAGAATCCTTCCAAGGGGAAGTGATGAGTCCATAGACATAGATGCACATGAGCCCTTCTCACATGGTGATAGATGTGTTCTCCCATGGTGAGATGTAAGTCCTAGAGCTATTTTTAGATAATGATAGATGTGTTCTCCTATGCTGAAATGTAAGGGATGGGCCATTTTCACATGGTGATAGATGTGTTCTCCCATGGTGAAATGTAAGGGTTGGGGCCATTCTCACATGGTGATAGATGTGTTCTCCCATGGTGATATGTAAGGGCTGAGTGAACCTTTCTGACATGGTGAAAGATGTGTTCTCCCATGGTCGTGATGTAAGTGTTGAGCCTTCTCCGAATGGTGATAGATGTGGTCTCCCATGTCGGTGGTGTAAGTGTTGTGTGATGTGCATCTAGGTTGTGCTCCGTGGATGATGATGGTGATATGAATACGATGATGTGACAGTATGGTACACAAGTTTTGCAGAGGCATATGATCAGTCCTGAGATGGTCTTGCAGGTTTTGCAGAGGCAGTGTAATCAATCCTGGGAGATCTTGTAGGTTTTGCAGAGGCAGTGTAATCAGTCCTGAGATGTACCTACTTGATGGCTTACTCGCAGAGATGCTGAAGACCTACATGGAGGATAGGCCTACATCCAGCATGAAAAAGGGCTGGCTTTGTAGATGATGAAGACCTGCAGGTGGTGGGCCTACATCCAGTATGAAAAAGGACTGGCTCTGTAGAAATTCCTATGAAGATTAGATTGGAGATGGATTGAGATAGCAGTAGCAGTGACGATGATGATGATGATGATTCGATGACGATGATCCAGTGACGATGATCCAAAGAAGAAGACCTATGCTAGCAGATCTGTGTCGAGAAATACCTTCCTAGTTAAAAGGGAGTGTTGATGTATATGTAACTTCAGAATGTATTTCACCTATGCATATTGTACTCCTATAGAGATGGTATTATTCCTCTATACGGAGTGTCGTCATTTGTATTGACATGTGTCGCAAGTGTCCTAACTTGCTGTGATGGGTTATTAGACCACCAAATGTGGGGTCAGCCCTGATTAGTATAACAATGGGTTATTAGACTAAGTTGACAAGTCGGACTTGCTAGGTTATTAGGCAGGTTAGGTCATGTATAAATAGAGTGCGGGAGGAACTCTATTTGATCATCTCATTATTCACTTCTACATTGCTTGGAAAGTGGTGCACCAGTGAGGAGGAGGAGTAGCTGCTAGGAGAAGACTATCTCTTGTAATTTGGTTGTATCATTGCTCTTTCTATCTTTGAGGAAGTTGTGGGGTTTTTCACCTTTATGGTTTTCCCCAGTGAAACTCTCTGTGTCTATTGTATCATGTGATTGCTTGGTGTGATTGATATGCATTGCTATACTTGATATGATGTACATGTTATTCTCTTAGTAAATATCCTAGAGTATGTTGAATTAATGCTCAAAATCTAACAAGGAAAGAGGGAAAACTCAGTGGGAAGAAAGTCCTCCCTTAAAATAGACTGAAGGATGCTAGGGAAGCATACAATCTCTCGCCCCTAAGGACGTAAGTGTCCTCCTTTCTTAAAGAGGGATCTATACATCTGAAATGGATCAGGAATTTCACAAGGATGAATCCTTACATGTGAAAATTCTGATCTGGCGGATCGGGAAGCAGTGGTTTCCCATCGAAGGAGAGGATCAGTAAAGAAGGAAGAGTGAAACCTCCCATGTTGAGACTCTGATCTGGCTGATCTGAAAGTAGTGAATGCTTGTTGAAGAAGAGTAGGCAAAATAGTTGAGAGATCTTCATATTCATGTAGATCTGTATCTCCCATTCGCTCATCTCCTTCATTAGTTCTAGACCTTCAGGTTCTTGTGGATATGGATCTAGAATTCTATCTACAATATCATGTGGATATGTATCATCACATCCAATCCCTGAATCTGAAATCTCAAGTGGAGGAGCAATTAAAATTGGCTCATCATCACATGCAAACTTGAATAAGACATCTAATGAGGAGAAGTAAGTAAAATTGGCTCATCTTCATCATCACTCAGAGGAGGAACATATCTAAAAACATTGATGCCATGAAGCTTTTCCAAAACATGTATGAGGTCTTCATCAAGATCAGATGCGTAATGGAGGTCCATAGGAGATGGACCAATAGGTGTTGGATCTTTAGGTTCTTGTGGATCTGGATCCAGCATTCGCATGTCATGAGTATAAGAGTGAAGGGTAGAAACTCCTTTGACAAAGGTAAGAAGTGTGAAAACTCATAGAGTTTTGTATTTTGATTTGCAACTCCTTTTGCAATGACTTCCCCTGAAATCATGTGTTGTACTTCGACCTCATGTGGAGTAAAGATCATTCTTTTGGGCTCTCCAGTATGAGTCAGTTGAAATATTGAAAGAACATTTGCTGCAAGAGAAGCAACATAGAGCACATTAGAAAAGTGACCATGATCAACATCAATTCTTCCTATCCCCTGAGATGTGACAACTGAAATATTTCCCAAACTAATGGAATCACTAGTAGAGCTTTCGAGACTAGAGAAGAGATCTTTTGAGAAAGCCATATGGAAGGATTCTCCTAAATCTATGATGAGAGAAGAACCAGTTGATGTAACTGTTGTGAGAGCATGGCAACTTTCTTTTCCTTTGGATCTAGAAGAATCGGTATCAAGATCCCTCTTCCTTGCACATCCTGGTACAAGAAGATTGTTTTCTTCAAGTAATTTAGCCATCAAATCAATGGCCTTCCGCATGCAAGCACTCTCAGGATGAGGCCCTCTATGAAAGTATGTGCACTCTATCTTTCCCTTTTGAGAATGTTTTGTTGATGTATATGTAACTTCAGAATGTATTTCATATATGTTGTATGTACTCCTATAGAGATGGTATTATTCCTCTATACGGAAGTGTCGTCATTTATATTGTAAATGTCATAACTTATACTTGATGAGTTATTAGACCGCCTTGTTGGGGTCGGCCCTATATAAGTCATGTGGGTCAAAGGGTTATTAGACCACCCTATTGGTGGTCGGCCATGTGGTTCGAAGGGTTATTAGACAACCCTATTGGGGGTCGGTCCAGTTAGCATTATGTTATGTCGTTAAGTTCGAGCCTACATGATTTATGTAAAAGGAAAGTCAAGTCAAGTATAAATAGAGTGCGGCAGGCACTCTATTTCATCACTCACTTCTCACTCATGCACTCAAGGAGGAGTGGCGCACTTATGGAGGAGGAGGATCTGCTGCTAGGATATGTCTATCTCTTATGGTTGGGTTGTATCATTGCTCTATCTATCTCTGAGGAAGTTATTGGGGTTTTTCACCTTTATGGTTTTCCCCAAGTAAATCTTTGTGTCTCTTGTGTGCTTACATTATTGTCTCCATGAATGATATGCTGTATATTTGCTATACATGTTGTTCTCTCAGTTAATATCCTAGATCAGATTGAAGTAAATTCTGAAAATTTAACATGGTATCAGAGCTAGCCTGAAAGAAGGCATGATATGGCATGTATGACACTTGTTGCACTTACGATGCTAGGGCTTGATATAGCAAAAACCAGTCAACGTAGCACTTTTGCTATCATTCTGTTTTGGCGAAGTTTTCAGATCTGAAATATTTACAAGTCGAAGATTAAATCCCCATGTACCTTGTGTCCAAAGGACAACCTCTAATTCGTTGTACTTTGTGATATATGATCTGTACAATATAGGGTTTCTTCCTCTTCCAGATCTGAGTCAAAATCAAGTGACCTTGGGAAAAAAGTCATAACTTGGGCTAGGAAGCTCCAAATGAAATTTCGTAAAAAGTGATAGGCAGTACACAGATTTTACTATCTCAGAAAATTTTTACAGAGGCCGAAGTTGAACCAGTGACATGTGGCATGCCGTACAAGTTCACTCTCCTGTATTATCCCATAAACAGGTCACGTTGTAACACTTGGCATAACTCTCTCTCAGAGAGTCCAATTGAGGTCAGACCTATCAGGATGGAAAGATAATAGGTCGAGATATCTCAAGAAAAATTTTCAAAGGCTGAAGTTGAAACAGTGACACGTGGAACTCCGTACAAGTTCGCTCTCCTTTATTATTCCATAAATAGGTCATGTTGCGACACATGGCATAACTCTCTCTCAGAGAATCCAATTGAGGTCAGACCTATCAAGATGGAAAGATAATAGGTCGGGCTATCTCAGGAAACCTTTTTAGACCCTGTGGATTGAAAAGTTTGGAGTTGCACTAGAAACAATCAGGTACATATTTCTGTCAAAATAGAATTATTTTTTAGTACCTTCATTCATGGCTTCCGGAATTTAGGGCTTCGGAGAAAGTTGGAATTTTTGTAATTGGAGACCATGGCTAGATGATACTCATCAAAATAGGAATTTAAAGACCAATATCAGAATTTTTGGTTGGGCAGAAGGCCGGGCTTGATCAGACCCTAGTTCGGGACTTTGATCAGAAAAGTGGAAAATTAGGGCTTCTGCAAAAATGGGAATTTTTTGAAATCTGTGACCACGGTTGGAAGCTCCTCATAAAAATAGAAGCTTAGAGCTTTGGATCAAACCATTTGATGGGGCAGAAGAGTGGGCTTCATCAAACCCCAGTTCGGGGTCACGTCCAGTGAATCCAAAAGTTTCAAAGGCAAAATTGAGGAGTGAAACTTTGTAGTTTTCAAATTCTGAATATACCAGCTTGATCAGCTCATCAAGGTGCATATTTCTATCCTCTCGGAAGTTTGAAATTCAAAGTTTGAATTTTTGGGGTTTTTCTGACAAACCCATATCTAGCTCCAGGTTCAGTTCTTGCAAATCAAGTGGATTGGGCTAATCCTAGAAGAAGATGGATTGGTCACCTGCATAAGTGAAGAAGTTCCCGTTTTAGAGGGAGATGAGGCTAAGGCCTTACATAAGAATATTACAAGCAATCTCGACAGGCATGAATCATCGAGGTATGTTTTGAGATTTGTTCATGATTAAGTTTATGGTATGTTTGTCTTCATGTTATTACGGTTAGTACAATCTTGATTTTAGACTTGTCGTATCACCTTAATAAAATTATGAATGCACGATAGAAAATATTCATTGATTAGGGTGTTGACACTTATGATTGTACTAATGTATTATGGTGTTGTATGAGGTTTATGTTGTCTACTAACATGAAAGGTACACCAAGAAAGACAAATCATGTTCTGGTTCAAGAACATATGATCATGATGACATGAGGACAAAGATTCATCCATTGTCATGGATCTCATAGAAGATCCATTTACGAGGTATGTATAACTTGGTTTTATAATGGTTAACCTATGAGATATACAGGTTACTAGCACAAGTCATTGAAGAAGAACAAGAAGACATCATGTGAGTTTGTTAGACATAACTAGCTAGAATGCTAATCCAGGTATGTTTTTCCTATATCAAGATAGAATCCTACCTTGTGTTAGGATCTTATACTGTTGTGTTATTGATAATGATTATTCATGAAGTCATAGGTTTGAATAGTCATGGTTGTATGCATATTATGTTTCTTAACATAATTGATGATTTAACTAACCAAAAGAGTCCTATGATCAAATAAGAATATGCATGAGTAAAAGAAGACTTCCCTGAAACCTTGAATACTAGTGTTTATTATCTGTGTTTGAAATGATCCTGACTATACATGCTTGAGATTATTGTGTTTTGATAATATTAAGATTATACTAATGAATGTTTGATTACGTATGATACCTAGAGGATAACACAATGATGATACTAACAAGCATGCATAGGGATCGAGAATGAATATAAGTTCAAGGACAAGTAATCCAGGAAGCAAGGATCAAGAGGGAGCACACTGCAGTAGTTTCTACAAGGATGCAGATATTTAGAGGGAGTTGACCACTTCTCACAATCCACATCAAAATGGAGTTGCAAAGATTCAGAGGGAGTCCACCAAACAAACAAACAAAGATAAGTATTTGAATTGTCATTACTTGCATATTTTATTGTTTAAATAATATTGTGCAATAATGTATATACTGATGTTCCTATAATTAGGTTGTGTATTATGCATATTAGAATAGTTGCATTGATGAACAGTATACTACTAATATGCATGGGTAAGTAGCCTATGGCACTATACAACATTCCATTGCTACTTATCTTGAATGAAACCTCTTTGCTGACATGTTGGGAGTTGTGCACACTCTTAACAATGTTCTCATAGAGATTGGAAGGCATCTAGAAAGTTACGGGATATGGATAAATGTTGTATTGAAGCATTGGCTAAGATAATTGCATGACTGCATGACATATTGCTTTATGTGTAAGAATTTGTTCTGAAAACTATGAGATGTTTTCTAATCATGCAATTTAACTTGTTGTGTAGGAAAGATCGTATGCCATCACCTACAAAAGAACTACAACATTTGTTCAGCAACAAAATTATCTATTGAAGATATTGAAGTTCCCAGGATATGGGAAGAATGCCATGATCCGTCAATCATGAAGAATGATGTTTGGGATGTAGTCCCAAGACCTGAAGGGAATTTTGTTATGACTTCCATATGGATCTATCAAGATCAAGCATGCTGCAGACGGCAGCATAGAGAAATCTAAAAGTGATGAAATAGAAGATACACCAGATGGATTTCAAGACAGCTTTCTTGAATGGTGTAGTTGAAGAAGAAGTGTATGTGGAGCAGCCACTTGGTTCTAAGACACATGACAGGAAATCATATATGTGCAGAACTTGGTATGGTAGGATAGGAAGCTTTCTATCCAGTTTGGTCTTTACCAAGAGTAAAGCGGGTTCCAACCTTTACTACAAGGTTGAGGAAGGCAATCCAGTGATACTACTATGTGGATGACGTGTTTGTATTAGGAAAGGATAGATTGATTGACGACACACAGCGAAAGCTTGCTGCCGAGTTCGAGTTGAAGAACTTGGGGATGATGCACTATTTCTTTTTGGCTTGGAGGTGTGGCAGAGTGTAGATGGAATCTTCCTTGGACAAGGGAAGTATGCAGTAGAGATCCTGAAGAGGTTTGGGATGATGGATTGCAAGGCCATGGCCACACCTATGACATTGAATCTGAAGCTTCTTTGTGATGCTTCATCTGAGCCAGTTGATGTCTCTATGCATCGTCAAATGATTGGGTCCTTGATGTACCCGACGAACATGAGACTAGATATTTGCTTTGCGGTGAACACATTAAGCTAGTTCCTGACGGATCCGAGGAGTGTTCACCTGGTTGCTATAAAGCATGTTCTGAGGTACCTAAAGGGTATAGTGGATTATGGGCTCAAGTATGAAGCAAATAAAAAGTTTAACCTGGAGGGTTATGTTGATTTAGATTGGGTTGGTAGTGCTGCAGATAAGAAGAGAACATCTGGGTGCTGCTTCAGTATGGGATCAGGTGTGATCCCTTGGTTTAGCAGGAAGCAGTCCTGTGTAGTAGTGAGTACAGCTGAGGCAGAGTATGTTGCGGCCTATTCAGCTAGTTGTGAGGCAGTATGGCTAAGGAAGCTACTGGTATCTTCTGTGATAACCAGAGTTGTGTGAAGCTATCTGAGAACCCAGTGTTTCATGACAGGTCGAAACACATAGAGATCAAATATCACCATATCAGGGATATGGTGCAGAGAGGAGCCGTGAAGCTCCTGTATGTTGAGATGAACGAGCAGATTGCAGATGTGCTGATGAAGCCACTAGCCAGGGTGAAGTTTGAGTACTTCAGAGAAAGGATTGGCATTCTTCAGATCGAGGACACTTCGAGGAAGAAGTGATGGACACATTTGCTGAAGACATTCCAAGCATGTTGGAAGGAGGATCCTTCACATGGCTGTGGATGTAAGCGCTGGATGATGAACATCAGGATGATGTTCTGGTTTCTACTGGATATGATCAGTTGGATCATTTTTATGTATGTACGCATCATGTTGGATGCTGGATATGATCAGTTGGATCATTTATATGTATGTACGCATCATGTTGGATGATGGATATGATCGGTTGGATCATGTGTATGTATTTTGTATATGCATCATGTTGGATGCTTGGACCATGTATCTGTATATGTATCAGGTGGATACATTGTATGATCAGGTAGATCATGTATATTGATATGTATCAGGTATGATCAGGTAGATCATGTATGTTGATGGATACATTGTGTGGATCATGTATCTATGTATCAGGTGGATACACTATGTATGATGATATATATCAGGTAGATACTTGGTGTGCATCAGATGGATGCATTGTATGATCAGGATGATCGTTGATGACGAGCTTCTCCAGATGACATGCAGCAGGATGTTGTAGTGATGATGATCAGGATGATCATGGGTACATCAGGATGATGTATGATGAGTATAAGATGATACTTTATGGCCATGTATTAGGTTGTGCAGATAAGCATGTAATTTGTGCCTTGGGATATTTGCAAATGGTCTTTTGAGGTTTTTCCTATGGCATGTAATTCGGTGCCCTGGGACATCTGGCAAATGCTCTTTTGAGGTTTTGCTTTGGGAGGACATATAATTTGTGCCTTGGGAGATTTGTAGATAGTCTTTTGAGGCTTTGCTTATGGCATGTAATTCGGTGCCCTGGGATATCTTGCAAACGCTCTTTCGAGGTTTTGTCCTATGGCATGTAATTTGCTCCTGGGAGATCTATACAGGATGAAAAAGGCCTCAGATGCTTCAGCCAGGTTTTGCCATGACCACATGTAATTTTCTCCCGGGAGATATGGACAGGATGAAAAAGGCCTCAGATGCTTTAGCCAGGTTTTGTGTTGGACCACATGTAATGTGCTCCTAGGAGATCCGACAGGTAGGGCTGTGTGCTCGCAATAGACTGAGATGCTTCAGCCAGGTTTTGTGGTGAGATCACATGTAATGTGCTCTTGGGAGATCCGACAGGTAGAGCCGTGTGTCGTAACAGCCTAGGATGCTACAGCTAGGTTTTGTGATGGGTCACATGTAATGTGCTCCTGGGAGATCCTACAGGTAGAGTTGTGTGCTCGTAATAGCCTGGGATGCTGCAGCCAGGTTTTGTGACGCACGTAATAAGTCCTGAGGTTTCCAGAGTATGGCCAGTGATGATGAAGACCTGCAGGTGGTTGGCCTACATCCAGTATGAAAAAGTACTGGCTCTGTAGAACTTCCTATGATGATTAGATTTAGAGATTGATTGAGATAGCAGCAGTAGTGACGATGATGATGACTCGATGACGATTATCCAGTGACGATGATCTAGAGAAGAAGACTTGTGCTAGAAGACCTGTGTTGAGAAATACCTTCCTAGTTAAGAGGGAGTGTTGATGTATATGTAACTTTGGAATGTATTTCATATATGTTGTATGTACTCCTATAGAGATGGTATTATTCCTCTATACGGAAGTGTCGTCATTTATATTGTAAATGTCGTAACTTATACTTGATGGGTTATTAGACCACCTTGTTGGGGTCGGCCCTGTATAAGTCATGTGGGTTAAAGGGTTATTAGACCACCCTATTGGGGGTCGGCCATGTGGGTCGAAGGGTTATTAGACCACCCTATTGGGGGTTGGTCCAGTTAGCATTATGTTATGTGGTTAAGATCGAGCCTACATGATTTATGTAAAAGGCAAGTCAAGTCAAGTATAAATAAAGTGCGGGAGGCACTCTATTTCATCACTCACTTGTCACTCATGCACTCAAGGAGGAGTGGCGCACTTATGGAGGAGGAGGATCTGCTGCTAGGATATGTCTATCTCTTATGGTTGGGTTGTATCATTGCTCTATCTATCTCTGAGGAAGTTATTGGGGTTTTTTACCTTTATGGTTTTCCCCAAGTAAATATTTGTGTCTCTTGTGTGCTTGCATTATTGTCTCCATGAATGATATGTTGTAGATTTGCTGTACATGTTGTTGTCTCAGTTAAGATCCTAGATCAGATTGAAGTAAATTATGAAAATTTAACATGTTTGGCCTTCCTAGAGTACGAAAGTCTAGCTGACTGGTGTGTAGGCCTTGTATCACCAAGAATCTCTAGCTTTCCTATATCATTCACTCTCTCTACAATTGGAAGGGATGAATCCAATTTGGGTATGATCATTCCCATTGAAATCAATTTCTCTTCCTCTTGGGTAAGAGATTGTGTGAAATCATCAAATGAGGGAAACTTCCATCTTGGAATCGAAAACCTAGCTGACTGGAAAGTAGAGACAAAAACTAAGAAATTTGCCCCCAACTTTGAGAGAATGGCAAGTATAAGATGCTTATATTCCTTCACTATATCATATCTTTTCAACTCTGATATCAAGATTTTGAACTTGGTGAGAAAGGCATTGATATAATCGAAGCTACTAGGACTCAAACATATGAGCTCATTCTCCAATTTGTGTGCTACCATATCATCTTTTGGCCCAAAGAGAGATTTGATCTTGTCCCACACCTCTTTCAGAGATGTAAGATCAATGACATGAAAGTGTAGTTCATCATAAATTAAGAGAAGGAGGAGACCAATTGCTTCATCAAGACGATCCAAGTACTTGGACTTTTCAACTGCACTGGTTTGTTCTACCATCGTTCCGTTGAGTATTCAGGTGAAGCTCTTGGATCTCATGAAGAGAGCTTTCCACTCAACATAGTTGGAAGATGTAAGCTTTAGATCCATCTGAACAGAGAAAGTTGAATAGTTGAAGAAGATTCTAAACGGGTGAATAAACCTGCAAAACAATAAAAGATGTGCTGATGGAGAATGCTACACTTCGATTGAACACTACCTTAAGGACACTTGGCACATGAACTAAGTCCTTTACACCTGGCTAGACCTCACTGGATTTCTCCAATGAAATCAAGTAATAGCACTAGGATTTGCTATGGAAACTTAGAGGCTTCTGATGCTCAGAGAAATGCTACAACTGCTACAATTCAAATAGTTGCTTCCTGCTCTGATACCATGTAATAATCTGTAAGGGATCTGGCAGTTGTAGAAAATCACAATCAAACTCTCAAATATGTTGAAAGAAGAAGAGAAGGAGACACTCAATGATCACTCATAAACACAATAGAATAGAACATTATCTCAGTATTATACAATGAATAAGAATGTAAGTGAATGAATACAATAGCCATGAAGATGGCATAATATAGGATTCGAATAGGCTAAGTAGGGCATTCAAATTCCTAATTCGGAGTGTCGATTGAATGATAGTGGAGTCATAATCCAATAAATGTATCAGTCATCAATGGTAACAATCATTCAACTGAGTCTAGCTGAGTGAGGTAGGCACTAACTGAATGAAGGAGGCTCAGTAGAGGACGCATGAGGAGTCTAATAGAGTGAGGTAGGCACTAACTGAATGAAGGAGGCTCAGTGGAGGGCACATGAGGAGCTAACTAGAGTCAGAATGGGCAGACAACTGGAGATCCATCGGAGTGAACCCGTTAGTGGGGGAGTCAATCTAGCCTTAAATCAAGGAAGAATTGAGTGATAGCTAGCAGGTAGGTGAGAAAAACACCTAGCCGGTTGTGGTAGGTATGAAAGGTGCACTAGTCATGCAAGAGACTGGAGAAGGGCTCCTTTGGTAGGTGGGAGGCCCCCTTGTGGCTGTAGACAGGCTGTGGAGAGCTAGAACCAAGCTCCAGGAGCTGGGAGGTCCACCATGATGATGACTGGATGCATACAGAGGCATGCAAATGCATGCAGCATGCAGTTTTGCATGCAGGTAAAGAAGAGCTAGAAACAAGCTCTAGGTGCTGGGGACACCACCATGATGATGACTGGATGCATGCAACTACATGCAAATGCATGCAGCATGCAGATTTGCATGCAAGTATGCAAAACAAAAAAATGATGGGGAGAATATTCCAACAAGGACAACAATACAATGATGCAAAGTTTTCCAAGTATGACAAGGAAAACAATATGATGATGTAAAGATCAAGCAAGCATGAGATCATGTCAAACAAGCATGACAGGTGTTGTTGACATGCATGATGAGGATGACTTGTTAACATGGAGAAGGCACGACAAATGTTGTTGACTAGGAAAACAAGCAAAGTTAATTTGGCAAGCATGACAAGTGTTAGTGACATGGAAAAGACATGGAGAACACACATGGCATGTTGACATGGCCTGAGGAATGACAAAGGTGACAAGTATGAAAAACATGGTAGGCATGAAAAATGTTGATTAATGACAAGCAAGAGCTTGATGACATGGCAAACATTGATGAATTGGCAAGAAGTTGGATGACATGGACAAAGATGACAAGGTACATAAGGTTGATGACAAGGCCATTTTCTTGGAGCACTAAGGGCATGGAATAGAGCCCTGCGAGCATAATAGAAGGCAATTGTGCGAGCATCTTTATGGAGCCCATGCGGGCATCTTTCACACCTCATGCGGGCATATTTTGAAGGAATGAACAAGCCCTTGCAAGCATCCTTGAGATAGCCCATGCGGGAATTTTGTAATTGGCCTTGCGGGCATTTGTTAAGCTAGGTGCAGGCATCTTGAACAAGCCCTTGCTGGGGGTTTTGTGGAAGCGCATGCGAGCATATTTGAAGGGCCTCCAAAAGATCCCTTGCGGGCATAATTAGAGGTCATATGTGGGCATATGGAGCAAGCTTTTTTAATATTGATGATGTGGAAAAATGATCAAAAATAAATATATATATTTGATGAGGATTGTATGGGTTTTAGAACCCATTTATGATGATCATACACCCACGGTGATGATGTGAAGAGAAAATAAAAAAATTATATATATGTATAGATGTAAATAGAAGTGTAATACATTGATGAATTTTGATTGATTGATAGAAGTAAGAAAAGGTTTTAAAATTTCCTTCACACTGATTCACCCCCCTCTTAGTGTGAACATTGTGTCCAACAATGGCCCTTACTGAGCAAAAACATAGCTTCGGAGATGGCAGATTGGCACCATTTCTGAGACTCTAAGGCACGGTTTGGGGGTTCCCCTAGGTGGAACCCGATGTCCTTGATCCATCGGAATCGATAGATTCACGATCAGAGTCATGGTTTGGGTGCAATGGGCATTTTCATTGGGCACCCCGGGGTCATTAAGGGACACTTTAAGGATTTGCTCCGGGGCCACAGAAACCAAACTAACAAGTGGACTTGGATTTCATCAGCTCCCACAGGTATAAGTGGCCATTGTGGATGTGTCCAATATGGCCACGTATGCCCGGGAATCTTCGGATGAGAAATGACCCCCTTGAGCGAAATTGGAATGGACCTCCTTGAGCAAAACCCTAGCTCCGGAGATGGCACAGTGGAACCATTTCCAAGTCTTCAAGGCACGTTTTGGGGGGTCCCCTAGCTGAAACTTGGTGTCCCTGATCCATCAAAATCAACGGATTCGCGATCAAAGTTACGTTTTGGGTGTAATGGGCATTTTCGTCAGGCACCCCGGGGCCATTCAGGGACACTTTGAGCATTTGCTTCGGAACCAGAAAACCCAAACTGACGAGTGGACTTGGATTCTGTCGGCTCCCACAAGTGCAAGTGGCCATTGTGGACATTTCCACGGTGGCCATGCATGCCCGGGAGCCTTAGGTCTCTGGGGCCAAGTTAAGTCTCCTTCATGTCCCATGTCCTCGTGTTAGGTGACCTAGGTTCTACTTATTCATTAGAGAGGTGTGATGCCTTAATGGAGGACATTATTGAGGGTGATTCAAGAGTGTTATATAATGTGAGTATTACAAGTTCAATTCAAGATGAAGGTGGAAAAAGAAAACCAAGAAGCGTAATGGGATTCCGTTAGCTCCTGCAGGTCCACCAATGTGAGACACACATGTACATGAATTAGAAGTAGACACACATGTACACCTCAAAATATTGATTTAGGGGTAGGACACAAGTGACTATGAATTATCTTTGTTAATGTTTGATGTCTGTAAAGTGTGTATGAGTGGAGATAACTGAGGGGAGATGGAAGCAGTGTGATGGAGGATGGTTTTAGGATGACTTAGTAGACTCTTAGGGATGTCCTAAGGGGTTTTTGTGCAAAAATTCTATCTCTTATGTAAAGTTGACTGACCTTATTCAATAAATCCATCTGGATCCTCTCTATTGCAAATTGTCTCCATCAATCTATCGTGCTCTGAATGAGGTAGGAAGTAGCGTACACAAAACAATTAATGGATGGTGGATTTAAAATTAGAAATGTTAAGATAATAGAGAACTTGAATTTTTCGCATATATTTATGTATGTATCAACAAAAAATGCATGTACCAACAAAATAACATAAAACTATACATGCCTCGATGTAGAAAATAACATTCTTTGATGCAATTCTATCTCTTATGTAAAGTTGACTGACCTCATTCAATAAATCCATCTCGATCATCTTTGTTTCTAATTGTCTCCATCAATATCTCATGCTCTGAATGAGGCAGGTAGTAGCATACCTTAGTTGAGCTCTTGCTTGTCATTGTGTGTAGATGGATGTTTTTTCCAACAATCAAGTTTGTGAAGTGATACATCACTGAACCTTGTCTATAATCCATGAATAAATACCCACTAGTCTTTCTTGACTTCCCATCGAGTGTAATATATTCCCCCTTAAACACTATCGATCCAATAGGAAATTCAATGCCTTCATCGTCGATCAATGATCCATAGAGGGTTTTCTTACCTTGGATGCACCATGCCAACCAATAATTCGTGCCCCATTCATTGTATTTTGGGGAAACAACTGCATATATGTGTCCTGGTTGTACAAGATATGAGATATGGTCATAGTCTGTCGAAATCGATGACTGAACCTCCTCTAACTGGGTTGTTTCAACAACTGCATGTTGGTCTACTGCAAGTGACAGACAATCCCATTCATCAACCCAGTCCATGCATTCGCATTCATCCAATTCGCCACTGCTACAAGGACTGCAAATTCAAGCAAATTTTCACGTCCATATTTCAAATAAGGGGTTGTTTGAGCTTCGAACTAAATGAAATCCATGTGTTCCTTGTACCGTGCCGCAACTATAGGAATGCGATCGATCTATGTCAACCACTTACCAAAAATTTCTTAGCACACCCTGTCACTGATGATGTTTGTTGATCTCTTACTCGGTCTCACATTGTTGCAAAGCACCATTGAACTATGGATTATGCATCTCAAGTATGAGTATTTGTGTTAAACCTCATCTCTTCCCTTCGTAGTGCGGTCTTGATGCATGCATCGACCCCATCATGCTCTCCTTTTCCGTGCCTGATCTCAAAATAGTTCCAGATATGCAACACATTATCAGTCTTATGCAAAATACTCATCCATTGGAATACTTGACATTTTTGAACTGGCCTACACAACCATCTGACCATATCCAATGCTAATCCATCTATATATATCTCTCCTTCAACTAATCATAGAAAATTCGAAAACAATGTTGCACATAATGCAGATCACGGGTTCTATCATCACTTAGGTAAAATAATTTATCCTTCAGCATTATCCTCATGTCATTGCTGCTCTCTGGCCCATGCCTATACGTAATATGTACCATGATGCTGACTTGTTCTAAATGGTAGTATTGACTCTGGATTTCATTTTGTAGTTGAAGGGTGTAGTTTCCTGCAAAATCCACAATTGACACTATGGTTCCAACAGGAAATGTGTCCCTGCATTTTATGTACTGCTCATATTTCCATTAGGGTATTTTTTAAGGATTATAATACTATACTTAAGTATAGTATTATAGGCGATTATTTTGTATTGAAAAAAAAACATATATAGATAGGTAGGCGAATATTAAATACAAAACATACAATTTACTACTGAAACTTGTAAATTTTGGCGAATATTATGACAAAAAAACATACTATATGTAAATATAGGCGATATTAGAGTCTGAAAATGACCAAATAGCGAATTTATTTTTTGAAAAAAGGTCCGAAAAATAGCCAATTGGCGAAATTTCGCCCCTAAAAATTTCTCTACGCTACATGCACATGTTGAACATACTACTCTGTTTTCTTTTATAACTCCATCAAGAAGTCACATACCCATTCCTCTTTCCATGAAAACAAGGGCAATATTACAATGTGGCCTTTGGAAAAATGTATATGTAATAAATTAAACGTGTAATATGAAAAATATGCAATATTCATTTGTACATGTGACTTCACTAATGCAATCTTTTTACTTTCCCTAGAACTATCTAATTGATCGGTTACGTACTTGAAGCTTTAAATCTCCATGCCCATCCTTCCAAATTCATGCTGCTCTCTTTCATGAATGCAACGATTCAAAAGTGAAAACACACTGCACCTAGAACATGTCCCATATAGACACAATTTTTCATAATATTTTTGTCCTTCTGGCCTTGGACACATGATGTGGATAAACTCTCTTGATGCATTCGGTGGTAGTATGGATTCATTGCAGTCCTGCACAATGTTAGTATGCAAATCACAAAATATATGTTATATGTGTCATAATAATATTCATATTCTACATGGTATCTACAACAACATGTGTTCCGATCAATGCATATACGAACATACCATGGTTTTCATTTCTCAGACGACCTTTGGCCCAGGTTCAATTGTGTGTGCTCATTCTTGAATCTCTCATAGAGCTCAGCCTGTGTGGTGTCAAGGAAGTGTTTAACATGGGGTTCACATTCAGTAAAACCTTTTCTTAGCTTTAGCACGTCTCTTTGGTTTGATGAAGGTCTAGTATGATCATGTCAAAAATTTTGTACTAACTCCTTAAAAGCATCAATTAGCTTCCTATCTCCATGAGGCAACCTACCAACAAAAGCCCAACAACCATTTCTACCTAGAGTGTCAATATTTTCTCTTATAACAGAGTACCTTTTAATAGTTTTTCTATTCAATTTAAGTATGTGAGAAGTGTGCGATAGTAGGCGATGTTTCCTTGTGAACTTTCTTACAACTGATACTACTAACACATGATGAGACGCACAGATATCTTTTGTACGAGACATCTTCCCAATCACATTAAATGCAAATTGGAGATTTCTAACAATATGACTGCTAGCCTCTGAACTTGTAACTATCTTTATGCCCAAAATTCTCCTAACAACAACTAAACAATGTGACTTTAACAAACATAGCAATAATTGGCATTTACCTACATCACCTTTGGATTCAAAATATTCCTTGACAATTTTGTTGCATTGCCATTCGATAGTTCGTTTTGGAAACTTACCTTCAAGGCCTGACATAGAACTTTCATCCACATGAATACATCTAGGAGTTCTTCTTCCTAGACTGGATAGTTGAGGTAGGGAAGTTGGACATGAGACATTAATACCAAAGCTTGTTTGTTGTGGTGCTTCATTCACACATTGGGCCATAATGGGAGTGTGCTCGACATGGTTGTGGTCTTCTTGGGGAGATTGCAAATCAAGCATTGCTTGTATGTCCATATCTACACATGCAACATCTCCCAATATTCCTGTGTCATGAGAAACTTCAGCATGACTCATTGATGGATTGTTGGTTGGAGATTGTGTTGATCTTGGAATTTGAGTTGGGTCCGTTGGATGCAACCACTTTACCTGTGGTTCTGAACAAGAGGTTGTCATTTCAACAATTGTGGCAGGATCAGTGGAAGGATAATGTCTCACTCTTTCCATTTCCAACCTGGCCTTTTCTCTTACATCATTGACCTTTTCAATATACATATTACTTCTAGATATTTTTGCTCTGTTACGTGAGTTTCCCATCTCCAAAAGTCTCTTTAACAAAACTAAGAGGCCTACCCCTACAAAAGAAACAACAAATAAGATATTAGTTCCATTATCCAATGAACTTGACACATTCCAACATAACTTACCACTTTACAAATTAACACATACAACTACAAACTATGTTGGTTTATTTGTGTTCAAATAAACATCATTATCCCTTACAATTCCAATCAATATAGATGATGGTTGGTCAAGTGTAGAATGGATAAACTAGTGTCTTTCCTAGCCATGAATTCATAAAAAATTTGGTAGTAACACCCTACATTAGAGATGGCTAGAGATGCCTTGGGAATAGTTTGATAGTTTTTCTACATCAAATAAGGTAAATAGAATAATTTTACTAATTACAGAATGAGGAGGTTGGAAATTCCTACATCAAATAAGGTAAAGAGAATAAGTTTACTAATTACACAATGAGGAGGTTGCAAATTCCCTCAAGGAAGGAGAATTCAAAGAGGTAGATGCAAGTAGTCAAGCTCAAAGGTGCGATATTAAAGAAACATTATGATAAACATAACATGAAGATGAGAGCATGGACAAAATTTCACGAACTAATCAATATGGACCCTCTCCCATGATTCCTTCTTAGGATTTTATTCAAATTGAAGAGTCTCAAGAGAGAACCTCATCCATACCATCCTTGTGTGAAATCAAAATATATTCATGGTAATAATTATTGGTTTACATCGCATACTTCATCTTGTCTAGTGAATATGAGTTTTTTTAGATGTTAACTTGGGAATTCTTCTTCTCAAATTCATTGTTGTCTATGCATGGATATTTTTGTAGTCATATGATAAAAACAAAAAGGCATGGGAGAATCTCAAATCTTGTGGATGAAACGAATTATTTACAATTCACCATACCTGTAGAAATGATCTCCACTTGCAATGGAAACTAGTAGCTTGAATGTATCCACTAGATTCCAAGACCACTGAAGATGTTTGTTAGATTCCAAGAGTGATTTTGTGTCCAATAGATCAATGAGTCACTCCAAAATATCAATGAATGTGAGCCAATAAGCAACTTGGAAGAGCTTGAACCCGCAAAAGACAGAAAATCCCGTGTTTTTGGGTAGCATTCCCAGGAACAAAAAACTTTGTTTTTTTTAACTAGCAGTAGATGTGTGCACAAGTGTTTAAATGCGCGCACGCGTGTTTGTAGAGTGTGCACGTCATCGACATGTATGCACTAAAACATGCGCATGTACCCCTGCAAAACATTCACAGCATTTATTAACCAATGTTTACACCATTTAATGCCAAACCTTCCCCCACTTCGAAAATATTTGCATACATTGGAATATACTTCAAAAGTGGATAAATGAATGGATAAAGAGAGAGGGTTAAGGCTTATAGGGATTTAAGGGTTTAGGACTTAAGGAGTAAGTTCTTAGGTATTTGGACTTTAAGGATTGTGGGATTACAGGTTGAATGGTTGAATGGTTTAGGGGTTAACGGATGTAGTGCTTTAGGGAGAGTGAGAGCTAGAGAGAGCTAGAGAGATGGGATATGGGAGAGATAGAGAGAAAGAGATCATGGGGTTAGGGGTGAGCAGTACCATCGCATGTCATACTTGCAAGGTTTGCACCCGGTGAAACTCCACACAGGATTTGAAATGTAAACATGCTTAGAGGGTGAAAGAAGAGGATTGAGACCTAAATGAATGTTTCATAACTCAGGATCTACGATGTGGGGATGAAATGATTTGGGACCTAGTCCCTAAACCATTTTGATATGGGTGTTTTTCACACCAAAGATGGTCCATATGGCCTCAAACATGGCCAAGTAAGGAAATAATACAAAAAAACCCGCTCATAAGTACAACTTTAAAAATAATCTTTGTGTCCAACAATTTCTTCAGTTCTTTCTGAATCAGAGGCTCAAGTGTTGGGTGCATACTTCTTAATTGCTGCTGAAATGGCTTAACGCCCTCTTTCATTGGTATTATATGTTGAATGATACTAGTGTCATATGTTTTCAGATCGTCATAAGTCCAAGCAAACACATATTTATACTGCTGGAAAAGTTTGATGAACTTACTTCTCTCGCCTGGTGTATAACACTTACCAAGGTTAATATATTTTGGTTCAGCCTCTATGCCCAGATTTACTAACTCATGTTGAGTGGATGAGTTGTGCGTCTTTGCATTTACAGGTCTTTTGAACTTGCTTTGTAAATCAAATAATGCCTCAAGAGTCCTCACCCCTTTAGGCATGAAATGTCCCTTAACAACATCCTTATTTTGTAAATTTGAATCATGCTATTCTTCATCAATTATGGATTCCTAGAAAGCCTCTTCATTGGTTAAGAAACTAATGATTTGATCATCATCATCAAATATGCTGAGATTTGTAATATTGTCTGGCATAGAGGGTCTAAAAATTAATTCAATGGAACATTTGTTATTAGTAGGCACTAATCTAGAAGTTGAGGTTGCTAACAAATCAGCTACAACATTCTTCAATCTAGGAATAGAATTAATATTGAAAGCATCAAAACATGAAATGAGATCCCAAACCTTAGCCTGATAACCTTTTAAGTGTGGTGAGAGGCAATGAATTGTATTCCTTATTTGCCTAACCACTATTTCTGAATCACCAAAGACTTTCAAATTTTTTACATTCAAACCAATAGCTTTCTTTAACCCATGGATCAGAGCTTCATATTCAACAATATTATTCGTACATTCAAATTCTAACCTACAAGATAAAAAATGCTTGTTTCTTTCAGGGTTAATTAAAACACAACTAGCTCCTGATCCTTCTAGAGTTCTGGAGCCACCAAAGTAGAGAGTCCAAAAAGTATTTTCCTTTTTAACTAAGTTAGTACTATTGCTATCTAAGTTAGTAATTAAATTTGCTATGTGACAATCGATATCATCAGTTTCTGAAAAAATGAAGGAGATCGGACTGTTCATCCGAATCATGGCTAACATCTTCTGATTGATAATTTATGGGTTCAATTTCTAAGAAGTAATTCCCTAAAACCAAAAATTAAAAAGCTACAGCTTCATTCTTTTCCTCTAGCTGAGTGACATTTTGTTTCATATGTGGCTCCCTTAGTACTTTGATTTGATTTTTTCTATTCTGGTAGGGGAGCCACAAATGAGACCAGTCTGTTGCAAAATAACCATTTACTTTCGCAGACCAGTCCCTACTCAAAATTAGACCATATGCCTCAGGGATATCGACCACCATTATATCAATGAATTGACATACTCTAGAATCAAATGAAAGCCTAATAAGTACATCTTGCAATTCACCAATGACCTTGACAACAATTCTATCTAATTGAATGATATGAGATGGGGATGGGATAGGTTTCCCATTAATATTTCTGCAAATAGATAGAGGCATGGCATTTGAGATAGCACCAGAGTCTACCAAACAATTGTGCACATTGTGATTAAAAATCTCAAAAGTTAAGAGGAAAGGTAGAGTTTGAGATTTTGATTTTCCGCCAATACTTGCTTCGTTAATTTATGGGTTTTCATCTGTGTTTTCTAATGAAGTACTTGTTTGTGGATCAAAAGCGTCCATCAATTTATTTCTTTGTTGCGGCAAGCTACACATATCAAAAATGGAAATGTTTGCTTTTGTTTTCTTAATGTCTTCGATTATATCATAGCCCATGTCACATTCCTTTGAAACTTTTGATAGATTTTCTGTTTTATTTGAAGGAGCTTGTGACCTTTGGGTTATTTTTGAGTTTGGTTCTTTAGTCATTGTGGGAGCAACTATTGGATTTGTCTTAGGTTGGGGTGGAATGACAGTTATGTGCCGCTTTGGTATTTGATTAGTTCTAGCTTTAGGCTCTTCTACTACCAGATCAAGCACTGGGCCTTTACTCCTGGTAGTGATAGTAATAGATGTTGCTTGCACTTCCTCAATGAAATCTTCACAAGATGATTCTTGGGTAGGAGTCCAATCCCACTGGATCATCGTAGTGTCGGGAGCAGACTCTTCCTTTTCTGGAATTTGTTCTTGCCGAGGATTTGTTTGCTCAAGAATTTGTGCATCTAACATTTGGTTCATTACTAAACTCATCGAATTGATCCACTGTGGACAACTTTTTTCCGAGTGTTGTTCTTGATGGAAAGTGCAGAAGTGGTCCATGCCTATTTCATTTAAGTTTAGTACAGCAGAATTGTTTACCGGTGGGTTTGACTGTCCATTTTCTTCTCTCTTCTTATAAAACGTCTTGAAAGGTGGCCTTGAAGAGTTGGTTGCCTTATCTTTCTCTAGATCGACCACTTTGTTGGAGAGTTTTTGCATCATTTTTATGATACTTTCTAAATCAGCTGCGGGTTCTTCTTTATCTCTAGTTAACAAAAAAGGTTTTTTCCCAGCTGTTGGTTTGCTTTCCAGATCGAAAGAATGTTTAGCAATGCTATCAGCTTCTTCCTCCACTTTCTTAGCTTCTTCAAAATTTTCTATGAGGGTAACCTTCTTAGTTCTCTTGACAAACATTGCTAATGGGGGTTTAAGAGATGTTGTATAATACTCTACCAAACATTCCTCAACGAGCTTTGTTGCATCGCTGAAATTATTTAACAATGTTGTGAATCTTTGATTAAATTCTTGAACTTTCTCATTCTTTTCCATTCTCATAGAAAGCAATTCTTTCATAAGAGTAGCTACAGTTTTCTAATTCCCATACTTTTTTAGAAAACACTTCTCAAAATATTCCCAACTTGTTATCGAATTAGCTTGCAGACTAAAGCACCAGGAAGACACTTTGGGTTCGAAAGTGTAAGAAAAAAGGAAATAGACCACATCTTCGTATTGTACATTAAGAAGATTCAGGGCTAAATAGAAACTTTTGAGGTGATCTTCAGTGGAAATCCCTTTGACAGGGTCATACTTAGGCAGAACCTTTTCTGGGTTTTTTGGCAAATCATGGAATGGTCCGACCACATTTAATGCTCCTCTCGCTCTCCATGAAGGCACGACCATGACTCTTGGTGGGGAATCTGGTGGTGTATGCGGTGGTGAGTTATTGGGAGTATGCCTTGGAGTGTGTGGCTATTCTTGATTCATGCGAGTCTCGGGATTGACCTCGTCGAATGGTTCAATAATTTCTTCTAGAGATAAATACAATAATTCTTATAGACTTTGAACCAAAACAGAATCTCTAGTACAATTGAGGGTTTCTTCTAGGAGCTCTTACTCTGGCCAGCAAACGAATGGTAGTTAATCCTCCTAGGATTCTAACGTAGGAATGGGTATGTCTTCTAAAGCAGTTTACTTCTTCAAAAGGGACAGCATACAACATTTCTTGCTGTTCTGTCTCAGAATTAAGATTTTCTTGATTTCTTGATTCCAGATCTGAAATGTCTGGGATAGTTGTTTCATATGGGTTCTCAGCGGAAAAATTTCAAACAAAAGGGTATCTTCTGCCAGCCATGCACTGGTGTCCCTCCTTCTAGTGCCAAAAACTGTTGATGCCTTGAAAATCGTATCATCAATCAGCAAGGGATTCTCCCCAGTAATTGATCCCAATTAGATCGCCCACCATTTGGTGTAGGGAATCCATCCGGTTAACGGTCCAGCTACCGTGTGAGTTTTAAATATTTGTTTATTTTACTGATTGCGGCCTGATCCACCGTTTATATATTTTATATCTAAGATGATATGCATATGCCCTAGATTAAATGCATGCGTTAAACAAATATGTTTTAAGCTATTAAATATAAATTAACCTATCCTTGCAAGAAGTAGAACTTTAAATTATGAGCAATAACTGAAAGTAACCTTTAAAGATAGAAACAGATAGCCATTTAATCCCATAAATGCATTTTCGGCAGAATATAAATGACATCAAAGATAGCTCTGATTATATTAAAACATTCCATCACTCATAAGGTACATAAATTTTTCTAAGAAGTAAAATCATTCACAGCATAGAATTAATTCACATAAGCTAGGAAAGATCTCACTAAGTGTATATAGAAACTGTTGAAATAGTCCGGCAATCATCCAAAGCAAACAATGCACCAACTTTCACAGGTCCAAATCCTTTCTCCATTCATGTAGCTGAAGTAGTTCTCATACACAAAAAAGAAATTCTTCCACCTGCCAAAAGTCCTTTACTTCTTCTCTAACTAGCTATATATAGTTTTACAAAATGCTCCAAGAGCTGCCACCTATAACCTAACCTTTCACATTCCTCTAATTTGTCATGTAGTGCTTAATTTACAAAAATAAATAAAAATCCCCAACAATATTGCAAAAAAGAACGGGGATTAAACTCTAGATGTCATCTTAATATTCTAAAGATATACAAATTCCAAGAGTACGTGATGGTTGCTTTAGCAAATATAACAAAATGGACTATTCTTGGATTGGCATCTCTGTTGGTTCTGGGATTTCTGCTACAGCTAGCGCCACTACTAGAACTATTGGTGCTGCTGGGGTTGCTGAAGTTGATACTTGGTTTTCCGCGTGTGTTCTGTCCACCTAGGATATATAATTCACCCAATGTTGTGCCTCTCTTATAATACTATTTCCAATCGAGAAGAGCATAAATCTAAGAGAAACCTCTTGCTTGGCGAGTTCTTCCTCGAGGATGATCACTTCTGCTGCTGCTGCTTGGAAGCTTTCTTCCAATAGGTGTGCATGAACGGCAGCCTAGCTGATAAACTGGTCTAGATATCCTGTGGTTAATACATCCACTTTCCTTACGTAGACAATTTCTGCGCTCAGTCTATCACTCAGCTCAGATGAACATTGGGTTCTATCCGGAAACTCTTCTATACTTTGGGGTGTCACTATTCGATAGGCCTCCTGAGTAGCTCGTATCTTGAGGTATAAATTCTTGCACTATTCATAGGTGGTATGTGTTACATTGTTCAACTTTGCTCCACAGTCTTTAGAATATACAAGGGTGTGCACATCTGCTCTATACTCAGCGACAAACTTAAGGGGAAGAGTTGCCGGAAAACCTGATTTTCCTTCCCTCCACACAATGTGTTCCTCTAAATCTTTACTAATGCGTGCATGTTTCCTTCTAACCCAAGTGGCTTCGACGTTAATCTCTTTGAGACTGGCCATTATACCTTTTAACTTGTACACCTTTTCTGATATAAGTTCCTGGAGTTGGTGGTTCTTCTTAAGTATTTCACACGCCTTCTCATGAAAGGGACCAAGATCACCTACCTTGCTAGTCACGAATTCCAATTGTCGTTCCATCAATTCCCCGCCTTCTTCCAATTTCTCTATCTTTTCCTTCAAATCCTCGATTTGCTGAGCATCATCAAGTTATTCATATTCAAGCCTCAGGTTCCTACTTTCAGGGTCTTTCTTCTCTTCTTCTAGGGCTCTTACTTGGATCGCCAGAGCTCTCTTCTCAGCTTCTAGATGCTGAAATTTTCTGCTTAGCTCCTCCTTTTCTAGTATAAGGGTGTCACATTTTTCGATGATCAAATTTGTATAATTTTGTTCTTTGACCAAAGTCTCTTGCAGCTGACATGCTCTCTTCTTTTCAAGTCCTAACTTGGCTCCTAATACATCTACATTGTTTGCGGTTGCTTTAACCGAGGCTACAGAGATGGATGCCATGAGATCAGGAGCATCCTCAGTACTTTGCATGATTGTGGTTTCATGCTTAGTGATGATATCTGGTCGGAAGGGTCTCTTCATTCGAGTCACTGTCTCCTTTAGAATGGAATTTGTCTTTTTGTTATAAGTGAACCTTTCCCACTGAGACACTATACTATTCTTTGATGGAGTAAAAGGGATGAGTGGGAGTTCTCTTATAGAGATGTCTGTATCCAAGTCTTGTATGTTTGGACTCTTTGGATCAGCATCTTCCCTGGCTTTCCTTTCTTCCACCGCTTTTCTTTGTGCTTCTTCTTCTTGTTCCCTTCTAAGTCTCTCTTCCTCCTCTTGTTTGGCAATTCCTTCTAATCTAATTCTCTCCTCCTTCTGAACTCTTCAAGCTTCATCTTCAGTTGCTTGAATCCTTTGAGTCTCTTCTTCTCGAAGTTTATCTTCTTGTGCTTTATTGTCTCTTTCTCTAGCTTCTTTTTGAATTTTCTTAGCTTGGTCCTTGAGCTTTTGTTCTTCTCCGGAGAGGGCTTCAGCAGCTCCTGAGGTTTCTTTTGATTGCCACAGTTCTTCTTCTTTGATCACAATAGAGTTAGAGCTGGCTCCAACCTTACTTGGTCGGAAAATATATAGTTCGATCATGTTACTTGTTAGGATTTTCCTATACTCCATCCTAGTCCTTCTAACATTTCTGACATTTTCAGTCCTGCATGCAAAATTAGGGTTTTGCATGCAATTAGGGTTTTGCATGCAATAAGGGTTTGCATGCAATTAGGGTTTGCAGCACCAGCACCTAGCCCTTGCCAAACTAGCCCCAGGAGCTTCTCTCGGATCAGTCTTAGCTCTCCTAGAGATTAGTGCGCCCTCCTTTCAGTTATTGCATGATAAGGGCGCCCTTCTTCACCTACCAGTCCAGTTTAGTTCAGTTATCTTCAGTTCTTCCTTGATTTAAGAATTAACTAACTCCTAACTGACCTTATCACTCTTTTGGACCTCCAGTGTGACTAGATAGACTGTTTTGACTCCAATTAGCTCCATGAGCGCCCCCCACTGAGTCTCCTTCACTATATCAGTGCTTACATGTGCCAGTTACACCAACCACACTCAGTTAGACTCAGTTTGACTCCCGGTTGATCACTACTTGTGCATTGATGACTTCACCGATGATGAGATAGACTCCTAGTTTGGCACTGATGACTCTCCACTGATTATGGATCTGTGCATGAAGGATAATTCGAATTACACCTAGTGAATTCGAATCCTCATACTCAGCATTGTATATTTACCCGGTTACTATTCTGATTAATGTAATGTGTGTAATTATTCTGCCTCTATTGGATCTATGTTCTATTGCTTCTCTCTTCTTCCTAAATTCTTTCATAGTGAGGTTTACATCATCTCTTTGGATATTATGTGGGAAATTTCACATGGTATCAGAGCCTTGAGAGTATATTCTACCTCCATTCTTGAGATTTTTTTGCAGGTATTTTGAAGTTCCAGCAGTTGCAGCAGCAGATTCAGTAGCTTCTATTTTGCACTTGTTCAAGCAATCAAGATGAGCAATTCGAATGATCCTTCTTCTATACTTCTCACTCCTTTCAATTATTTCGAATGGAAAAGGAAGATGATAATACTCTTGCAATCAAGAGGGTTTACTAGAATAGTTGAAGAAAAAGATGTCATACCACATCAAGCTGAAAAGAGAGTCAAGCACCTAAACAAAATGGATGAAGCCTTTGGATTCATATGCCTTCATATTTCTGATGATCTATTGTTTCATGCTGATGGATTGAAGTCTCCATATGATTTATGGATAAAATTGAGGAGTCTTTTTGGCAAACAAGACGAACTGAGAGGCTACATTCTTGAGAATGAATTGGTTGCCCTTCAACCTAGCAATTTCGAGAGCATTCAAGATTTCTTCTCCAAATTTCAGAATTTGGTTTTGCATTGCAAGCAATGTGGCATCACTAAAAGTGATGAGCAATTGATACTCTCTATATTGAGCAAACTTGGATCTCAATTTTCTGTCTTTGTATCTACCTTTCATTCTGTTCGAATTTCCATCCCTGGATGGAAGTTTCCCACCTTCAGTGACTTCATTGAGGCTCTCACTCAAGAAGAGAACAAACTGTTTCAAATGGGTGCCATCAAAACCTCTAGAGATCTAGCTCTGTTGGCTGGTGAATCAAGTGGAGCGAATGATAAAGGGGGACAAAAAGGCAAAGGAAAGAAACCTTCAAGATCCAAGAATGACAAACAAAAGAGACCAAATTGTACCTACTGCAAGAGAGGAAACCATCCTGAGGATGCCTGCATGCATAAGAAGATTGATCTTCTAACCAAGCTTCTTGAACAAAACCAAATTGTTGTTCCAAAAGAAGCAAAGATGTCTGATTCTGGAAGTGGATCTGATGATTGTCATGCATTGATGGTTGGTTTTTCAAAGACAAAATCTCTCCTCATAGATTCTGGAGCTTCCAACCACATGATGGCACAAGAAGAATCCTTCTCCTCTTTGGATCTCCAAGATGGGCCTACCATTCACATGGGAGACAACTCTCAGATTTCTGCCAAAGGTTTGGGTACAGTTCATATGGAGCATGGTAAGTTCAAAAATGTCTTATTTGTTCCTTCTCTTACAGCTAATTTGTTATCAGTATATCAAATGACTCATACAGGATCTCCAAAACAAGTGATTTTTGGTCCAGACACAGTAGAGATTACAGAAATCTCCACTGGAAAGGTTATAGCGAATGGGATTGCTAATCATGCCTCAAAGGCATATGAGTTCTCCCACTTCATGCCCTTCTCTCCAACTATCCCTTCAGATTCTGATGAGGATCACAGTGACTTCTCTTCCAGTGACTCCTATTCTAGTGAGGAAGAAGATCAAGATTTTGATGTTGAGATCATAGTTCAAGAAGATTCAGAACCAACACCTATTCTTAGTCCAAATTCAAGAGAAATATGTTCTCACACAGTCCTTGCTACTACTAAGAACACAGTTGATGATGTATTTGCTTACAGAACTACTAGACTTCAGCAGCATGCTAACCTTGCATTATGCCATCCACCTCTCCATGAGAGATTCAGCATGATGATGGGGTTTACTCTTCCATTCCTTGGGAAAACTCATCATGATACATTCGCTCCAGTGACAGAAAAGGTTCCTGAAAGACTTGCTACATTCAACACATTCTCTAGCACTTGCATTCGCACTTTACAGAGGATTAGCTTACCAAGTCTCCTTGCAAAGTTTTCACTGATGAAAGCTTGCTTCTTTTCTACTTAGAGTAATGGATCCTTGAGTTATTCAAAAATATAAAAACAAAAAACAAAAAAAAACAAAAAAATTGAGGCAGTATTCTTTTTTTATCATTTCATTGATTGTATGGGTGACCTTTGGTCCTAGTTACCAGGGCCCAAGATGGATTAAGGGGGGGTGTTAGGATTTTCCTATACTCCATCCTAGTCCTTCTAACATTTCTGACATTTTCAGTCCTGCATGCAAAATTAGGGTTTTGCATGCAATTAGGGTTTTGCATGCAATTAGGGTTTGCATGCAATTAGGGTTTGCATGCAATTAGGGTTTGCAGCACCAGCACCTAGCCCTTGCCAAACTAGCCCCAGGAGCTTCTCTCGGATCAGTCTTAGCTCTCCTAGAGCTTAGTGCGCCCTCCTTTCAGTTATTACATGATAAGGGTGCCCTTCTTCACCTACCAGTCCAGTTTAGTTCAGTTATCTTCAGTTCTTCCTTGATTTAAGGATTAACTGACTCCTAACTGACCTTATCACTCTTTTGGACCTCCAGTGTGACTAGATAGACTGTTTTGACTCCAGTTAGCTCCATGAGCGCCCCCCACTGAGTCTCCTTCACTATATCAGTGCTTCCATGTGCCAGTTACACCAACCACACTCAGTTAGACTCAGTTTGACTCCCGGTTGATCACTACTTGTGCATTGATGACTTCACCGATGATGAGATAGACTCCTAGTTTGGCATTGATGACTCTCCATTGATTATGGATCTGTGCATGAAGGATAATTCGAATTACACCTAGTGAATTCGAATCCTCATACTCAGCATTGTATATTTACCCGGTTACTATTCTGATTAATGTAATGTGTGTAATTATTCTGCCTCTATTGGATCTATGTTCTATTGCTTCTCTCTTCTTCCTAAATTCTTTCATAGTGAGGTTTACATCATATCTTTGGATCTTATGTGGGCAATTTCACATTACTGACCCCTTGATACACTTCTTCTTCCTCATCGTAATAGTGGTCATATTCAAAATTAGCATGGAGTTCTTTGCAATGTTGTGCAGCCTTGCCTTGTCGATCGTTCCTCCAAAAAATCCTTTCGCCGAAGTGAAAGTCTTTCAGTTCTGCAATGAACTCCTCTACAGTTACAATCCCTGAGAATTTGTAGGCCCCAATATAGAAATCTAAAGGACTAAAGGTTTCCTTCTTTTCCTTGTACAAGGTGCTACCAATCCCATCAATGAAAACTTGCCTCACTTCCTCCTTGTGGACTATGTAGTCCATGGCATATTTGGGTAGGATAGATATGGGGGTTTAGAGCCTCCATACATTCTTATGAAAGTACCTTGCGGTGAAAAATAGAAATCGCTGTAGTTCTCTAGAACTTCCATGGCATTTTTGGACAAACAGTTAGGTTCTTCATTGAACATCAACTCATATAAAGGTATGATAAACTCCTCACAAATTAGTTGGTAGTGTTGTTTGTAGTTCTAGGCCCAAAAGAGTTTGTAAGCCGTGAATACCAGGGTGTCGGCCTCTCTCCAGTTACACCCAAGCTTTGGAAAATGGTTTTTTGCCACAATACAGTCTATCAAGTAGGATGGCATGTAGAATTCTACCTTCTTTTCCCTTATTCATTCTTGAGCTGCAATTATGGCTGATGATAGGCTGTCTGAGAGGATGTCTTCCCAATTAAAAATTGTCCCATTGAATGCTACATAGTGGATGATGGGAACCCATTGGAGCATAAAAACAGTACCATCGGGCCTTCCAAAAATTCTACTAAGCATGAGGGTGATCATTATTAAAGGAGGCCTTAGATTATGAACCTCGTATTCCTCACTATCCTTTGTTCTGATATGTTTGCCCGAGATCAGCAACTTTTTGTCCATCTCTAGATTATCCATTTGGATTTGTCCTAGCCATTCATCATCAAGATGTTGATGAGACTGGGGCAATTTGTAAGCTGCCACGATATAAGATGGATGGAAGGATGCAAAAGCTTCTTGCTTACTATTCAAAAGAACCCTTGTCTGTGCATTTGCATGTTGCAACATCCATCCAATTACTTTTGAGCATGGAAAAAGTTTCGGGCGTGTGGTTGCTTTAGATATGCAGGAGGTTCTGATGTTTCGGTATAGGTATTCTTCCTTGAGAAGCGCTTCAGGAACGTCCTGGTCTCTTATCATACGATAAATGTCTCCCCATTTGAATTTAGGAGGCACGCCTGTAGTGCACTTAGTATCTTCGAATAAAATTTCCATACATGTGTCAGTCGGTCCTGACCTAGTCACCTTCAATTTTCTATTGCCACCCTTAGGCATTTTGACTTAGCACCTGTCAATAATTAGACATACGTAGATATGAGAAGACATGGCGCAATGTCAACAATCCAAACTAGCATCCTACTCATAATGTTAAAGCTCAAACGTCAACCGAAACCTTCTAACTCTGCTTGTTTCACCATTGATTTGCAAATTTTAAATTGTTATGGCTTTAAACATTTATTTCACATGTCACTGAATAATCCTGCACAATTTATTTCAATCTGATTATTTCCGTAGGCCGATATTGCGACTACGAAATATAAGAGCAATGCATTCCTGTAATAACACACCGCAAAAAAAAAACAAAGTAATTCTGAGTATACTATGTTTTATGGCACGAGAATTGACATGGTAATAACACGTTCCAAAGTATATAAAAGGAACAAAATTCATATGCAGAGTAGGACGTCCAACATTCTTCTCATAATGGTGGACGATACTAGGTACCATTCTATATGGCTACTAATTTCTAAAAGTAGACACTGGTGTATTGCAGGACATGCTAACAATTCATGTGGTAGATGATTACGGCCTGGGAAACTATGCACCCCTATGAAGCCAGGCTCGGCTGCGTTTAGCAGGATAGGAGCATGGTTCTAGTCTCGGTGGAACATAGGACCAAAAATAAAAACACAAAGTCCAGATGGCTTGGATAAAAAAAGAAAGAACTATGACCACAACCCCTTTTAACTTGAAAGATGAAGAAAAAACCATTTCAATTTAGGACATGAGGCTAACCTAGTGAATTCGGCCTATTTTGAGTGTAGTAGCATTCCTTGGGGAGCTGGTGAACATGGATCTTTAAGTACGCAGTCTTCAAATGGAGACGGAAGCAGGCCTTCAGTCAGTTGAAGCAATGAAAACTAAGGGGGTTTAAACCCTACATATAGCATTTAGATAGGTGGCCATTAATAGAGTGGTTGTGAAAATTTAAACGGGGTTAATGGGTGTATGGATGAGGTCAAATCGGCACATTCAGCATTAAGCGTGGCTGCCAAAACCAGAAGGACTTGTTTAACCTTTCCGACCGTTGCAGAAAGAAAAATTGAGTTTTCTTGCCGTTGCGGGAGGATTATCGGAGTTCATCTGCGGAAGAACAGTGCGAAGTTGCGAATCAGAAAACTTAATTGAGTTTCTCCACCGTTGTGGAAAAGTTAAGTGAGTGCTTCTGCTTTTGCGGGCAAGTTTTAAAATCTTAAGCGAACTGACCACCGAAAAAAGTGTCATTTTTTATCCGTCGTTGCGAAAAAGTTACTTGAGTTCTTCCATTGTTTCGAGCAAATCGATCAAGTTCTTCCACCAAATTTCGACCTGTTCTTCTCTCTTCGTCACTACGGTAGATTTAGGTGAGTTTCTCTGCCATTGAGGAAGAATCTCGTGAATTCGTTCCACCGATATTTGGCTTGGTTCTTTTCCTGCCTTTTCGGCAAGGTTGGCCGAGATCTTCCGCCATTGGGGAGAAGTAGTCTTAAAAGTTCCGTCGTTGCTTGATTCGATCTTTTCTTCTGTCGTTTTGAAAAGGTTGGTCCAAATCTTCCGCCGTTTCGGCAACTTTATCTTAAAATCTCCGTCGTTGCAGCTCAAAACCTTAAGTTTTGCTTGGTAAAAAATCAGAAAACAAATTCAAAGGGGCAAGCAAAGGACCTATCTCTAAAGAAAACTAAGTAAGAAAAGACTTTAATGGCCTTAAATTTATAGTTAAAATTTCCTTAAAAAATAAAGGAGGGGCCCCAATATTCAAAGAATTTGTGGGGGGGGGGGTGTTGCAGCAACAACAGGTATTAGTCAACTTGAAGTGTGTTATGTGTTCCATGACTAGGTTAGTTGGGAATAAAAAATGGGTGTCAAGGTTTGACTAAGGCATAAGGACAACAAGAAGCTCCTCATGACTTAAATGAAGCTTCTCATGCTCAAGCACCGTGAACAACACCTACAACTCAAGAATCTTCTTAGGATACGATGTTGAATGCATCTTCAAACCACCACACATAACCCTTGTGGGGTATCTCTGGGAAATGCAGAGGGATACATATAACATGATTAGGCTACATCGCATGCCTTAAACAAGATTATGTCTTCGACGCATGCCGAGAATGTTTGTCAAGGCCATGGATAGTGTTGCTAAGTATGTTAGTGGGATACATTCAACATGAGTAGGTTTCATGAATTGGGAATGGGTCTATAGTCCTAAACATGCCTAGGTGGAACAAACATCTTCAACCATAAAGTAACCTTTTCAAGCTCAAGTGCCATGGTTTGGGGAGAAAAACAATTCATCCTCGGGGCTTAGACATAGTCTCTTAGGTTCAATAGCCATCAACAACATGTGCAAATAATGGCATGGACCCTCTCTAAGGGGTCTTTACAATCAAAGTTTTATATGGATTCCATTATCGTCATGTTGATGCCCCGAAAATCGCAGCATCAATCAACAAGGGATTCTTCCCGGTAGGAAATCCCAATTAGATCGCTCACCATTTGGTGTGGGGAATCTGTCCGGTTAACGGTTCCGGCTACCGTGTAAGATTTAAAGATTTGTTGTGTTCTTTACCGGTTGCAGCCCGATCCACCGTTTATGTGTTTTAAATTTATGTATGAGATGCAAGTGCTGTAAACTAATTTAATCTAAATGCAAAACTAAAACAAATCTTAGTCTAAAATTGTGATAAGCAAATCTATTCTATCCTTGCGAGGAGAAAAAATAAGAGGATGAGCAGCGTGCTGTAGATACACATAAGGGTCACGCAAATAGCTATTTGAACCAGTTTAAATGTGAGTTACAGCAGAAATGGAGATACATTCAAGATAGCTCAAATGAATTAAATCAATTTCACCACTCATAGTACACAACATAATACACAGAAAATGAGAAACATTCACAGCAATGGAGTAATCCACAATGAGTTAGAACGATCTCACAATAAACCAGTGGTAAGAGAGTCAAAATAGTTCCACATCCCTTTACACAGATCCCAAGCAAATGTTGTGCAGGCTTTCAATAAACAAACAACAAACTCCTGTATCTTATATCTGGAAAATAGTTCCCATACATAGCGCAGTCCTTTTTTCTTTGCCTGTCAAAAGTCACTATTCTGGCCTGCATCTGTCTATTTATAGATTAACAATGCTTTCCTTTTCCCAAAACCTAAACCTAAACCTAGGAGGGAACAAAACATTTGTCTTCTAGTGGTCAAGAAGACAAAACCCAGAACGTAGTTGTCTTTTACAAAATTAGAACAAAACAAAAATAAAATTCCCTTTTATTTATTACAAAAAGACAAATAACAACTGTCTTTTGTTTTAGAATAAATCAAGCTATGGATGGCTCAACTGTTGACTGCGATGCTTCTGCTGCTGCGCCTGCTTCCTCAGGGATATAAGCTGGTGATGGATTATCCTCTTGCTGATATAACTGGACCAATGAACTGATGAAATACCTCTGGGGTTAGCACCTCCACCTTCTTCAAATATTCCAATTCTGCATTTAAACCTGCTTGTAGTTCTGCTAAGCACACTTCTCTCTCTGGGAGATCATAAATTGCTTGTGGTAGGCCTAGTTGGCATTTACTGAAGGATTCTCGAGTTCTTGAGTATAAGACTTGGCAGGTTCTAACTGTCTTCCTGATTTCCACGCTTAATTTGCTGCCACAATCCTATGCATATCATCCTGCAATAGAAAAATAACATAAGTAAATATTGTGACAAGGACTTTAAAAGAATATTTGCACACCTCAATCCTCTTTATATTTATAAGGGACACATTTATGTCACCTGGGCCACAGGTTGGCCAATTTAATAGGCACGGGGCTCAAAGTGGAAAGGTGGTTGATAATCCGTCCCTACGCGAACATATAGGAGGAGCATTCAAACCCAAAAGGTTGGGCTATGCTATGGCGGGGAAAAAAGCATTAACTGATGTGCAATGGGCGGAAGCTTATGATTAAAACACCCGCGATCAAGGGTCAAGCCCACGAGCTTACAGCTTATCGACGACATTTTACGATTGGGAGTGGTGCAACAACGGCAATTTTTAAGGCTAACTCATGCACCATAGCGGAGAAAATATCATCAAGACTTGTGCTGGATTGGTCACAAACAGTTGGCATAATTAAGTGTAGCGCTTGCGATCGCGGCAGGGAAATTATCACTAGGACTTGCTCCCAAAAGGTGCACCATAATCGGGGAAAATATCACCAAGATTTGCGCTGGATGGTTTGCAAAAGGTCGACAAAAATATCGTTAGAAGCTAAGCCCCAGTGCGAGGATTAATTTTAACATTTGCACTTTGTCACGGAATTTGGTCATAAAAATCTGCCCATCGGCGATTTTAAAGCTAAGCCATGCACCGGTGTCGGCCAAAATAAAATAACTCCTACGCTTCTGTCGCAAAAGTTGTCACTAAAAAATGAGCTTAATGCTAAAGATGGTTTTTCCTTAGTCAAAAAACCAAACAAAAATCTTTGGAAGATTGGTCATAAAAATCCACCCATCGGTGATTTTAAGGCTAAGCCATGTGCCAAAGAGTTCCAAAGACTTAGAAGATTCTTGTGCCGACGTCCTTTATGAAGTTAAACTCTGCGCCGAAGGAGGCCAAAATAACACCAAAGGCAGCCAAAATATTCTCTTGAAGTGCGCCTAAAGAAGCCAAGGTAGTTTTAAACTTTGCGTGATAAGCAGGCAGCTTAAATCTAAAAATTGCGTGAGCAAGGATCAAAAAACAATGGTCAAATTACAGTTAATACTTTCGTCGAAAAAGTAAGGTTTGGTTTAAGATTTGCGCCCAAAGGCAGAGGACTTATGGTTAGAACTTGCGCTGAAGGTGGAAGACTTATGGTTATAACTTGCGCTGAAGGCTAAAGGTGACTTTTCCTTAGAAATTTTTTTAGAAAACTTCTTTGGGAAACAGGTGTTAAAGTTTTTCCAAGTTAGTGGCAGGATAAGCTTCAAAAGAAAAATCAATACAAAAGTGTAGGAGGAGGGGCCCCAATATTTTTCAAAATTTTGGGGGGATGTTGCGGCAACAACACGTCATCATCATCATCATCATCATCATCATCATCATCGTCGTCGTCGTCGACATCATCATCATCATCATCATCATCATTATCATCATCCTCCTCCTCCTCCTCCTCCTCCTCATCATCATCATTGCGCCGAGAGGTGCTCTACAACCTAGTATGGGAGAGATCTTGTAATGTGATGTAACGTTAGTAACATGTCAGCAAAAAGTAATAGTGATAGCGAATATTATGGGAGAGATCTTGTAACATGATGTAACATTAGTAATGTTTGTAACATGTCGGTCTAGTAACATTAGTAATGTTTGTAACATGTCGGACTAGTAACATTAGTAATAGTGATAGTGAATAGTGAATATTATGGGAGAGATCTTGTAATGTGAGGTAATGTTTGTAACATTTGTAATATTGAAGTAACAATTACATGTAATGTTTGTCTTTATTATTGTCGGCCATTAATTAAAATGTAAAAAAAAGGTAAAATGTATTGGAAAGTATTTAATGAAAAGTAAAAAAGTAAAATGTATTGTCGGCCATTAATTAAAATGTAAAAAAAAGTAAAATTATGGAAAGTATTTAAAAAAATCCATGTCGGCTCATAAAATAAAATATTATGAAAAGTAATTAAAAAATAGATGTTCATTTATAAAATAAAATCTTAAAACTTAAACCCGGATCTATCAATCAAGAGAGATTAAATTTCTTGAGTTTAAATTTAGAAAAAGAAATACACCTCAAGAAATTGGATCCCTCTCAGTGCTTGATAGATACGGGTTTAAGATGGATCTATGCTGGTTATCATCATTGTCGTCATCATCATCATCATCATCATCATCGTCATCGTCATCGTCATCGTCATCGTCATTGTCATCATCATCATCATCGTTATCATCATCATCATCATCATCGTCATCTTCATCATCATCATCATCAACAACATCTTCGTCGTCATCATCATCATCAATCAATGATGATGATGGTGATGATGACGGATGTTGATGATGATGATGATGACAAATATGTTTTTGATCATCATCATCATCATTGTCCTTATATTTATCATCGTCATCCCCTTCATCATCATCATCATCATCATCATCATCATCAACAACATCTTCGTCATCATCATCATCATCATCCTCATCATCATCATCATCATCATCAACAACAACATCTTTGTCATCATCTTCATCATCAACACCACCATCATCATCATCATCATCATCTTCATAATGATGATGATGATGAATATGATAATCGTCATCATCATCATCATCATCATCATCATCATCATCATCCTCATCATCGCCATCACCCTCTTCCTCATCCTCATCATCATCATCATCATCATCATCATCATCATCGTCGTCATCATCATCATCATCATCGTCATCATCATCATCTTCATCATCATCATCATTGAATATGAGGATGATGATGATGATGATGAAGATGATGATGATGACGACGATGACGAGGATGATGATGATGATGATGACGAAGACCATGATCATATAATGATGATGATGATGATGGCATTGAACATGATGATGATGATGATGATGATGATGATGATGATGAAGATGATGATGATGACGACGATGACGAGGATGATGATGATGATGATGATGAAGACCATGATCATATAATGATGATTATGATGATGATGGCGTCGAAGATGATGATGATGATCATGACTAATATCATCATCATCATTGTCATCATTATCATCATCCTCATCTTCACCATCATCATCATCATCATCATCATCATCATCATCAAAAACATCATCGTCATCGTCATCATCATCATCATCATCATTGTCACCATCATCAACATCATCATCATCATCATCATCATCATCATATTCGTAATCATCATCATCATCATCATCTTCATCATCATCATCATCGTCATCATCAACATCTTTGCCATCATCTTCATAAACAACAACATCATCAGCATCATCATCATCTTCATCATCATCATCATCATAATCTTCATCATCAATGATGATGATGAAAATGATGATGATGATGATGATGATGATGATGATGATGAAGATGATGGATGATGATGGAGATGATAGTGAGGATGGCCAATATGATCATCCTCATCATCATCCTCATCATCCTATCATCATCATCATAATCATCTTCGTCATCCTCATCATCATCACCATCTTGCTCCTCATCATCATCATCGTCATCATCCTCGTCATCATCATCATCTTCATCATCATCATCATCATTATCACCCTCTTCCTCATCATCATCATCATCATCATCATCATCTTCATGATCATCATCAACATCATCATCATCATCATCATCCTCATCGTCATCATCTTTGTCATCATCTTATTGTCATCATCACCATCATCATATGATCATAAGACGATGATGATAAAGATGATGACAAAGATGATGACGATGAGGATAACGATGAGGATGATGATGGTGATGATGATGATGAAGATGATTATGATGATGATGATGATGCATCATCATCATCTTCATCATCATCATCAACATATTTGTCATCATCTTCATCATCAACATCATCATAATCATCATCATCGTCATCTTCATCATCATATGATCATATGATGATGATGATGGTGATGATGATGAGGAAGAGGGTGAAGACCATGATCATCGTTGTCATCATCATCACTATCATCTTGTAAGAGATGGGATGAAATGAAGAAGAGACAGAGGGCGATGGGATGAGTAAGAGAGAGAAATGGTTATAGTTAGCGAGATGGATATAGGAGGGAGAGCGAGAAGGAGAATAAGTTTAGGTAGAGGGGAGGCAGAGGGAGAAGAAGAGCAAGCTCAGGTAGATAGGGAGATAGAGGAGGATTGAAGGGGGAGTGAGAGAAAGAGAGAGAGGTAGAGGAGTTGAAATGGGTTGGAGGGGAAGAGGGTTAGGGAGGGACATGAACAGGCAAAGGAGAGGAGGAGGATTAGAGTTAGGGAGAGGGGTGGCGGGGGGTTTGATCTAGATGAAGATGAAAACACAACTACATTTTGGATTAGTAAAATAAATAGCGCATATGCACTCTTTAGTGCATACGCGTTATTTCTGCATACACATGTATTTAAAATAATGTGCACGTGCCATTTAAATTTCTAAATTTTGGCAGGAAATTCCTTTCCCACCAACGTGGTGGATGACTTGGTTGCTATGGTTTTAGGTTCAGGTTGCCAAACCAAGTGGCTTGGACTGTCTTATAACAAAATACATCTTATTCTATAACTTCTTCTATTTCAAGCAAGATTCTGCGTATGCTACACTTGTCCACTGCTAATGAAATTGCACACTTGTAGAACTATGTGTTCAGATTCCGAATATGTAATTTTGCATTAAATCTATTATTTGTTTCTGTTTTTTAATTAATTTTAATTGCCCTAACGTCATTTTTACACAAAAGGTAGCTTATTTCTTTCGTCTATAACTTTTGATTGGCTCACCTATTTTGAAAATAGAAAAGAACCCACATAAGTACACATAAATACCTACATCCTAAAAACAAAAACTTCATTAATTATGTTAAGACCATGATGTCGGGGCCCAACACTCAACCTAGTCATTTTAGGGTTTGGTTGACTTCCTTAATTAGAAAATAAATAAATTAACATAAATAAATATGGAAAAATAGCGCTGCACTAGAAAGGCCTGATACTTTTTTTCACAAACTTCCACCAATTGCATACCAAACCCAGGGCCCAACGCAAACATATTCATTATGTTTTAGAAAAAAATTAACATACCAACCTTAGGAGAACCCCATTTTTTGGGATTTATACTTATTTTCCATAAATAATATTTATATATTCCGGAATGTAATCTGATTGTCTACGTTTCATCTTCTTACGCCATATTCCAAAAAGTTGTGTAGGTAGCTCTAATATTGCTTTTTGACGTTCAAATTTCTATTTTTCCAGAAGTCCATTGTGACTAACGCGTCATGAGTGGCCAGGATTAGCTTGCACCAGCCCATCACCAGAGTCCAAAGGTGACCTCATGCATGATTTTAGGAGTCAGTACACCCAGATCCATGATTTAGGGCTTAGGAACCCATGTCTTTACTTTGTTAGTATGTTGTTGTTGGACGCATATGCTTTGTAAGTCGTCCCGTAGTATTTGTTGATCAATAGTTTGTGTTATTGTTGTTGCCGCATATGCTTTGTAAGTCGCCCGTAGTATTGTTGATCCATAGTTTGTAGTGGCCCATGGTTTTGACCCATAGTATTGGCGCCTAGACTTAGTATATAAGTGTGTGTTGAGACCTATGAAGGCACCGTGAAGTTATTTGTATTGAGCTTGCTCATAGGAGGTTTCCCCCTCGAAGTGGCCTGTGATCAATATAAAAGTGATTCTGAGTTCCATCATTTCTGTTATTTTGCATATTCGTATTAATTAATTGTTGCAGGTGCATCACATCTGGTATCAGAGCACTTTCTTGGGCTCGCTGGGTGAAATTTCTGCCAATTTTTTTTCGCATCTGTTGCAGGTTCGGATTTGGGAATAATCCCTATCCGCTTAACTATGGGAAGTACTTGGGCATAAGCCCTAAAACTCATTGTGAGGAGCACCACAGGAACCCCGAAGTAGCTGGCCCATTGAGAGGACCTGCCAGCGAAAAGGGCAACGACCCCTACCTGATTGACTAGTTCCCACCCGTGAGGTAAACCAAGAGCTGCCGTTTGTGGCAAAGCCATTATCAGTTTTACCTGAGCCATGGAGTGAGGGGTACTACCCCAATACGCAAGTCGTCAGACAGCATTGGTGGCCAAGTGAAACCCCTGAACTGTTAGGAAGCTGCACATACCTGGGGTCCATATCTACTTTCAGCTGAACTATTGTCGATCACTACTGCGTCGTTTCAGATCCATTTTGCAAGACGTTCTAGATCCAACCATTTTCAATCCATTCGGCACGGTTCCAGATCCCTTCCGAGCCGTAGCCACTCCAGTCTGAAATGAAAAAAAAAAGGAGTATAAAATTCAATTTTTTGTCCATATCTCCCTTGTTTTCACTCTGTTTTCCTTGAAATTTTTGGGGAACCCCTGTCATCCCATTCTGCATATTTCATTCCTGAGAACCCTATCCCCAATTCCCCTTCCCAAATCCCGAAATCCCACATTTGTCTATTTTTAGGGTTTGCCATAACTTCCTCAGATTTCACCCAATCACCTTCAAATTTTACCACAAAGTTCCTTTCTGAATTCTGCTTCTTTGTCCCCCTCTGCCAAATTTTCCCATTCTTTCACCATGCTTCTGAAATCCTCATTTTTTCTTCCCTGTCTAGTTGACAATGTCCAACACCTAGTCAAACCCCAATTACCCTTTAGATTTTTTCCCAAGTCCAGATTTTCCCTTATTGAAGCAGTTTCTATTTTTGTTTTCCTACCCAGTCGAAAAAAAAAACTCCTGGTTATGGTTGTCACCCGTGCAGGAGCAAAAACCATGGAAGAAGCACTTGCAGCCATCCAAGCCAAACTCCAGGATCTGGATGAAAAATTTATCGACCTCCATCTTGAACATTCAGCTATGAACAACAAACGGCAGTCCGAGTCTTCATCAGACAATGGGTTCTCTTCTTCCAGCAATTTCCATGGTCTGAAGCTTGATTTTCCTCGCTTCAATGGTACTGATCCAACCGGATGGATCTATCGTGCAGAACAGTATTTCAATCTACATAATACTTTTGATGTCAACAAAGTTTCGCTGGCATCCTTTCACTTGGAACAGGAAGCTCTTCAATGGTACCGTTGGTACATCAAGGCTCATCCAGAGCCCAAATGGTCAGACTTTTTCCAGCTCCTTTTGCAACGATTTGTTCCTAGTGCTTTTGATGACTTCACCAGAGCCCTCACTAACTTCACCAAATTGGCACTGTGAAAGAGTATCAAACCGAATTTGAGAACCTAGCCAACCACACCGAAGGATTGTCTGATGGCTTTTACTGGAGTTGTTTTATCAGTGGTCTAAAGGATGCCATCCGCTCTGAGGTCAAAATGTTTTGTCCCACCACAATGATGGAATCCCTAGGGTTGGCTAAGTTGGAAGAAGACAAGATTGCATCCCAACAATGCTCCAAGCCCACTTTTGTTCCCTTCCGAAATATGGGCTCTCAGCGACCACCTATACCGCAGGCTCCTCGACCGACTCCTATCAAGCGTTTGTCTAAAACAGAGATGCAAGCACGTAGAGAAAAGGGGCTTTGCTATAATTGTGATGAGAAATTCATTCGGGGACATAGATGTGTTCAACAAAAGCTCTATCTCTTGGATGTGGAGTCTCCACCTGCCTCTGAAATTGGTGACAAAGATCCAAAAACACTGGATGCTCCGGTCGACATTTAGGAACCGCCTATTGACCCTCCATCTCAAAATGACCAGCCAGAGATATCTCTCCATGCTTTAGCTGGAATCAGCACCCCCCAAACAATGCGGGTCAGGGGTTACTTCAAGAAGCTTCCTCTTACAATACTCATTGATTATGGTAGCACCCATAATTTCATTGACCCTTGGATCGCCAAACAAGCTGATTGTTTGATCCATCCTTGCTCCAACTTTGAAGTCATGGTTGCCAATGGGGGCACCTTACCTTGCAAAGGGAAGTGTCGAAATGTGCGTATCTCTATGGGAGATTATACCTTACGCTCTGACATGTTTCCCTTTCCCTTAGGCGGATGTGATGTGGTTTTGGGTGCTCAATGGCTACGCACACTTGGCCCTATCTTATGGGATTTTGCTGAACTTTGGCTGTAGTTTTCCCTCAGTGGACAAAAACACACATTGACAGGATTACAACTAGGTTCTCTCAGCATCATGAGTTCACATCGCATGGAAAAACTCCTCAAGAAGAATTCACATGGTGTCATCGCTCAGATCCATTCCATTCAGATGCAACCATCAGGGGTCTCCACTACTCCTTTAGATCTACAACAAATTCTGGATCGATATACAGGTGTCTTTGCTAAACCAGTGGGATTTCCACCTTCCAGGCTAGAATACCATCGTATTCAGCTCCTTCCTAGCAGCGTTCCTCCCAACATCAGGCCCTATCGCTACCCATTTCACCAAAAAAGGAGATTGAAATGCTCGTTCGGGACTTATTGAAGCAAGGTATTATTCGCCCAAGCACTAGTTCCTTTTCTTCTCCAGTTATTCTTGTCCACAAAAAAGATGGGTCATGGCACCTCTGCATTGACTTCCGAGCACTTAATCACCTCACCATCAAGGATAAGTTTCCAATTCCTGTTCTTGATGAGCTTCTTGATGAGCTTCATGGGGCTCACTTTTTCTCCAAGTTGGATCTTCATTCTGGGTATCATCAAATTTGGGTTCATGAGGATGACATCCCTAAAACAGCTTTCCACACACATGATGGCCATTATGAGTTTTTGGTCATGCCCTTTGGCCTCACTAATGCTCCTTCCACATTCCAGGCCTTAATGAATAAAATATTTCGACCCTACTTGCTGAAATTCATTCTGGTATTCTTTGATGATATCCTCATCTACAGTAAAACATGGGATGAACATCTCCAGCATCTGGATCTTGTCATGCAACTTTTCTCTAACCATCATCTCCATGCCAAGCAGTCTAAATGTGTTTTTGGACAGAAGGAAGTTGAGTATCTTGGGCACATTATCTCAGCACAAGGGGTTCGCGTGGATCCTGCCAAAATCGATGCCATGAACAATTGGCCACATCCTCAGACACTTAAGAGCCTTTGTGGTTTTTTGGGGTTGACTGGCTACTACCGCAAGTTTGTTAAGGATTATGGGAAGATTGCAGCTCATTAACTGCTCTATTGAAAAAAGATGCTTTTACATGGACACCTGCTGCTCAGTGTGCATTTGACAAACTAAAACAAGCTATGTGTACTACACCTGTGCTAGCTATGCCTGATTTTTCCAGGCCCTTCACTATTGAGAGTGATGCTTGCGGCAATGGACTTGGTGTTGTTCTACTTCAAGATGAACACCCCATTGCGTTCACCAGCAAAGCCCTTTCAGGTAAGAATTTAGCTACCTCTACCTATGAGAAGGAAATGATGGCTATTTTGCATGCAATACAGAAGTGGCGCCCATACCTATTAGGGAATCATTTCTGCATCAAGACTGATCACCAGAGTCTGAAATATTTCTTGGACCAGCGTGTCTCCTCCCCGACACAACAGAAATGGGTTAGCAAACGCATGGGTTATGACTATGAGATCACTTACAAGAAGGGTAAAGACAATATTGTGGCAGATGCTCTTTCTCGCACATTTGATGCCCAAGGTTGTCTTTCAGCTATTTCTATGCCTATTCCAAATTGATTGCAATCTGTTCAACAGGGTTATGTTAATGACTCTTCCTTATCTCAAATCATCCAACGCTTGACCAAAAACCCTTCTGTTGTACCACATTACTCTTGGGATGGTGCTTCTCTGCGATACAAGGGTCGTCTGGTGCTTTCCCAGAGCACAGATCTTCAACAGGCTGTCTTCTATGAACTCCATGCTTCTCCATCGGCAGGGCACTCTAGGTTCCTCAAAACGTATGAACGAGCATGGCGTAACTTCTTTTGGCAGGGAATGAAAAGGACAATTCAACAGATGGTGGCTGAATGTGATACTTGCTAGTGCAATAAGGGTGAAACAACACTCCTTCCAGGATTGCTTGAACCCTTGTCCATACCTACACATATTTGGATAGATATTTCTATGGATTTCATTGAAGGGCTCCCTAAATCTGGCGGGAAGACAGTGATTCTCGTTGTGGTTGATCGCCTCTCCAAATATAATCATTTTTGTGCTCTCAGTCATCCCTATATAGCCTCCTCCGTTGCTCAAATTTTCCTGGACCAGATCTTTCGTCTTCATGGCATTCCTTCTTCCATTGTCTCCGATCGTGATGCGACTTTCACCAGTCATTTTTGGACAGAACTATTTCGCCACACTGGCACCAAATTGAAGATGAGTTCAGGGTATCACCCACAAACAAATGGTCAGACTGAAATTATCGATAAATGCTTGGAAACTTATCTTCGTTGCTTCACCTCGGAAAAACAACATCAGTGGGAAAAGTGGCTCCCTCTCGCTGAATGGTGGTACAATACCTCTTACAACACTACCTCTAAAATGACCCCATATGAAGCATTCTATGGTCAGGCACCTCCAGCTCTTCTTCCATACACCCCCACCAGTTCACCAGTTCAGGAAGTTGACACGGTCCTTCAAAACCACGATCAGATTCTTCGCATTTTGTGGGACAATCTTCACATGGCAAGAAATCGCATGAAGAAACAAGCTGATCAGCACCGTTCTGAGCACACTTTTCAAGTCAGCGATATGGTTTTTCTTCATCTCCAGCCATACAAATAATCCTCTTTGAAACTCAAAGGGCATCATAAGCTCGCTCCAAAGTTCTATGGGCCATATCAGATTCTTCAGAAGACTGGGTCCATTGCTTATAAATTGGAACTTCCTCCTTCTTCCCGCATTCATCCAGTCTTTCATGTCTCTTGTTTGAAGAAAGTTCTTGGAACCAACATTAGTGGACAAACGATTTTACCTGAACTGGATAATGAAGGATCCATTCTTTTGGAGCCAGAGGCCATCCTCAATCGGCACACGCGTCAGCTTCGATCTCGCTCTATCACAGAGGTCTTAATTCAGTGGCACGACATGCAACCAGAGGATGCTACATGGGAACCACTTCTTCAGATTCAACAACAATTTCCGCATCTAAAGCTTTGAGGACAAAGCTTTTTTTAAGGGGGAGGGGATATTAGGAACCCATGTCTTTACTTTGTTAGTATGTTGTTGTTGGACACATATGCTTTGTAAGTCGTTCCGTAGTATTTGTTGATCAATAGTTTGTGTTATTGTTGTTGGCGCATATGCTTTGTAAGTCGCCCGTAGTATTGTTGATCCATAGTTTGTAGTGGCCCATGGTTTTGACCCATAGTATTGGTGCCTAGACTTAGTATATAAGTGTGTGTTGAGATCTACGAAGGCACTGTGAAGTTATTTGTATTGAGCTTGCTCATAGGAGGTTGCCCCCTCGAAGTGGCCTGTGATCAATATAAAAGTGATTCTGAGTTCCGTCATTTCTGCTATTTCGAATATTCGTATTAATTAATTGTTGCAGGTGCATCACAACACCCAGATCCATGATTTAGGGCACCTCGTCCCCTTGATTACTAAGTTAACTGACTATTACACCTAGTTTCACTGCTCATGAGTGTAGGATCGCCTATTTTGACCACTACAAGTTAGTATTTCACCTCCTTGGAGTCTCATCCCATAATTTCTATTCCCAATGACCCAGTCATGTGCCATTCCACCTCAATTGACTAGCCATTCATCATCGGTGGCCACTAGACCTTATGGGGAGATGGTTCCAATGCAAACTAAGCCTGCCACTTGTGTGGATTCCAAGTGCTTCTTTGGGCTCATGAATTTATCCTTTGGAGATGTATTATTTATGTACACATTTTACTGAATAATAAAGGTAATGGAAGTTTTTCCAATTATTCTTCATTCTCAAGTGTATTGTAACAAAGCTTTTTCTTCTCTATTTTTCTTGCTCAATTGTTTTGATCTCTGTTAGACTTAGTGTGAATTTTATCCTTTTCCCTAGATCTCTATGATAATATCACAAAATATCACACACGCAAGTAAAGGTTTTTTCAAAATAGTTCAAAAGCACTTAGTGTGTTTCTAGCGAGTCCATGCCAATCAAAAGGTTGTAAGATCCTAGAGGTAATATATTACAATTTTCTTGAGTTTGAAAACAATTCATGCTAAACTGACAATTTGAAATGTGATTTGCAACTTTTATTTTTGTATCTGTAGCAAGTTGAACTAACCAAGACTTTTCACATTTTTATGTTTTCATCTTAAGAACTTCGACCAATTTAAGTGACATGAAACTCAAAATTGCTCCTGAATCAATTAATATAGAGACAAGTTTATCAATAAATGTACCTTCTACCTCTACCATAGAGGATTGATGCTCGGCCTATCTGTTTTCCAATTTATTCCACGGTTTCTTGCTTCTCTGATAGTGTGAACATTCCTGTTGTTTTTTCTTTTGTTTGGGAAGTCCCTGTAAAAGTGAGGATCTTGGCATCCCCAACATTTCAAAGATTCTTTTACATTTTCATTTGTCTTTCTGTTTGCAAAATTAGCAGATTTAGTTATAGTACTATCAGGAAGATTCCCTATTTTATTACCTCTGTAGTTATTGCCTGAATCATTTTTGTTGTTATTTTTACGATATGGTTTATATCTTATTTATTTTGTTTAGATTTGCTTACCTTCCAATATTTAGAATGTTCATTTATGTTTTTGTTTTGTCATCCATGGCCATTGACATAGTTTTAGCTCATAAAATTCCTTAGTTTTACTCTCATAGTATTGTTCTAAAATATATTGTTTCTTAAAGAGCTAATTGAAACTTTTCCAGTCCATTTTAGGTTTTCTTCACTTTTTGACTTTCTTAACATCCTGCCACCAAAGTTTTGCTTTTCTAGTTAAATTGTATATGACCATTCTTGCTTTTAAGTTTCAAGAATAATTATAAATTTTAAAATATTTATCCATTCTGGACAGCCAAGCCTCAACTTCCCCTCTGATCTTAATTTCTCCATCCAATGTTGGCGGTCTGATTTTCTTAAACTCACCTCTAGATGTTTCAATTTCTTTCTTTTTTCCTTTCCTTTTCTTATTACTTCTGTCACTCTCTTCGCTAGAGAGTTCATTATTAGTTTGACTGCTAGCAGATAATTTCTTAGTGGATTCAGTAGATGTTTCAATTTCTTTCTTTTTTCCTTTTCTTTTCTTATTACTTCTGTCACTCTCTTCGCTAGAGAGTTCATTATTAATTTGACTGCTAGCAGATAATTTCTTAGTGGATTCAGTATTGGTGGAATACGTTTCAGATTTTCTCAATTTTCTTTTTTAAATTTTGGGTTCCAAATCAATGTCATTTTTCCGTTTATGGTTCAGATAGTTTTTGAAGAATGAGGTCATTAAAACTCTCCTGAGTCTTTATCATATGTTCATTATCATCCTTTACGTTCTGGAGTTCATCCTTTAAGGTTTTTATAGCCTGTAGTACTTCAGATTCCGCTCCGTTGATTTTGTTTAGACCCACCCAAACTGGTATTCCAGATTCCTCTTGTCTGTGGTCCCCATCAGAATTTTCTTGTCTGTCATTGGAAGAACCGTACCGTGGAAGAATTCATCAACCTACCAGCCACGTGGTAACATTTAGTTAGAAGAAGAGACCGGGAATGTATGCTATAGTGGCTTGAAATAGTTTCTCTTGCCGAAACACCTTCATAGTGGGCAGAGAGACGGTCCTTGTGCAAAGAACACAACACTCCAAGATGCACTGCTGCACATGAAACTTCATGAACATGCAGGAAGAACCGTACCGTGGAAGAATGCATCAACCTACCAGCCACGTGGTAACAATTAGTTAGAAGAAGAGACGAGGAATGTATGCTATAGTGGCTTGAAATAGTTTCTCGTTGGACTTTTCTAAACCATCCACTTTAATATAAAGTACTTACTATTAATATTGGTAGTAATAACATAGAGTAACAAGCAAAGCTCCAACCGGCCAGCTGCCCAAAAAACAAAGAGAGATGCCATCATAACATCATACGAAAAAGTCGCAGGACTGGCCAAATTACACCGGGCCAATCCCCCCAAAGTGATCATAGTCCATATCACAAAAAACCAGCATATGAGCAACACGGTTTAATACAAAGGGTTGACCAAATTACATCAGACCAACCCATCCCATGTTACAAAGGATCATCACCCAAAACATGAAACAATACAAGAACTAGAGAAACCATAACCAAAAATAAACACCAACAAATAACAACACTATTGTTGGCACCGAAAACCATGCGCCACCAAAGCCATAAAGCATATAACACCATCTCCACAGAGATCAAGAACCTGCAGAGTGATGAAGAATTCTCCATAACCATGACTAGCAATCCAATAAAAGACTCAGAAAAAAGGTAGAGTAAACCGGTCCAGTGACTGATTGTCCTGCCACTCCTCGTAGAAAATGATACCCTCAAGAACCGAAAGAGTCCTTTTGGATAAGACATCAGGCAGTGAATTGTGCAAGTAAGCATGACTCCCACCAATAATTGCAACTTGCCAGAGCAAGTAAGCATGACTCCCAAAGCATAGTACGTTTCCTTCACGTCCATCAATTTCTTTGTTAAAAGTACTTTTGTTTTTCAAGAATGATTTTCAAAACCATCCACTTTAATATGTTAAAAGTACTTTTGTTTTTTAAGAATGATTTTCAAAACCATTCATAAATCCTCTCCTCTCACCCATGTTAAATTTTGAGCATTAATTCACAATACTCTAGGATCTTTACTGAGAGAACAACATGTACAGTATATCAATGTATATCAATCATAACAAGCATGTCAATCATCACAAGAATCAAAAGCATGAGAGACAATAGACACACAGAGTTTCCGTGGGGAAAACCCTAAGGTGAAAAACCCCACAACTTCCTCAAAGATAGAAAGAGCAATAGCTCAACCAAAGTACAACCAAATACACAGAGATAGTCTCCTAGTAGCAGATGATCCTCCTCCTCACATGTGCGCCACTTTCCGAGTGAAGGAAGAATGAGCTTCTGAGTGATCCAAATAAAGATCTCCCGATCTGTAATTATACTTGTTCTGTTTTCCCAATAACCTTATGGGGCCGACTTGTCTAGCTAGGTACATCAACCATATATTATATAAATCAGGGCCGACCCCACACATGGTGGTCTAATAACCCATCGGCAAGTTAACACACTTGCGACACTTGTCAATACACATGACAACACTTCTGTACAGAGGAATGACACATCTCTATAGGAGTACAATAATATATAAATGAAATACATGGATGAAATACATTCCGAAGTTACATATACATCAACAACCCAGGGTTGGAATTTCAAATTTATTCTTACTCTTATCACCCGGCGTGTGATAACTAGCACTCAAATCGTCCCGGTATTCTGGCGACGGAAAAGTTTTCGGTGACGCATAGTTCCATCCCTTCTGGTTATTTTTTTAGAATTTCAACGATCTAGGTCGTCTTAAAATGGGCCAAAACCTCTAGGGACACAATTTCATAACATAATTCCGCAGTAAATGAAATGGAACTATGATTTTGCTAGTTTTTATAACCAGATCTAAGGAACAAATCACCAAAAAAGCGAAGCGATTTGAGTGCTAGTTATCCCAGACCCTCTCACCCAAGGCTGGAATTTCAAATTTATTCTTACTAAGTCAAATTAATATACCATAAATTAATAAGAAATAAAATAAGTAAACTGTTGGTGTTTCCATTTTTAAATGCTTCTATTATGGTCATCACAAATTAAAATGTAATTGGCCAATATATATGAGTACATATATTTAATATACCATAAAATTAATAAAAAATAATTAAAGCATTGCAAATCTAATTGGCCAATACATATGAGTACATATATTTAAAAACGGGTCGACCTAAGTTGTCATTGACAAAGTGGCATTGGTTTTCTTTTGGCATTAAATTGGTAAAATTTATTTTAATGTATCATTTCATTATAAATTGTAAATTTATTAAAAAATTAAATTGTTATTTTAATATTTAAATAAAAATAATAAAAAAGTTTAGTTGATTTAAATTTTTTTAAAGAAAAATAATATAAAATTGAGTAAATCTTATGTTATAAGCTAATTCAATTTTATTTAAAATTTATGTTTATATATGTTTTTAAAATAGTAATGTTTTTCCTACTTTTTGGTTTTTATTAAAATGTTTATGTTTTTTAAATAATTTTGTAAAATTTAAAGGAGTTGATTTTATTGGAATTTATGTTTTTTATTTTTATTTTATAAAATCTGAATTGAATTTAGCTATGTTTTAATGGCTATTTTGATAGTAAAAATGGATTCAACATCATTAAAAAATTTGTAATTATTTGAAAATTTGAAACATTGTTCTCATTATATTTATTTATAATTTTAGCAATATGATTTAAAAATAAATGTAGACATTTTCTAATCCATTCAGACCATTAAAATTACAAATTCATCACTATGTAATTCTGACATTATATATATATCTTTCATTAATTCTGAGAATAAAAAAATCATTTAAATCATTTTTAGGCAATGCTTCCAAATGCATTCTACACAGTAGACTACTTAAATTCCAAATATATTATCATGTTCAAAGTGGTAATAAAATACCAAATGCATTTGAATATATAGCTTATATGTAAAAGAGATTTGTTGAAAAGATTTAGCTTTTAATGTGAACCAAAAGAAACAAAACATTAAATGGGCACATGGCCATTTGACATGCTGTGACAGTAACACTCTCACCAATAATTGCAACTTGCAGGACCTGAAGTCATGATTCCCCAAACATAGTACGTTTCCTTCACTTCCATCAATTTCTTTGTTAAAAGTACATTTGATTTTGAAGAATGAGAGCGCCCGTATGATTCATGATGGAATCCAATGGTTACCTACTAATCATGGAGAAAGCGAAATCTGACCAACGCATAAATGATAAATGAGAACTTATCAAAATGACAAGAAGACCTTTAGCTCAATCTGACCAGCCCATAAATCAAAATGACAGGAAGACCCTTTAGGTTAATGAAGTGTAGGCCCAAAATCAATTCCTTATTATGTGTTTATGTTGAAATTGGTCTCCACATTTCATTTTCTCCACAAACAAGCGAAGCAAAAACTTAAAAAAGTGTTATAATTCAAGATGTTTCAATATATTTCAAAATTTCGGGTAACTTAATAGACCCCCGAAACCTATTGGTCGCATTTTGTATATAAACTCAACACTTTGCATATTTGGTTGGAATAGTTTTGATTGATTAGGAATTTTGATTGATTTTTCAAATATCTGAGTCGGTTTAAAATGAGGAAAACCCTAAAATAAAAATTCCAAAAAATTCCATAAAGGAACTCTGCCACTACACCCTGCACCCAAGTGGAATTTAGCTAAATACATAAAAGAATTCTGAAAAAAAACATTAAAATGTTGTTTATGGAACTCTGCCACTACACCCTGCACCCAAGTGGAATTTAGCCAAATACATAAAAGAATTCTGAAAAAAAAACATTAAAATGTTGTAATCACCACCTACTTAAAAAACAAAACTAATCCTGTTACATAACTTTAATTTACGTGCGAAATCAACACTGTGCTTTCAATAATCACATGTATTTTGCCAACGAGGACAATGTGGAGAGTGAAATCAATAAGGTCCTTTCATTTATTCAATTAAAATAAACTAGAATATCCACTTCATGTGCAATATATAAGATGACAAGAGGCGTACTAAATTTAATGAGTTCTTCTAGGTGTTGCCATTGCAGAAGAAGAGCGGCTTCATCAAAGTGATCTCCAACGCTGTCTGTCAGATCTCCAAGATGTCCAAGGTAAGCCAACCGTTATTAAAATAAAATCTATAATATAAAATTAAAAGAAAAATTCACATTTTGGTCCACAATTTATTATCATAAACACTAGTATTATAAATTCTTTTTGTGAAAGAGAAATCCATATTTTGGTCTCTGCCACGGTGTCATGGATTTATGACTAAATTATAATTTTATGTGATGGATTTAATAATTAAATTTTTAATAAATTTTAGTAATTTTTAATAGAAAGATGTATTGGAAATCGTTTCAAAATAGTTATGTGTAACTTCTTCCTTAGTCATATTGAGTTGAAACTTGTTTTTTTAAAAACAAATATTATAAAAAACTAACATGTCTACTATACATTTACAATTGCATATATACAAAGCTACATAAATTAGATAAATTAAAATCCTTCTTTAACATTTACACTCTAAAATGTCAACATTTGCACTTTCAAAAAGGGTTTGCACTTAGAAAGATTTGATCCCTCTCATGCTCATAGATCCCTTTTAAAATGGATCTATACTTGTAAATATTTTTTTAAGTTATTTTAAATTTTATCATCTCATACATTCATTTCATAAAAGAATAACATATAGTACTATTTTATTTTAGTATTGTTTTTGGTTATATGTGTAAAGAGACCCACATAATAATTTTTTGTTGATGATGATGATGATGATTAATCTCCACTGAGACCAACTTTGGTCTATAGGACCTTAAGAAGGTTATTACTTGGTTTTCCTTAAAGTTTTGCTCCTATGCTCAAAAAGCTTGGTAAGAAGCTTTCCAAACTCACTAGAGTTTTGGCAAGTTAGGATGTTAGCAAGGTTTGTATTGTAGCAAATACTATGAAACTCATATCTAATTTGGGTGTAAGCATGACACTCTAAGAGAAAGTGATTTTCATCCTCAATGCTCATAGACTCACAAAGATGGCAACCCATTTCCTCCCACGGAGTTTTGGGAATATAGACCAATGCCATGTTTCGTTATGAAGCTCATGGGAATTCGTTCTAATCTTGGATATATATTAATTTTCTTCTTTGAACTAATTACCATCGATAGATATTTTTGATCTCCCAAATTAAGGTTAATGACCTCCTTATAGTATCTTATTTTTCCCTTAACCGCTATTTTTTTCTCGCACCACAATTTCTCTTTAAACTTAAAGGTAATAATATTTTTGACATTATCGATATTCTATAAAGTGTCACTTTCATCAATGTTCCAATGGTCTAACCAAGCCATCGTATCTTGACACCAACTCCGCTTGAGGCGTAGTTGGTTTTCACTTCAATTTAAAGCAATTTTAGAAAGTCTCTCATTTCTCATGTTATTTATCTTGTGATTGTATATCACGTACCTAGTCATAGCCATGCTCTCGATGGGGGAAATACCCACTTCTATAAGGAGAATAGGATAAGGCATATTGATTTTGATTTTGAGTTTATAAGGTATAAACTGTTTCTGGATTTGCTCAGTCTTTCTCCAAGATTCAGTCTTTCTCCAAGATTCTCTAGAAATGCTGCACCCCCATATTTCATAACCATATAAGATAACATGGATGACAAGAGTTTCAAAGATGAACTTTTTTTATCCCACATGACTAGGTTGGCTGATTTACAATTATTTTCAAGACCGAAATAAGCTTTCCATCCTCCATTAATCATTTTCTCAATGCTATGGTTCCAATTGACCTTGTGATGAATATCAATACCAATATATTTGTAAGAAGTCACTTCCTGTAATAATAAATAAAATGTGTGTACGTGTCTCTCTTACATTTTATAATCATAACTTTTGTCTTGTCGGTGTTAACAATCATACCCATGTTAGAGCAAAAATCTTTGAGAATTCTTAATTGTTTATCGAGATCAAGGGGACACTTTGTCATAAGAACAATATCGTCAGCATAAAGAAGGAGGATGATAACTATCCTAGCTAAGATCGTGCCAGCATAACTTGCTTCTTTTAAACATGTTTCTAGTTTATCGATGCAAATGCCAAAAAGGGTAGGGGAGAGGGGGCAACCTTTCTTAACTCCAATATTACAGTTTATATCCATTGACGAGCCCTCATTATTCTTAAATTTAGCGATGATCTTTCCATATAACTTTATCGTGGCAACTCTCAACTCAAAAGGAACATTAAGCTTATCTAGCCTATTCCACATGTTATTTCTAGGCACTGTATCAAAAGCTTTCCTAAAGTCCACAAAGCAACAAAAAAAGTCAGACTTATTATTCTGACATTCCTCTCCAATGATTCTAAGTATAACGAGGTGGTGTGTGGTTGAATGATTCCTTCTAAAACCTATTTGACATTTATCCCACTTAGCCTCCATTTCTAGCCTTTCGTTAATAACAAGTTAAAATAAGATTTTATATATAAAAATTTAATTTAAGAGTGATATTACGTTTTTTTTAAAATAAAAATTCATATTTATTATTGTTTAATAAATTTTAATTTAAAATTATTTATGTTGGTGAAGTTTATACTGCATTGTGTAATTATAAAGATGTTTTCTTAGTTTTTAATAATATAAATTTATCTTAGAGTTTGATTTATTATTGATTAATGAGATAGATCAAAAATTTTTATGTAATGTATTAATTCTATTATATTAAATAATCATTTCAAAAAAATATCTACATACTCAACAAATCTATAAATCCCAATGCATATATTTATTTTTTAAATTTAATTAAAAAAATTAATAAACATATGTAGTTAAATAACTGTATCTAATTCTTCTTTCATATACTCGGCTTTGGTGTAGAACACTTTGGTACTCTTCCACCTGCACTGAGATGAATACAGTTTACTGAGTAAATAAGACTTTTTGTGGGATCCATTTAGTGCTAAGTGACAAATTTATGAACACAGTGAGATATGACGACAAAAGTTTAGTGAATAAGTAGGTTTTTTTGTCGGAAACATTTAGTTCGAATTGACAACTTTAACAACACACTCGTAAAGTGAGTTAAGATGACTATTAAAGTTATCAAACTGAATTAAGTTTTACAATGCCGCATTTGTCCTTCACCAGAAATGTACAAGTTAGGCCAACGGTTATATATGATTCTTTACCGTGATTTCTGTGCAGAAAACCATTAAACGTGGTGCTAAATTGCTAAAATGACAAACTGAGAGTCATGAACTTGGTAAACTCTCAGTCAATTTATTGTAATTTAGCGGTGAAAAATGCCTTTCAAAGCTGCAATAATTTGTACTAAATTTGCAGGCTCTGCGTATGTAGCGATTTATACGAAAGATATGAAGATCACCGTAATTGTAGATGTAAATCCAGCGACCCTTACGACTAGTCTCTGAAAATTCGGATTTGACAGAATTTGTCATAATCGGGTCTTCTAAATAGCTGGAGAAGAAGCCCAAACAGTAAGCGTCCAAAAGAACCTGTTGTTGTTCCAACACGATGGTGATGGAGACAAATGATGTCTTCAAACTTATTTTGATGGTTAAAATGCCCTAGTGGAACTAGGAGAACTATATTGCATTTTTCCAAGAAAATAGAATAAATATAATTGTAAGCTTTGCTAAACAAGTTAGTACAGTTGTGTAATTTTAATTTTATATCAAACCATTGTTTTTTTAAACAAAAATATTATGACTTAGTTGGTTTTTTTTATTATTATAATTTTGTTAAAATAAAAGATTGATGATTATTTTTAATTGATCAAAGTCATAGTATCAATAATTTTTAACATAAATACAAATAAAAAATATAGGAAAATACATTATAAAAGAAAAGTTATTACTAAATTTTAACTTTTAATACAAATATAAATAAAAAATCTAAAAAATATATTTTAAAAGTTATTATTAAAATTTTAATATAACTTTACTTTTCTTAAGCAAAAAATCAGTTTTTTTCAACTAAAGCAATAACTTGATATTCATCAAAAGAATGAATTAAAGTTGCAATTGCTGTCAAGCTTTCCCTACAAAAACTCACAGATCTTTCAAAAACCAGGAAGATGATTCTTCAATCAAGTCTAAAGAGAAGACAAATGAGAAAATGCGCAAAAACTGAGGTCTATGTCTAATGTCTAAACCTTATGTAATATTGTTGTAATATCCCCCCTTCCACCTTAATTATTCTACAAAAGTAATGGTAAATGTACAATGTTTAACATAAGAACATACTAGATAATTTATTACTCTAAAGAAGAGAATGATTAAGGTTATCATTTTTGGGTAAAAAGGATAAAAGGAAAAATATCTCGGCTCGTTGCAATGGCATGTTGGAAAAACAGAATTCTTATCATTAAAATATATATTAGAGGTACCTACAAAACATTTTAGAATTAGGTAAGAGATCACCTTCCTGAATATACAACTTTTATTTATGGAAAAGTGGTATAACCACTCCAAAATGTCATTATTTTAAGATTGGTATGTTATTTTTTTCTCTAAAACATAATTCATATTATGTAAATTGTCAATTTATGAGGAAATAAATATGTAGAGGCATATTGTTCAAGGCTATTTTTCCAAAATTTTAAAAGTTAATTTTATATATTTTTTTTAAATTACGAAAGCCAATGAAGCCTTAAAACATCGAGTGTTGGTTCACCATATCATGGTCTGAACATCATCAATAAACCTTTTTTTTTTTAGCTTGTAGGTATTCTTGTACTCTTGTGCGGTTTCTTTTTCGTTTTCGAAATATGTAAGCCAATCAAAAGTTATTGGCCAAATAAACGACCTATGGTTTTTACAAATTCGACATGAGTGCAGTTAAAAATGAATTAAAAATAGAAAACAATAACAAATCTATTCAAAAAATATATAGTTAGAATCTGCAAACAAAGCTCAACAAGTGTGTGCAAGTTCATCAGTAGTGCACAAGTGGAGCATATGCAGAAATTGGTGTGTTCTGCCATAACGTAGAACGAGCCTCAAGGTTTGGCAATCCGAAGCTAATACCAAACTTGCAAGGGCGACAATTTTTTTTTGAATCCAAACACGTGTGCGTGTAACCCATCTAGAACTAAAGACATTTTATGTTTTAGAAAAAAATTATCTTAAAATTTATTTTAAAGTTTTATGTTATTGACCAATGATGGTCAAAGATGATTGTAATTGAATATTTTATTATTTAATAAATAAAAGAAGAGACACCTATCCAAACAGGTCTGTTCAAGAGTGTTCACTCACCCACTAGGAGGAATTATTTGGTGTAGAAGGCGAAAATGAAAAATGGCAGCAATGGCATTCACTTTCTAGTTGATGCAGGAGGCATCTTCCCTAAATTGTGGTCAAGTTCCCAAGAAAAGAGGAACTGAGCAGGAGGCTCATTAAATTTAAAAAACTGACCCAAAGACCTAGGCAAGCATATATCCATCGAATGAGGAGGAGGCTCACACAATTTACCTTGTGGATTTGCTGCATACTGAAAAGTTAAGCACACAAGAGGGTATTCGATGAGGGGAAAGCTAAAGTGAGATTGCTAGCAGTTTGCCTGCAAGTTGATTTGCTAAGTTATAGAGATAACAAAACCAACTTCTACACCTAGTCTTTGTTCTGGTGGTTCGATGAATAGCCTTGGGGGTCCTGAAGCAAGTAACTTGGCCGCTTTCAGGAGACGGTTGGGAGGAACGGTCTTCTTTGGATGTTTGTCCACTTCAAAAGGTAACAGGTTCTACATTGTTCTGGATTATTATCTTTAATTTGTTCTCTGTATATTTCTAAAAGATTTCATGAATCATGAATGTTTCCAAAACTATTATATTTTTTCGAAATAAAGTAGGAATATTTATTTTCCTGTAAATTATAAGTCAAGTACAAGAGAAATGAATTCTACTACTTGAACAGATTTTCACAGTGGAATATTTACTTGATTGAATTATAATTTTTAATATACTTAGAATTTGATTTTCTATTTACCTCTACGATAGGAAAAACCCACAACTCTCTGTTCAATTAGAGTATGTGCAGTAGTATAGAAGCCGAAGGGATAAATTACACATATAGTAGATTTATTATAGAATGGTAATATATATATATATATACTATTATTAGTAAATCAAATATGGAACATATCGGAACTAACAAGTTATGCAAATTCTAAATTATATTTTGTTCTCATATAAAAACCTTGCAATCGAAACCATCCATCCAAAACATATTATCTTAATCCTTTTATGTAGTAGGTAGACCAGGGTTCTCATAGCCCATATTTTTAACACAAGACTAAAACAACTTCAAATAAGAACAAAGCAAACAAAGATCGCATTCATCCAACCAAGGCAATTTTTAAAATAGAGCATATACAATTTAAAGAGATTCTCTAAATTTCACATAATGTAGGATTAAATTGAATCCATAAATCAAACATAACCTTTCTAACTTAATTAAACAGACTTGGAAATAATTTGCGTTGGCATCAATCAAATGTTCAAACCATAGGGTTTACCATTCCAAGAGTTTATATATTTAAAACTACTAAGCACAATTTATCAATTACACTACAACATAACTCATTGGCACCTACCCTGTAAACGATGAAGCTCTCTTTTGAATATAAATCTATGTAAGAGTACTGAAACCCTACTCCTGTTTAATGTTGTAAGAATTTTCCATAACTCCAATTAAAAACCAGAATCGCAACATTAAATTCTAAACGCAGACGAGGCAAGTCTTAGCCATTTAGTTATACAAAATTCATATAGAACAGAGGTAATCTCTTTAATATAACAGAGTATTCTTTCCACAACTAGGGAATCACCCAAACTAAACAAAAATAGGTCACGTTATCTAAACACCCTAGTGTTTACTTCTTTAATAAACAAAACCCACATGTGGATAGGTAAAACAGAGATTCACTTTCAACTGAAGTGAATTAAAACAAAGTTTAAACATATTCAAAATTCTGGAAATTACAAATAAAATATGTTGGGATCAAATCCCTTAACCAAGCACATATTTGCATTGAGGGCATTGACCAGTTTCTATTTTAAAAAAAGAAACAAAATCATTCTCTTCCATTTTGGCAAATAACATATTCATACACAGAAAAACAGTTTAAACCACTACGAAATTCAAACAGAAGTAAAAACGCAATAGCTGTAAGACATTTTATTTATCCAAAAGTATTATAGTAAGGGTTTGTAGATAGCGCAGAGACCTTAAGTTAGCCTTCCACACAAGACACCAAGGTCTAGAAGCTAAAGAGTTCCAAAACAAAATTTTAAACTCTGTGTCGTGGGTTTACTTAATCATTATACATATTGAAACATTTGGGGGAAACCCCAACTTAATATTTTTAGCCCAGAATCATTACAGTACAACAATGTTGTTCTTAACCATTGGAAGGTCACCTCATGGCTTCCAAAACATAGAAAAAACCCCTAAAAGGACCAACGCTGGCAGCAATAACAACATAACGAAAAGGGGCCAACTCGTCACATTTTTGCTTGGCACATTATAAACTTAAACCAGACCCATAATAACACATGCAAAGTTGAACAAGGTTGTTCCAGGTAGGATCGGGGCTTACCGAGACTCCGAGACTGCTTAAACCCTGGAGCCCTCCACCTTCACTCCTCTAAGCTCTTAACATGACCAGATAACTCCATGGTAAAGCAAGAACCTCCTGAAAGTAAACATAAACACAAATGCATTGGTAATTGTTCCATTTTGAAATGTAATTGAAATGCTTAAAAAAAAAGAATGAAGAACAACATATAATGTTACCTCCGCAAACAAGCTACTTCTGCTCAAACAACGTTTGACCCATTCACTAAATGTTGTGTGGAGTTTATCCACAGCCATGGCGGTCGAGAGCTCAACTCTTCCAATACAAAGCAAATGAACAATAGGGTTCGATATAACCCTTACCAAGGAGTTAGGGTTTTATCATTGAGTGGATCCAAGCTGTAATCCACTACCTTTTTAATACTTACTCTCCTCTATAGTATTGATTCCACAAATAAACTTCATTTTAATGTCTTCGAAGTTGTAGCTAGGATAATCCTTTATCATATAGTTAGTAGTCGATTGTTGGCTTTTATTTGATGCTTATAAACTCATATCTAGGGAAACTTTAAACCTTAGTAAATATTTCAATCTCCAACATTTATTTGGTAGTTAGGGTCCTTACCTGGAACAAGAACAGGTATTTCAACATGCATTAGCTTTTACGAAAGCTAAGTAAGCCCAGGACCTCATTGAAATACATCCTTCATCAAAAGAAAACATATTAAGCATTACAGCTGCAAGAACACTCCTTCAAGCAAAAGGAACATAATAAGCATTCCATAGTAAGAGCTATGAAAACGAATATACAGTAAAAGTAGGATGTATGAAGAATAGTAAATAAACATCGACTTTTAATACATGAGATAAATAAGTAAAACTTGTACTGCACCAAGGTGATGTTAAATAAGTACGAGTGTGCACCCCGACAGATTTCAAATAAGAAGCAAATCTATAACAACTTAAAGGGTAGTTTAGTAATTACAACATATACAAAAAAAAATTATTATGGATTTTTGAGTCATTACATGTGGTATTAGAGCGCGGTTACAAACACTAGGCCTGAAATTTGGCTCAACTCATGCGTTCAATATAAAACAGAAAAACAAAATTTACTGACTTATGTTTAAATTATTTCTGTACAGAAATATAAATTTCTATTTTGCGGGAAATGGAAGGAGTAGAGGCATCTTCTGAGGATGGAACACATCACAGTCATGAACATGAAAATGTTAATAACGATAATATATATGGGTGGAATTGAATAATGATAGAAATAATAACTCAACAGAATTACTCCAAACTATGACAGACCTAAAATCTGAAATACAAAATGTTAAGGAAGATAATGGAAGAATTCTGATGGCACGAGAAGAATTAAATCATGTATTGCTGAGTAAATTACATAATGAAGAGAAGGATAAAAGGAAAGAACCTGAATCTAAATTTGGAACTATATCTTACAAATGTAAAGGTAAAAAGTTAGAATTTTCTGATAATGAAAGTAATTCCTCCATGGAAATTAAGGTTAAGTCACATAGAGAGAAATATAAATATTCTAGTGAAAGTAGTGACAGTGACAACAACCCTAAAGAAAGAGAATATAAACCTTATGAAGAAATTTTGGGAAAGTATAAAAATATAAAACCACCAATGTTTAATGGTGAGGTAGAAAAATGAGAAGAAGCCGAGGCATTGCTGTTTGGGATGAAAAAGTGTTTTCAAATTTATAATTACTCTGACAGGATGAGGGCTAAGATGGCTATTCATAACTTAACTAGAGAAGATGATATTTGGTGGTAGGACATAAAAAGAGTGAAAAACATTAAAGAAAAGTATGTACCTTGGAGTACCTTTAAAAAATACTTTAAGAGGATTTTTTTGTCTGAACAATATTGCAAGGAAAGGGCTAAGGAATTTTATGACTTGAAGCTAGGTTAATTGACTATGAAGGAACTAAGTAGTAAATTTTTAATTTTATTACGATACATACCTTATATCATTGACGAAAAGCCCAAGATACAGAGGTTTCTAAGTTGTTTACCTCTTACCTTTAAGGACAGGATTGAATATGGTAATCCAAAAACCCTTGAGGAAGCCATGACAAAATCTAATTTATGTTATGATCAAAGCATAAACAAAAGAGAAGGTGTACCTAACGGGAAAGAAAAAAGATCAAATAATTTTGAACAAAGAAGGAAGAGTTTTAAGTTCAACATAAATTTTGGAAATAATTCCCGAAATTATCCTAAGAATAATTATCAAAGGACAAACTTTAAGGGTAATACACAGCATAATTTTTCAGCAGTAAAGAATAGAGACATACCTAGTATTTATGCTAAAAATATTGAACAAAGAGAACCTGTAAAATTATAGGAATGTCAAGGACCTCATTATGCAACAAATTGTCCTAATAGAAAAAGAAATCTCAGTAATGTGCATACAGTACATGAAGAAGCAACTATTGGTGACATAGCAAACGAGATGCCCAGAATTAATGCAACACTGTAGAATCGACAAGATGATCACCAGACATCTATGGTTGAGATTGAAGGTATGATAAAGAACAAACCAATATCTATTTTGATCGATCGAGGTGCTAGTTTAAGCTATGTGTAACCTAGTATATCATAAAGGTAATTTGCAATTGAATAAGTTTGAAAATCCTTGGTTGGTACAATTAGCTACAGGAACTAAAAGAAAGGTAGTTAGCTATGTTAAAGATTGTGAAGTGTTTATGAGTCAATTCAAAACTCAAGTGAAATTGAATACGTTACCTATAGGATCATATGATGCTTTAATAGGTATGGATTGGATGGAAAAACAAAGATTAGTTTTAAATTCTTTTGAGAAAACATTTACATGCTTAAATGAAAAAGGAGAAACTATCATAGTGAAAGGAATTCCTAGGAAGGTTTCTGTTAGACAGATTTCAGCATTACAAATGAAAAAGGCTATATGTAAAGGTTGTAAAGTTTTCACTGTACATGTAATGAATGATGAACACTTGAATAAAAAAGATAAATTAAAAATTGAAGACATACCAATCTTAAAATAATTTTTAGATGTATTCCCAAAAGAGATTCTAGGATTACCTCCAAAAAGAGAATTGGATTTTACTATTGAGTTGGTACCTGGAGCTGTACCGAATTCAAAGGCACCTTACCAGATGAATATCTTAGAACTTAATGAACTAAAACTACAATTGAAGGAGTTAATAGATAGAAATTATATAAGACCGAGTGTATCTCCTTGGGGAGCACTTGTCATATTTGTTAAAAAGAAAGATGGTACCTTGCGCCTGTGTATAGATTATCGTCAGTTAAACAAGATGACAATTAAAAAAAGATATCCATTACCCCACATAAATGATATGTTTGATCAAGTACGTGGGGAAACGATATTTTCAAAGATAGACTTGAGATATGGATCTCATCAAGTCAAAATTAAAGATGAAGACATATTTAAAACTGCATTTAGAACCCGTTACGGGCATTTTGAGTTTCCAGTTATGCGTTTTGGGCTAACAAATGCTCCAACAGTTTTTATGTGTTTAATGAACAATGTCTTAAATAAATATTTGGATAAATTCGTAATTGTTTTCATCGATGACATACTGATTTATTAAAAAACAAAGGAAGAAAATGATGAACATTTGCAGATAATATTACAAGTTCTAAGATAACATAAATTATACGCTAACTTCAGTAAATGCGAATTCTTTAAAGATAAGATAAAATATTTAGGTCATGTGATATCCAAAGAAGGAATCTCACTTGACCCGGATAAAATAAGAGCGATAAGTGAATGGCATGTCCCTAAGGATGTAACAGATGTGTGATCATTCATGGGAATTATAGGTGATTACCAAAAATTCATAGAAGGATTTTCGAGAATTGTGAATCCTATAACATCGTTACAGAAAAATGGAAAGAAATTTGTATGGGATTTAAAAAGTGAAGAAAGATTTAAAAAGTTAAAAGAATTATTAACTACTGCACTTATCTTAAAAATATCAGATCCAAACAAAGACTTCGTTGTACACACTAATGCATACAATAAAGGCTTAGGTGGAGTTTTAACTCAAGAAGGTCATATAATAGCATATGAATCAAGAAAATTAAAAATACATGAAAATAATTATGCTAGTTACGATTTAGAGTTGGCTATTGTAATTCAAGCCTTCAAAATGTGGCGCCATCATCTAATCGGTAGAAGATGTCTATTAATGATTGATAACATAAGTTTAAAATATTTCTTTGATCAACAAAATCTAAACGCCAGGAAAGCAAGATGGTTAGCTTTCCTTAGAGAATATGATTTTGAAATCAAGCATATAAAAGGGAAGGAGAATAAGGTGGATGATGTTTTTTGCAGAAATGAAAGAGTAAATTTTATAGTTGCTGTTAGCAACTAAAAAATAGAGTTGGAAGATAAGTTTGAAGATGGAATACAAATGGATAAAAATTATCACAATTTAAAAGAAAAAGTTTCAGAAAACAAATCTGAAAATATAAAAATAGATTTCAGTTTTAATGAGAAAGGTTTAATGCTGTATAAAAACAGATTTTACGTACCTAATATACCAGAAATTAAATTACTGATCTTAAATGTTCACAAGAGTCCTTACTCAGGACATCCCGGTTACCAAAAAAAGATAGCAATGTTAAGGAAAGATTATTTGGCGTAACATGAATAATGAAGTAGCTGAATATATAACTAGGTGTATTGAATGTTAGCAGGTTAAAGCTGAGCATCAACACCCAGCGGGTCTATTGCAGTGATTACCAATCCTAGATTGGAAATGGGAAATTATCAGTATTGATTTTATAACAGGACTACCTAAAAATCAAAAGAAAAATGGTTCTGTGATGGTAGTAGTAGATAAACTTAGAAAAGAAGCTCACTTTATACCTGTTAAATCTACTTATAAGGCTACTAATATTGCTCATGCCTTTATGAAACAAGTTTTTTCGTTTGCATGGAATTCCTAAGGTAATATTTCTGATAGAGATTCTAAGTTTACTGGTAATTTCTGGAAGTCATTGTTTAAAGGTTTGGACACTAAATTAAATTTTAGTACAGCTTATCATCCACAAACGGATGGACAAATTGAAAGAGTAAATCAAGTTTTAGAATATATGCTCAGGATGTATGTTAGGGATCAACCAAACAAATGGGAAGAATATTTTCTTTTGGTTGAGTTTTCTTATAACAATCATTATCAAGCTTTAGCTAAACTTAGTCCTTTTGAAATACTGTATGGTCAGAAGTGTAATACTCCCATTTCATGGAGTAATCTAGTCGACAGATTGATGTTAGGACCAGAATTCTTGAAAGAAATGGAACTAATGGTTAAACATGTACAAAGAAATATGAAAATTGCACAAGAAACACATAAGAGTCATGCAGACCTTAAACGAAATCAGAAATAATTTCAAGTAGGTTAGCATGTCTTTGTCAAGGTAAAGCCCCAAAAAGTCTCTTTCAAGTTGGGAATTTGTGCTAAATTAGCACCCAGGTATTGTGGACCATTTGAGATATTGTTAAGAGTTGGACTAGTGGCTTACCAGTTAGATTTGCCACCTAACCTCAAAGTACATAATGTGTTTCATATTTCTATATTAAAAAAATATGTACATGATGCTACTCATGTAAGTGATTGGAATTTTATCCAGGTAGAACCAGAAGGAGATTTTTAGGTGGAACCATATTGTATCCTCGGCATGAGAGAATTTTACTCTGGAATTGCACCATTGGATAGGTAAACGTGTAATGGAAGCACCTTAGTCCGGATGAGGCCACCTGGGAATTGGAGAGTCATATGCAGGAAGCATATCCAATTTTGTTTCAGGAAGACTCAGAAGATACTTAAACAACATCGAGGATGGTGTTAAACTTAAGAGGGGGTGTTTGTAACCCACCTAGAACTAAAGAGATTTTATGCTTTAGAAAAACATTATCTTAAAATTTATTGTAAAGTTTTATGTTGTTGACCAAGGATGGTCAAAGATGACTGTAATTGAATATTTTATTATTTAATAAATAAAAGAAGATACACCTATCCAAAGAGGACTGTTGAAGAGTTCTCACTGACCCACTAGGAGGAATGATTTGGTGTAGAAGGAAAAAATGACAAATGGAAGCAACAACATTCACTTTCTAGCTGATGCAGGAGGCATCTTCCCTAAATTGTGGTCATGTTCCCAAGAAAAGAGGAACTGAGCAGGGGACTCATTAAATTTAAAAAACTGACCCAAAGATGTAGGAAAGCATATATCCATCGAATGAGCAGGAGGCTCACACAATTTACCTTGTGGATTTGCTGCATACTGAAAAGTTAAGCACATAAGAGGGTATTCGATGAGAGGAAAGATAAAGTGAGATTGCCGACAGTTTCTCTTCAAGTTGATTTGCTGAGTTACAGAGATAAAAGAACCAGATTCTACACCCAGTATTCGTCCTGGTGGTTCAGTGAATAGGCTCGGATGTCCTGAAGCAAGTAACTTGGTTATTTTCAAGAGACAATTGGGAGGAACGGTCTTCTTTGGATGTCTTTCCACTTCGAAAGTTAACCGGTTCTACATTGTTCTATATTATTATCTTTAATTTGTTCTCTGTATATTTCTGAAAGATTTCATGAATGATGAATGTTTCCAAAAGTATTATTTGTTTTCGAAAAAAAGTAGGAATATTTATTTTCCTATAAATTATAAGTCAAGTACAGGAGAAATTAATTCTACTGCTTGAACATATTTTCATAGTAGAATCTTTACTTGACTGAATTATCATTTTTAATATACTTATAATCTGAGTTTTTGTTTACCTGTACAATAGGAAAAACCTACAACTCTCTGTTCAATTAGGGTATGTACAGTAGTATAGAAGTCGAAGTTCTAAATTGCACATATAGTAGATTTATTATAGAATGGTAATATATATATAATATATATCTATGTACTATTATTAATAAATCAAATATGGAACATATCCATGAACTAACAAGTTATGTAACTTATAAATTTAATTTGTTCTCATATAAAAACCTTGCAATTGAAACCATCCATCCGAAACATATTACCTTAATCCTTTTATGTAGTAGGCAGACCAGGTTTCTCATACCCCATATTTTTAACACAAGACTAAAAAAACTTCAAATAAGAACAAAGCAAATAGAGATCGCATTCATCCAACCAAGGTGATTTTTAAAATATAGCATATACAATTTAAAGAGATTCTGGAAATTTCACATAATGTAGGATGAAATTGAATCCATAAATCAAACATAACCTTTCTAACTTAATTAAATAGATTTGAAAATATTTCGCATTGGCATCGGTCAAAGATTCAAACCGTAGGGTTTACCATTCCAAGATTTTATATATTTAAAACTACTAAGCACAATTTATCAATTACATTACAACATAACTCATTGGCGCCTACCCTGTAAACGATGAAGCTCTCTTTTGAATATAAATCTATGTAACAGTATTGAAACCCTAGTACTGTTTAATATTGTAATAATTTTCCATAACTGCAATTAAAAACCAGAATAACAAAATTAAATTCTAAACGCAGACGAGGAAAGTCTTAGACATTTAGTTATACAAAATTCATATAGAATAGAGGTAATCTCTTTATTATAATGGAGTATTCTATCCACAGCTAGGGCATTACCCAAACTAAACAAAAATAGGTCACGTTATCTAAACACCCCAGTGTTTACTTCTTTAATAAACAAAATCCACTTGTGGATAGGTAAAATAGAGATTTACTTTCAACTGAAGCAAATTAAAACAAAGTTTAAACATATTCGAAATTCTAGAAATTACAAATGAAATATGTTGGGATCGAATCCCTTAACCAAGAACATCTTGCATTCAGGGCATTTCCCAGTTTTTATTTTAAAAAAAGAAACAAAATCATTATTCTTCCATTTTGGCAAATAACATATTAATACACAGAAAAATAGTTTAAACCACTACAAAATTCAAACAGAAGTAAAAACGCAATAGTTGTAAGACATTTTATTTATCCAAAAGTATTACAGTAAGGGTTTGTAGACAGTGTAGAGACCTTAAGTTATCCTTCCACACAATACCCGAAGGTCTGGAAGCTAAAGAGTTCCAAAACAAACTTTTAAACTCTGTGTCGTGGGTTTACTTAATCAGTATACATCAAAACATTTGGGCGAAACACCAACTTAAGATTTGTATCCCATAATCATTACAATATAGAAATGATATTCTTAACCATTGTAAGGTCACCTCATGGCTTCCAAAACATAGAAAAAACCCTTAAAAAGACCAACGCTGGAAGCACTAACAACATAATGAAAAGGGGCCAACTCGTCACATTTTTGCTTGGAACATTATAATCTTAAACCAGACCCATAATAACACATGAAACGTTGAACAAGGTTTTTCTAGGTAGGCTCGGGCTTACCAAGACTGCTTAAACCCTGGAGCCCTCTACCTTCACTCCGCTAGGCTCTTAACAGGACCAGAGAACTCCATGGTAGAGCAAGAACCTCCTGAAAGTATACACAATCACAAACATGTCAATAATTTTTCCATTTTGAAATGTAATCGAAATGCTTCGAACAAAAATATGAAGAACAACATAGAATTTTACCTCTGCAAACAAGCTACTTCTGCTCAAATCACGTTTGACCCATTAACTAAATGTTGTGTGGAGTTTATCCACAGCCATGGTGGCCGAGAGCTCAACTCTCCCAATACAGAGCAAATGAACAATAGGGTTCGATACAACCCTTACCAAGGAGTTAGGTTTTTACCATTGAGTGGATCCAAGCTGTAATCCACTACCTTTTTAATACTTACTCTCCTCTATAGTATCGAGTTCAGAAATAAACTTCCTTTTAATTTCTTCGAAGTTATAGCTAGGTAATCCTTTAACATATAGTTAGTAGTCGATTGTTAACTTTTATTTGATTCTTGTAAACTCATAGCTAGGGAAGTTTTAAACCTTAGTAAATATTTTAATCTCCGACCTTTATTTGGTAGTTACGGTCCTTACTTGGAACAAGAATAGGTATTTCAACATGCATTAGATTTTACGAAAGCTAAGTAATCCCAAAACCTCACTAAAATACATCCTTCATCAAAAGAAAACATATTAAGCATTACAACTGCAAGAACACTCCTTGAAGCAAAAGGAACATAATAGTCATTCCATCATAAGAACTATGAAAGTTGATATACAGTAAAAGTAGTATGTATGAAGAATAGTAAATAAACATCGAATTTTAATACATGAGATAAATAAGTAAAACTTCTACTACACCAAGGTGATGTTAAATAAGTATGAGTGTGCACCCCGGAAGATTTAAAATAAGAATCAAATCTATAAAAACCTGAAGGGTTGTTTAGTAATTACACCATATACAAAAAAACATTATTATGGATTTTTGAGTTGTTACAGTGCGCGCATGCGTTTCTGCATGCACGCGTTCTTTTCTACACCTTGATTTTTATCTATCTCTCCCTAAATCCCCCCTCCCTCTCTATAAACCCACCCCCCCTCTCTTCTTATCCACTCAATTCCCCCCTGTCTCTTCCACCCTACCCAATACTTCCTCCCTCCCTCACCCCTCTCTTCTCTTCTTGACCACAAGGGTAAGAGATATATTATTACACAAAATCACTAACTCGTATTATTCTCATGTACATATAAATCTTCATCCTTGTAATCATAATTCCATGAATCCTATATATCAATCCCCAAACCCTTGACCATTAGTCCCTAGCCACTGCAATCCCTAGTCCCTAGTACAACTAACCATCATAATTCTTGGCCCACTATAATCCTAAACTAGTATAGCCCCTAAAACTCCTAAATACTAACACATAATGATATATATCCCTTAACCCCTATAATCATAACCACGTAATCCTGACATCTAAAGTGTCTAGTCATATAAAAATTAACCCCTAACCCTTATAACCTCTAATTCTCACCAACCCTAAACTCTATCATCAAACACCCAACCCTTAAAACCTATAACCCATAGCTAGTTTAGAGAGATAATTAGAGAGAGAGAGACCTGAACCTTGGACCCTAAAGGAATATTCTATCCAGAAAGAGCTATGATGATTTCCTCCACTAACCACACATGACCTCTTAATGATATCATTGGCCTATGATTAAGCATTTCGATACCATGAAGTGGTTTTGATCAATATGTATGTGCCTAATCAAGGCTTTGGGAATAATGTTTTATTGAAGAATGTCATTCCTTTGGCCATAAAGAAACCACTTAGAAATCCAAGTCCATGAACAATGTCTAAAAGCACCAAACAAGACTTACAGGGGTATCCATTGTGTTATGTATCCAAGTTTTGAGGACTTAGGGCATCGGACATTGTCAAGAGAGGAGACCTAAGACTTGGACCTTAAAGGAATCTTATATCCATCTAGGGATAAGAACGTTACCTACACCAACTACACATGGCCTCTTGAGGTATCATTGTCCTGTGATTGAGGATGGAAGTACCATTATATGGTTTTTAACTTAGTATCTACATGTCTTAGGGCCTTGGAATTGGTTTTCCAGGGAAGAATACCATGCATTTGGCCCTAAATAAACCATGGAGGCATCCAAATCAATGAGAAATTCCTCAAGGAACAATGCATTACCTCATAGGGATATATGTGGAAATATGTATCTATGTCTTAGGGCTTTAGGACCTTGGACATAGTCAAGGGAGGAGAGTTGATCCTATGGACCTAAATGGATCTTCTAGACATCTAAGGATAAGAATATTTCATCCCCCAACCATGTGTGACATCTTGAGGGTGTTAACACCCAAATTAACCCCCAAGGTTGTGAAGAGGGCAATATGGGGTAACCCCTAACCACTTTAGAACTGTGCTACTGACCTAGCACAGTCTGAGAGGGCCCTCTACAAACACATGAAAGACTGGAAATAATCAAAGGTGTCAACAATGAAAACATACACCAACATTCATCACTCAAGATATTCAATCAATAACATACATAGAAGGTTAGACTTCTATTACGACATATTTCTTTTCATAAATTGTGGTTGGAAAATAGCATGGATCTATATTTAGCCAATGGAGTCAATTTAAACAGAACATGAACATCATTGACAAATTTTGTAGATACACTCATACAGGGGAAAGGTAGCTACCAGCTCACAGTCAAAATGCTTTTAGTTGGTGATTTAGAAGAGAAATGAACAGTCGATCAATATAAAGCATGGTAAACATGAATTCTATACCGACTTTAGCAGAAAATAGTTGTGAAGTGCTTGGTATGATCTGAACAGAGCATAATTTCTATGAATTCCATTCAAATACTACACTAAACCAAACACGAATAAGCAATTACAAAATGGATTGAAAAAGAAAGAAACACAATTCACATGGGAAAAGAGAAGGAACAAAACACCTCCTAGGCTCTGTCAACTTTATTAAAAAACAGCTCAAAAGATTACACAGAGCAATATACTAATCTCCAAAAAGTTTTCAACCATTATCCTTTCAAGTACATAGCATATATATCTTTCTAGGGCCCTCTGCTTGACTTGTTTGGACAAGAAAACAGTTACAACAAAAATGACACCTCATCAAGATGCATTCGCCACTATCAAAAACGGGCGAGCAAGCCTAACTGCTTTCTTTCACATTTACCAGTCTTCTTACTAAATGTCAACTAACTTTAAGATAAAAACAAAAGATAGTAAAGCGGTTGCACCAGCTAGCTATTCCCAATAGTTTCCTCAAAAAATATTACAAATTACTTTTAGAAATAAAAATGTCTCAGGAGTCTTTGAAAATGACAGCAATTCTTCGAAAATAAAAATAATGGCTACCAAGAAACATGAGATGGGTATTTCATCTTCCCATATTTCTCCACATAGTTCCATTGATCAACCGTGATGCTCTCATGCAACACCATTTCTTTCACTAGTACTCTCAGCTCCATGTTCTCTTCATTGGACAGGATGGGGGCTCCTTCGCTTAGGCTCTTCAGCAGGTTCATGATCTCGAAATCCTCGGCAAGCTTTTCCAATAGTATTTTTCCTGTGAGAATCTCACTTACCCTATGCAACTTTTTGTGATCCATCTTTATGGTGCACAACAGGTTCGTGTAGTCGTTGTGGAAGATGAGGTCGTTGTCTTCATTCCAAAAGGAGGGTAGCCCCTTTTGGAATACTTGCTTAAACTTTCTCTTTATACCAACGATCTAATTCGCCATTGCTGCACAGCGGGCCTTGATATTTTCCACATGAGTGTATCTACCTAGTGTCTTCCTCTCCCAAGCGATTGCTCCAACTCTGTTTTTTATCCCCAATGCAACCAACTCCTCTTCTGGTAAAACCCTCAGAAAATCTATAGCATCTTGAGCTATTTCCTTTGGCCTTAAGCTTATATTTTCTCACGTGGATGCACATCTTTTTAAGGCTTCCCTTATCAAATTATCCCTAGCTCTTATGGAGGATAAATAAGGCTTGAGGCTGGTGGCAGTCTCGATAATAATATCCCAGATCAAGTGTTTGCATCCCTGCATCAAGATCTGCCCAATTACCTGGGGGATGAACCTTTGATTTGTTTCCACCAGTCCCTTATTTTTACTCTGCAATCCCTTTATTTCTTCCTCCATTTTCATGTTCTGCTCTTCCAATTCCTAAGCCCTTTCCTTCAATTACTTAATTTCTACTTCTTTCAAATTGACCTGAGACATAGCTCATGAAAGGTTTTCAGCACTATTTTCATCTACATCTTGACTTATCTTTGACGGCTGCGTGCCCAAGATGGGCAAGTTATCTTTCATATCCTCAACTTGCATTTCCAAACTTAGCTTCTCTTTCTCCCAATCTACTTTCTTCTCAGGAAAGTTCAACAATTATGCTCATCTTTCACTGAGCTCTTTGGATAGGGCCTCCTTCTCCTGCTCTAATTTAGACACTTCAGAAGCCTGAATTAATTGAGTGCTCAAGACTTTTGCCTTCTTTTGCAATGTTTGGATTAAGATTTCTTTCTCTGTCAGCAACTTTTGGGTATCCTTGCCACCACCATCACTAGCAACCAAATCGAGCTGTAATTTCTTAACCAGCTGTTGGTGAGCCTTGTTTCCCAGCTTCTCCTGTTTTAACTGGACATCCATCTTGCTGACAATTCCCTCTAGCTTCTCAACTCTTAATACTTCCTATATATAGTCCTCGTAAATAACCTCCACGATTTGTTTATGTAAATGGACCTTGTCGGGGGATGATATACTTTTAAAATAATATTTCACTTCAGTTAATTTGCTAGGTGTAGTGACTGCCACATTCAGAGTGCCTTCCTTTATATTCCAGCTAGTCACCAGAGCAACATTTTACTTCAACAGGCTCCGAACATTGGGTAGAAAGTTATAAACAAACTGAGTGGAAGTCTTGTCTTGAGCATATTGTTCAAACATCTCATCTCTTGACGAGAACTTGCTTGTGTCCCCGCTTCCACTGCCTTCCCGAAAGTTGTATTCTAATACCTGTACACTGGGGATTGGAATTTCCCCCTCTTTACCACCTTCACTATCCATCAAAATATCTAAATATGGCTGTATCCCAGCTAATCCCTGATCCTTAGTTCTGAGTCTCTTTCCTCCCTCTTCATCATATTCATCTAGGATTTCCTGCAGACTTCTTTTCTCTCCCACTTCCATGCCCTTAGGTATAGTCTCCACCTCTATCGCCATTTCCAGCAACGTGAGTTGTTCTCCTTGCAAAGTAGGTGCTGCTTCCACCCCGGGCTCGTATTGCAATAGGTTCTTTCCTCCTAACGACCCCTCCACCTCCTTGTGCTCAAACCCACTAAGGTTACTCAATTTTCGTCTTCCAGAAATGATGTGACAAGGGTCGTAGTCCATGACAATATCCTTTCTGAATTCGAAATATTCTAACAAACTCTGCACCTATGAAACAACTTCCTTACTCTTTACACTAAATGGACCGATGGCCCAAGGATACTTTAAATCGATTCTGTTTTTGAACTTTGTAAAATGTTCATCCTCTAGGGTTAACTTCTGCCTGATAAATTCTAAAGAAAAAATACTCAATATTAAGAAGGCGTGCAGTATGTAGGGTTCATGCACGAACCCATACATCCTGATGACAGTAGAGTCCTTTGATAAAAACCAATCCCCCACGGTGACCTCCTTTTTTAACTGCAATAAGGTCTTCATTTCAGGCAAGACCCTTGGCAGTTCTTCCCCAAAAAATAATTTGTACAATACACACAATATAGAATTCATGCAATTGAACATGCTCTCCTCCAGTGTACCGGCATAAACTTCTGGTGTGAAATGCAATTCATTCTGGTTACTGACCATGATTAGCTTCATTAAATGGGCTTGAAACCGGAAACATCTAGTACTTGGAAAAATAGCGAAATGAGAGTTAATGGCCTCCACCATAAATTCTTCAAACCCAAGACTTGGAACAAACTCATAATTGACTAGGGGTGAACTGACACTTATCTTGTATAGTAGACTTAACTGCAACTCTGTCCCAAACCTATCACTATCAAGACCTAAAAACTATGCGAGTAATGAAAGGACTAACTGGGTATTGGCATTGAACAGGTAAACATCTAATGGGTATGGGGTTTCCTCAATCTCCAGGTCCGGCTTGAGGCAAGTGGTCAAAAAAGCTTGCGGAGTCTCAGGAGGGATTTGGCGATAGAGGGTTACAATTGTTTCTACAGAGAAGCCCTCAGACTCTAGTGTTTGCGGCTCTGGATTTCAAATGAACGACGCACGATTGACGGTTCTATGGAACAGACGATTCTACTTTGTCGATTATCAATGATGACTCTTTGGGACCCTTCATAATTAGACGTACACCAGGAGACAAACTCAGGAAATGACATGATTTGGTCTAAACAAAACATAATGAATGAATATTGAAATACCCTATGTACATATTTGCCCCTATCTTGTAGATGCTTCAGCCTTCTCTTAATTTTGGCTATGGGTAGCTAGGTAACTGTGTCAAAAATGTTACAGCCCCTGTCTTCCAGGGTACTCCTAACCCTACTCGTGCTTACGACTGAATCTTCTTCCATTATTTTACTGCGAAAACACTTATACTATTGATGAATTCAGTCGAAAAAGGGCCTACCTATTGTTGATGTATGTGTAACTTCGGAATATATTTCATCTATGTATTTTATATATATTTATTGTACCCTTATTAGAGATGTGTCATTACTCTATAAGGAAGTGTCGTCATGTGGATTGACACGTGTCGCAAGTGTGTGTACTTGGCAACGGGTTATTAGACCACCGTGTGTGGGGTCGGCCCTAAATTATATATTATATTATGGATGTACCTAGCTAGACAAGTCGGCCCCATAAGGTCAATGGGAAAACAAGTTAGTATAAATAGAGATCGGGAGATCTCTATTTTGATCATTCGGAAAGTCACATTTCTCTCACTCAGAAAGTGGCGCACTAGTGAGGAGGAGGATCATCTGCTACTAGGAGACTATCTCAAGTATATTTTGGTTGTACTTTGGTTGAGCCATTGCTCTCTCTATCTCTGAGGAAGTTGTGGGGTTTTTCACCTTAGGGTTTCCCCCACGGAAACTCTATGTCTCTTGTCTCTCATGCTTTTGATTCTTGTGATGCTTTTCATGCTTATTGTGATTGTTATGCATTGATATACTGTATATGTTATTCTCTTAGTAAAGATCCAAGACTATTGTGAATTAATGCTCAAAATCTAACATGGTATCAGAGCTAACCTGAGAAGAAGACAATTTGTAGTGATGGAAACTTGAGTTTCTTGTTTATTGGGTTTCTCTCCACAGATTTTGGAAAAGAAGTATAGTATATTGACTCTACTCATCAAGGAGAATCTATCTGTCCAATAAGAATTCAATTCTGAGCATTTTCAAATTTGGCCATAAAAATTAGGGTTTCCACAAAAATACGAATTTCTGAAATATGAAGACATAGCTGGAAGCTCCTTGCAAAAATCAAAGTTTAGAGATTTGGATCGAGATTTTTGGCTGGGTATATCTCGAGGAAGCTCATACCCTAATTCAGGGCTCTCTCTAATGAACCCGGGAGGACAAAAAGGAAAATCTGAAGGGTAAAGCTTTGTTGATCTCAAATTCTGAATACACCAAGCTGATCAGCTCATCAAGTCGCATCTTTCTATCCTTTCAGAAAGTTGAAATTCACATTTTGAATTTTTAAGGTTTTTTCGACAAACCCTAATCCGGGACCAGATCCAGTTTTCAGCATTTCAAGTGGTAAGACCTAAATATTTTCTATTTCCATTTGAAGTACTCTTTAATATGTCTCACCACACCAAGCTTGAGGATAAGCTTGAAGGAGCTGATAATTTCTGAGCTTGGAAGTATAGGATTGGGTTAATCCTGCAAGAAAATGAGTTGGACTCATATGTAAAAGAAGACATCCCTATCCCAGAGGATGAAGAGGCTAAGGTATTGCATAAGAAGAACTTGGTCAAGGCAAAGAGAATCATTGTTGATTCTATCAAAGACCATCCCATGCCCCATGTGTCTTCTCTAAAGACACCCAAGGAGATGTTTGACTCTTTGACCAAGCTATTTGAAGGGAAGAACATAAATCGAAAGATGACCCTGCAAAACCAATTGAAAGGAGTAAAGTTTCAGAATGGAGAAACCATTCAATCTTATTTTTCAAGGGTCTCCCAGATCAAGGAACAACTAGAAGCAGTGGATGAAATGGTGGAGAATGGTGAAGTGGTGATGACGACTCTAAATGGCCTACCCAGGTCATGGGATTCCTTTATTCAAGGAATTTGTGCAAGGAAGAAGTTGATCTCCTTCAACAGATTGCAGGAAGAATGCTCTCAAGAAGAAGCTAGGCTTGTGGCCCGAGAAGAAAAGATGGAAAATGAAGATCAAGCTCTCACAGCACATGCCAGGAAAGCCAAGTCCAAGAAGGAATCATCTCATAACAGGAAATTCTCACACCACAATTATCATAAAGATAAGAAAGATCTCATATGCTTCAATTGCAATGAGAAGGGACACTTTACTTCAGATTGTCCCAAGAAGAATAAAGACAACAACAACTTCAACAACAAGAAGAAGAATAAGAAAAGAAGATATCATGCTCATGATGCCGAAGATGATGAACCCCCAAAGAAGAAGGCTAGGGAAGAAAGTGATAGTGATGATGACTCATCAAGTGAAGAAGAGTATGTTCTAATTTCTGCTCTCACAGGTACTATCTCCCATGGTTGTAATGATTGGTTGATTAACAGTGGGGCTTCCAAACACATGACTGGGTTTAAGGAATCTTTTGTGAATCTATTTGAATATGAATCACCCCATAAGGTGAAACTTGGGGATGATTATCAATACCCAATCAAAGGAAGTGGTGAATCCTCCTACAACCTAGATTCTGGAAAATCTTTGAAGATGAAAGAAGTCCTTTATGTACCTGGGCTCAAGAAGAACTTACTCTCCATCTCTGCATTGGATGCAAAAGGTATGAGGGTTGCATTTTTGGATGGCCAAGTCCTAATGTGGCCAAAGGGAAAGACCATAGATGATGCAGTAGTGGTTGGAGAGCAAGAGGGAGGTTTGTACAAATTGAAGGGACAACCTAAACATGCCATGGTACATGAATCCATGGAGCCAAGTGAACTTTGGCATAGAAGACTTGCTCATATGCACTATAGGGCACTTCAAATTGCAAGCAAGGTTGTAGAGGGTCTTCTTGAAATCAAGACCGAACATGAAGGTGTTTGCAAAGGATGTGCAAAAGGTAAGAACATCAAGAAGGATTTCCCAAGCAGTGAAAGCAAGGCAAAGACATCTTGGAAATCATCCACTCAGATGTATGTGGTCCTATGTCATCCAGTTCTCTGAGTGGGTATGTTTACTATGTCTCATTTATTGATGACTTCTCCAGGAAGACTTGGGTATACTTCTTGAAGAACAAAGATGAGGTGTTTGATAAGTTCAAGGAATTCAAAACCTTGATGGAGAATCAAATTGACAAGAAGATCAAAACATTCAGATCCGACAATGGTGGAGAATTCACCTCAGGTGACTTCAAAAAGCTTTGCAGTGATTCAGGGATTAATAGGGAGTTGACTGCTCCTTATAATCCTCAACAGAATGGAGTTGCAGAAAGGAAGAATAGAACAATCATAGAAGCAACAAGGGAAATGCTACATGACCAGGATCTACCTATGAATCCATGGGAAGAAGCAGCTAGAACAGTTGTATATGTGCAGAACAGAACACCCCACAAGATATTGGACAACAAAACTCAAGAAGAAGTCTTTTCTGGTAAGAAACCTGAAGTCAGCCATCTCAGAATATTTGATTGTCCAGTATACACTCATGTCCCAAAGGAAAAGATGACCAAACTAGATCCTTCAGGAAAGAAGGGTATCTTTGTGGGTTACAATGAAAGCTCGAAGGCTTACAGAATATACTTTCTAGGGTTCAAGAAGATTGATGTCAGCAGGGATGTAACATTTGATGAAAACACAGCATTCATCAAATCAAGGAAGGCACCTATCGAAGTTTATGAAGAACCTAATGAAACTAGATTTCAAGACACTACCATGACTGAAGCAATTCTAGAAGTTGTTCGTGATTTTGAAGATCCGCAAGAACCTGTAGATCCACCCCGTGAGGATAACTCTCACAAGAGAAAACCTGCATGGGCTAGATAGCTCATTAAAGATGCAGAAAGATTTGGCATTCCAGAAGAAAAACACAGAGCAAATAAGAGAACCAGATCACATACCAGCTATGTTGCTTTACTCTATGACATTATGAACAAAGAACCTTCCAGTTCTGAAGAAGCAGCGGAAAAGAAAGAATGGAAGGATGCCATGGTTGAGGAATACCAATCAATAATGAAGAATGATGTTTGGGATGTTGTCCCAAGACCTAAAGAGAAGTCTGTTGTGACTTCCAAATGGATCTACAAAATCAAGCATGTTGCAGATGGCAGTGTAGAGAAATACAAAGGAAGATTCGTAGCTCGTGGCTTCTCTCAGAAAGAGGGAATAGATTATGAAGAAACCTTTGCATCTGTAGCCAGGTATACTTCCATCAGAACAGTACTTGCTCTAGCTGCAGCAATGAAATGGAAAATACACCAGATGGATGTCAAGACTGCTTTCTTGAATGGTGTAGTTGAAGAGGAAGTATATGTGGAGCAGCAACTCGGTTTCAAAATACATGATAGGGAGTCATATGTGTGCAAATTGAAGAAATCCTTGTATGGCCTGAAGCAAGCTCCCAGAACTTGGTATGGTAGGATGGATAGTTTCCTATCTAGTTTGGGCTTTACCAAGAGTAAAGCGGATTCCAACCTTTACTACAAGGTTGAGGAAGGGAATCTTGTGATTCTACTCCTGTATGCGGATGAATTATTTGTAACAGGAGGTGACAGATTGATTGTAGATACTAAGAGGAAGCTTGCTTCCGAGTTCGATATGAAATATTTGGGAATGATGCATTATTTCCTGGGTATGGAGGTGTGGCAGAGTGCAGGTGGGATCTTCCTTGGTCAAGGGAAGTACATAGTAGATATCCTAAAGAGATTCAGGATGATGGATTGCAAGTCCATGGCCACACCTATGGCATCGAATCTGAAGCTCCTATGTGATGCTTCATCTGAGCCGGTTGATGTCTCTATGTATCGTCAGATGATTAGGTCCTTGATGTACTTGACGAACATGAGACCAGATATTTTCTTTGCGGTGAACACATTGAGCCAGTTCTTAACAGATCCGAGGAGTGTTCACCTGGTTGCTATAAAGCATGTTCTGAGGTACCTGAAGGGTATAGTGGATTATGGGCTCAAGTATGAAGCAAATCAAAAGTTTAACCTGAAGGGTTATGTTGATTCAGATTAGGCTGGCAGTGCTGCAGATAGGAAGAGCACATTTGGGTGCTACTTCAGTATGGGATCAGGTGTGATCTCTTGGTTTAGCAGGAAGCAGTCCTGTGTAGCACTGAGTACAACTGAGGCAGAGTATGTTGCAACCTGTTCAGCTAGTTGTGAGGCAGTATGGTTATGGAAGCTACTGTCTGAGTTATTTGATCTCCCGTTGGATGCTACTGGTATCTTTTGTGATAACCAGAGTTGTGTGAAGCTATTCGAGAAGCCAGTGTTTCATGAAAGGTCGAAACACATAGAGATCAAATATCACTATATCAGGGATATGGTGCAGAGAGGATCCGTGAAGCTCCTGTACGTTGCGACGAATGAGCAGATTGCAGATGTGCTGATGAAGCCACTAGCCAGGGTGAAGTTCGAGTACTTTAGGGAGAGGCTTGGTGTTCTTCAGATTGATGACACTTCGAGGAAGAAGTGATGGGCACATTTGCTGAAGCCATTCCAAGCATGTTGGAAGGAGGATCCTTCACATGGCTATGGATGTAAGCGCTGGATGATGAGCACCAGGATGATGTTCTAGTTTCTGCTTTGTATGATCAGTTGGATCACTTATATATGTATGATTGCATCATGTTGGATGCTGGATATGATTAGTTGGATCATTTATATGTATATGTATGTATGCATCATGTTGGATGCTGGATATGACCGGTTGGATCATGTGTATGTATTTTGTATATGCATCATGTTGGATGCTTGGACCATGTATTTGTATATGTATCAGGTGGATGCATTGTATGATCAGGTAGATCATGTATGTTGATATGTATCATGTATTTGTATTTGTATTCGGTGGATACACTGTATGATCAGGTGGATCATGTATGATGATATGTATAAGGTAGATACTTGGTATGCATCATGTAGATGCATTGTATGATCAGGATGATCATGGATGACGAGCTTTAGGATGTTGCTCCAGATGACATGCAGCAGGATGTTGCAGTGATGATGATCAGGATGATCATGTGTACATCAGGATGATGTATGGTGAGTATCAGGTTAATACTCTGTGGTTGTGGAATAGGTTGTGCAGATAAGCATGTAATTTGTGCACTAGGAGATTTGCAGATAATCTTTCAAGGTTTTTCCTATGGCATGTAATTTGTACCTTGGGATATCTGGAAAATGCTCTTTCGAGGTTTTGCTTGGGAGGACATATAATTTGTGCCCTGGGAGATCTGCAGATAGTCTTTTGAGGTTTTTCCTATGACATGTAATCTGTGCCCTGGGATATCTGGCAGATGCTCTTTCGAGTTTTTGTCCTATGGCATGTAATTTGTGCCCTGTGAGATCCGATAGGTTGATCCGTGTGTTCGTAATCAGTCCTGGGATGCTCTTTCGAGGTTTTTCCATGACCAGATGTAATTTGTGCCCTGGGAGATCCGATAGGTAGAGCCTTGTGCTCGTAATCAGTCCTGGGATGCTCTTTCGAGGTTTTGTGGTGACCACATGTAATTTGTGCCCTGGGAGATCCGATAGGTTGAGCCTTGTGCTCTTAATCAGTCCTGGGATTCTCTTTCAAGGTTTTGTGGTGGGGTCACATGTAATAAGTCCTAGAGATATGAACAGGACGAAAAAGGCGTCAGATGCTCTTTCGGGTTCTTGCTAGTAAAGAGACTCTTTTAAGGTTTTGTGACGCACGTAATAAGTCCTGATATTTCCACAATATGGCCAGTGACGATGAAGACCTGCAGGTGGTAGGCCTACATCCAGTATGAAAAAGGTCTGGCTCTGTAGAACTTCCTATGACGAGTAGAGTCAGAGATTGGTTGAGATAGCAGCAGCAATGACGATGATGATGACGATGCATCGATGACGATGATCTTGAGAAGAAGACTTGTCTAGCAGATCTGTGTCGAGAAATACCTTCCTAGTTAAGAGGGAGTGTTGATGTATGTGTAACTTCGAAATGTATTTCATCTATATTTATTGTACCCTTATTAGAGATGTGTTATTACTCTATAAGGAAGTGTCATCATGTGGATTGACATGTGTCACAAGTGTGTGTACTTGGCAATGGGTTATTAGACCAGCATGTGTGGGGTCGGCCCTGAATTATATATTATATTATGGATGTACCTAACTAGACAAGTCGGCCCCATAAGGTCACTAGGAAAATAGGTTAGTATAAATAGAGATCGGGAGATCTCTATTTTGAGCATTCGAAAAGTGGCACTTCTCTCACTCAGAAAGTGGCACACTAGTGAGGAGGAGGATCATCTGCTACTAGGAGACTATCTCAAGTGTATTTTGGTTGTACTTTGGTTGAGCCATTGCTCTCTCTATCTCTAAGGAAGTTGTGGGGTTTTTCACCTTAGGGTTTTCCCCATGGAAACTCTGTGTCTCTTGTCTCTCATGCTTTTGATTCTTGTGATGCTTGTCATGCTTATTGTGATTGTTATGCATTGATATACTATATATGTTATTCTCTTAGTAAAGATCCAAGAGTATTGTGAATTAATGCTCAAAATTTAACACCTGTCGCTAGAAATCTTCTGGAACTATTCTGTTGAAAGGCCTCGTCATCTCCCACATGCTGAGAAGCTTCTAACTTCGACAGTTCCAACAAAAAAATGTCAACAACACATGCTAGTGATCATATATAAAACCTCTACTCACTTAACCATCAGTATTATTTGCCAGTTGTCCAATGATCTCGGCCATTGGTTTCTCACGTACCAATCCCCGCCGTCAGATCCAGCTTTCATTTAACCATTTGATTTGACAACCTTCATTTTCCTATCGTGGGATCACAATGTAGGTCTCAATCTGCACCGTTCCCCTAGCACCACGTGTCCGCAAAATGACATCGCAAAAATCCCAACGCGGTTTTAAATACTGCTTTCCTACCTCGCGACCATCTCTTGTGTTGACACCTATCGAATGGTTTTGTCTGTCATGACCTCCCTTTCCTATATCCATCGTGCTATTTCCCGATGAGACAATCATCAAGAGCCGTTGATCTATGTTTGCTTTGCATCCATGGCGGGAACAGATGACCTATTTAACTCTTCAACCTTTTTTGCTGATGGGGTCCACCCTCTCTATCATTCATGCATCTTCGTCATTGCATCGTTGTTGATTAGGTCATCTCTGCATTCTGTACCGTACATCACCCACAACCCTACCACTGTGGTATCGTGTGCCTCCGCAGTGGTTTCTCTTACCACCTTTCCTCCCTTGTGATGTGCTCCCCGGCTAATATCTGGAGACATAACCCATCGTGACCACTAATGTGACTAACCCTTGCACCTTTTGGACACACAACCATTAATGTGGGCCGTTGATCTTATGCCTACACTCGATCAATGGTGTCCAGCCTATCTGTTTTTAATCTACATAATATTTGGCTGTCGGACTTAAGACTTAGGGTTATTTGATTGTTCAAAAGGCCCTTTAACACATTCCTTCATAAATTTCCCTATGGTGCACTATACTTTCCCTTTCTACACCAATTTTTCATACTTTAGCTTCTAACCATGGAGAAAGAAAGGGATCTCGGGCCTTTACCAGGTAAGATTTATAATCCTCCACCTTTCATTTCGATATTTATGCTGCAGAAAAACTAGGTGCTAACAATTGGATCCAACTCAGGGATGCTATCCTCCCTGCGATGTAGCAAAGAACCCCTGGTAGACTGGTGCCTGATCCCTTGGGAAAAACTTCACCCTCTGAACTGCAAACCCTAGGTTGGAAATTCAAAACTGTACATACTGCAAGTCTAGGTCGAATACGTAGATAAAACAAAAACCATGGCTAATCCTTCAAATATTAGGGCCATCACTTCGGGCTTCAAATCTTCAAGTTCTCCATTAACACACCAAACCATTGTAAAACAAAAATATATACAAGCTATGGTACAAAAGTTACCTGTCTCTTCTAAGATAGATAGTGCGTCAAACATCTCCCATTGACTGGGCCGCCGGACCAAGGGGACCCATTTTGATTTTCCAGGATGAAATAATTTACCCCTCGACTAGCTGCAATAACAAAAGGCCCAACCCACATATGGTCAAACTTTCCATGCTTATCTTCCCTAGGAGCGTCCCACTTCAAAACAAAATCATTCACCTGAAACTACTCTTCCTTTATCTTCCTGTCCAAGGTGTCTTTCATTTTCTCCTGGTGCATCTGTACTTTATCGTACGCCCTACTTCTCAACTCATTTAGCTCCACTATCTGGTTCACCCTTCTCTGCATGTGATTCGGCTCTTCCTCTAACCCCTGCAACAACCTCATAATAGGTAACCCTAAGGATGCAGGAAAAACCACCTCGGCTCCATATACCAGTTAACCAATTGAAAAGGCGACATCCCAATGGCTCTTTTTGTATTGATTCTGTCAGCCCAAAGGGCATATTTTAACTTTGTGCGCCAAGCCCTCTTATTTTCTTCCAACAGTTTCTTTATGATCCCCACCAGGATTTTGTTCGAGGATTCTGCGAGTCCATTTCCATGAGGGTAGTATGTTGTGGAATGGTTCAGACTGATATGATACTTGTGGCAGAAGCTTATCATCTTTTTGGAACTAAATGTTGGCGCATTGTCAGTCACAATCCTCTTGGAACACCCAAATCTAGACAGGATGTTATCTTCCAGAAAATCCATGATAACCCCCTTAGTTTCATTCCTCGTGGGGATGGCTTCAATCCACTTGGTAAAATAATTAGTAGCTATCAAGATCCATCTGTGTTGGCTAGAGGAATTAGGGTGTATTTCTCCGATGAAATCCAGCCCCCATTGCTAGAAAGGAGCTTCTACTATGATGGAATGAAAGGGAAGTGAAACAACCTTCCTTTTTTCTTCAAAAATTTGGCACTGATGACAAGTAACAGTCTCCTTATATACATCAGCAAACATTGTAGGCCAGTAAAACCCATCCCTCAAGATTTTGTTGACTGTCACTTTCCAAGAATGGTGACCACCACAATATCCTTTCTGGAATTATTTCTTGGTCTATTGAGCTTTATCTTCTATTAAACAGTTCAGCAACACACCCCCTGGATCGTTCCAATATAAAAACTGATTCATGATACAAAATTTAGCAGCTTTCAATTTCACACAGCGAGCCCTGGTTTTGCTCAACCCTATAGAAGCCTACAAATTTTGCAATGTATAAATAATGTGAGCATACCAAGGAGATGCTAAAAATTTTGGTCTAACCCGAGGTCCTACTTCTGCTTGATCCGGATAGTCCTCCAAAAAAAATAGCTGTAAAGAATCACAGTTGGCCTTGGTCATTAATTGTGCCAGACCATGGCCCTTTACCAACTTGGTGGGTTTTATCTATAGGTCATACTCTAGCAATACAACAATCCATTTGGCTCTCCTTCCTTCAGGGTCTGCCTGGGTGAGGATACTTTTCACAACAACATTTGGGACATGGGCGATGATTTGTGAGTGGAGGATGTAGACCCTAAAGTCTTTCAGTGACTTAATTAGGGCATATGCCTATTTCTCCATGATATCATATTTTAACTCCCCATACCTCAGCACCCTATTGAAGAATGCGATTGGCTGCTCAGCATTCTGGGCATTCTTTTGTAATAGCACTCCTGCCATAGTATATTCAAATGCATAGGAAAAACTTAGAAAATCCTTGGAGAAATTTGGAGTGGCTAATACTGGTACCTCAATGATATCTTTCTTGATGCCCTTGAATGAATCCTTGGCCTCCTCAGTCCATTTTAACTGATTTTCCTTTTTTAACATATTAATGATGTTCCTCATTATTTTTGCAAAACTTGGAATAAACCTTCTCAGAAAACCCAATTGCCCTATGAAGGCCTGCACTTCCTTCTTACTTATTGGCTCCCCAACTTTCTGGATAGTACTAACCCTTTCGAGATCAATCCTGATGCCTTCTTTAGAAATAATGTGCCCCAGGAGCTGGCTTCCTCCAATGCAAAATGTGACTTTTTAGGATTGAGAGAGATACCATATTTCATGCATTTGAAAGCTGAAATTAAAACTGTTAAGGAAGAAAATGAAAGAATTCTGAAGGCATAGGAAGAACTGAATCAAATATTTCTAGATAAATTTCATAATGAGGGAAAAGATAAAAGAACAGGATCTAAATCTGAATCTGGAACCATGTATTATCAACACAAAGCTAAGAAGTTAAAATTCTCTAATAATGAAAGTAATTCCTCTTATGAAACTGAAGTTAAAACACATAGAAAGAAACATAAGTATTCTAGTAATAGCAGTGATAATTATTGCAGTCCTAAGAAGAGAAAATACAAACCATATGAAGAAATCTCAGGAGATTTAAAAAATATAAAACCTCCAATGTTTAATGGAGAGATAGAGAAAGGAGAAGAATCTAAACCATGGTTGTTGGGTATGAAGAAATATTTTCAAATGTATAACTACTCGGACAAGCTGAAAGCTAAAATGATTATCTATAATCTAACTAGGAAGGTTGATATATGGTGGTAGGATATAAAAATAGTAAAAAGCATTAAAGAAAGGAATGTAACTTGGAATACTTTTAAGAGATATTTTAAAAAGAAAACTATGTCTGAACATTACTATGAAGAAAGGGCTAAAGAATTTTATGGTTTAAAACTAGGGTCTATGAACATGAAAGAGTTAAGCAGTAAATTCTTAAGTCTATTAACATATGTACCGTATATCATCGATGAAAATCCTAAGATACAAATATTTCTGAGTTGTTTGCCTTTTCACATCAAGGATAGAATTGAATATGATAACCCTAAGACTCTTGAGGAAGCTATGAGGAAGCCAAATTTATGTTACAAATAGAACGAAAAAAGGGAAAGTGTACCTAGCTGGAAGGTTAATAGACCAGGTAATTTTGAACAAAGGAGGAAGAATCTTAAGTTTAACACGAATGTTGGAAATAAAAATTATCAAAATTTTCCTAATAGAAATTTTCAGGGAACAAATTTTAAAAGTAATGCACAGCAGAATTTTACAGCAGCAAGAAACAAGGATATACCTAATAATTACGTTAAAAATAATGAACAAAAAGAACTTGTAAAATGATGGGAATGTCAAGGGCCACATTATGCAACAAATTGTCCTAACAAAAAAAGAAACATCAGCAACATCCATATAGTGCAGGAAGAGGCAACAATTGGTGACCTAGCAAGGGAGATGCCCAGAATCAATGCAACCTTGGAGAATCGACAAGCCGATCATCAAACCTCAATGGTCGAAATAGAAAGTATGCTACAGAATAGACCCATCCCTATTCTAATTGACCCAGGTTCTAGTTTAAGTTATGTATCACCTAGTATAGTAGAAAGTTGTAAATTGCAAGTGGAAAAGTTTGAAAAGTCTTGGCTGGTTCAGTTAGCTACAGGAACCAAAATAAAGGTAGTTAATTATGTGAAAGATTGTGAATTGCTTATGAGTTAGTTTAAAACCCAAGTAAAACTGAATGTATTATCGTTAGGATCTTATGATGTTTTAATCAATATGGATTGGCCGGAAAAGCATAGAGTAGTTTTGAATTGTTTTGAAAATATATTTACATGCTTTAATGATAAAGGAGAAACTATTGTAGTAAAAGGAGTCCCGAGAAAAGTTTCTGTTAGACAGATTTCTGCTTTACAAATGAAAAAGGCTATACATAAAGGATGTAAAGTACATGTTGTACATGTTAGGACCTGAGTTATTGAAATAAATGGAACTAATAGTGAAACAGGTACAAAGCAATCTGAAAATTGCACACGACAGACAAAAGAGTCATGCAGACCTTAAGAGAATTCAGAAATAATTCCAAGTACGTGAGCACGTCTTTGTCAAGGTAAAACCCAGAAAAAGCTCATTTAAGCTGGGGAGTTGTGCTAAATTATTGCCCAAGTATTGTGGACTATTTGAAATATTATCAAGAGTTGGACTGGTGGCTTATCAATTGGATTTTCCACCAAATCTTAAAATACATCATGTATTTCATATTTCTATTTTTAAAAAGTATGTACATTATGAGCTACTCATGTAATCGATTGGAATGATATACAGGTGGAACCAAAAGGATATTTTCAGGTGGAACCAGATTGTAACCTAGATAAGAGAGAAATTTTGCTCCAGAATCGCACCATTGGACAGGTAAAGGTGCAATGGAAGCACCTTGGTCCAGACGAAGCAACATGGGAATTGGAGAGTCATATGCGGGCATCATATCCAATTATGTTCCAAGAATACTCAAATGATACGTAAGAAACATCGAGGACGATGTTGAACTTAAGACAGGGTGTTTGTAACCTACCTAGAACTTGAAATATTTTATGTGGAGGAAAAACATTGCTTTAAAAGTTATTTTAAAGTTTTATGTAATTGACCAAGGATGGTCAAAAATGACTGTAATTGAATATTTTTATTATTTAATAAATTCAAATAGGAGACACTCATCCAAAGAGGACTATTGAAGAGTGTTCACTGACCCACTAGGAGGAATGAATTAGTGTAGAAGGCAATTGACAAGTGGCAGCATCTGCACTCACTTACTAGCTGTTGCAGGAGGCACTTCCCTAAAAGTGTGGTCATGTTCCCCAAGGAAGGTGGAACTGAGCAGGTGGCTCATTAAATGATAAACTGACCCAAATACCTAGGCAGACCTATATCCATCAAATTGAGTAGGAGGCTCATCAGTTCTTCCTTGTGGTTTTGCTGGAAACTTTAATGTTGAGCACACAAGAGATTCGATGAGGGGAATGCTAGAATGAGTTGCAATGTAGGACTGTAAGTTAAATTCTGTTGAGTTGCAGAGAGTGTTTTGTATGCAAGTCTTCATGATTGCTGAGATACAAGGGGATTGTTACATGCTTCTGCACAGTATCTTCGTCCTAGTGGTTCGGTGAACAAGATGGGGGGTCCTAAGGTAAGTAATCTTGGTTGTTTTTAGGAGACGGTTGGGAGGAATGGTCTTCTTTGGGTGTTTTTCCACCTACACAGTTTTAAACAAGTTCTGCATTGTTTTTGTCTCATTATTTTCTAATTTACTCTGTATATTCTGAAGAATATTAGCTGAAGGTTGTTAGGTCTTAATTTTAGTCGAATGTTTATCTAGTTGTCAAAATTTATAGAGTACTAAACTGATAATTTATTTCTGCATATATAATTGAATGATTAAGATTGGAAATTATAGAATGATGAATATAAATCTTCTCTGTATTTTTCCTTTCACATTTGTGATGTACTCTAGTACAGAGAAGTTTTTTTAAGTTGTAGATTGGAAATGATTTCAATATTGAAAGTAGATTACTGATCTTATCAGACATAGACTTCTAGACTATATACTATTAACAATATATTGATATTAGTATAACCTAGAATTTCATATTTTATAGTATCATTTTTTTGGTACAGTGTTGAACGACGTCCTTAAAATTGTGTATTATATATATATAGTTATAGTTATAGTTATAGTTATAGTTATAAATCATATTAGACCCTGTATACATTAATATATATAACTTAGGTTTAGATTTAAAATATCGTATTATATAATCATAGTGTATTATCCCCTAGTTAGGGTTTGATCGAAATCAATTACAAGAAATTCATTAAAAATTATATAGAGCCTTACTAAAAGAATAATATCAACATTATAAATTATTTATCCTTTTTTAATAAACAGAGAGCACTTCAAATTTAAATATTTTATGAACCCAATCGCCAGACTCGGGATATATTGAATAGTCCAGAGCTAAACTAAAAACTCTCCATTTCTTGTTCAATAAATAATAAACAGAATGGAACCCTAAGTCATGGGCACTTAGCCCAATGAATTTACAGTAGTATTATTTTCATCTTTTTCCTTGCGGCATCTAAATTTTACAAACTCTAAAATATTGGAAGCCTTCATATCAATTTTATAATATGTTTGAATCGCATTCAAAAGAAGAACCATTAACCAAAATACAAATTACATTTAGGGATTTTCCCATAACCTAATGCAATGCACTTTGTATCCGTAAACAACATAGAGTTGAGAGACTGCATAAAATGACGAATTATATTTATATTAAATTCATATGTATAAGTTTCTAGAACAAAAAATAAAAATCAAACAACGACACATTATCAAAATAAATAGGTATTCAAACACAGGTAAAAGGTTCAAGAACCGCAGAGGCTTCCCCCCTTTAAATTAAATGAACTTTACGAACAAACTTAGATTTAATACAAATACTAATACAGTTTGTGTAAGTGTTCCATGTAAGTACCAAAAGTACAATAGGGTTGTTCCAACACTCATGGGTATAAACCCTTAGAATTAAATATACACACAATTCATGATTTCAGTTCAAAAGGTTTATTCAAAGTTAAAAACCCTTTTGATAACATCATTCCTTAAAACAGAGCCAGTAATGTCGTAGCCAAGTAAGAGAACCAAAATTAGAAATACCATTCACATTTTAGGGTTTATCCCAAATCTAGATATGAATCTACATTATAAAAAATGTATTTATTTATCAACAATTCCAAATAGCCAAAACAACACACGATAAATTGTTCCCAAAATTTATAACTTGTATCATTTCATCGTCGAACTACTGAACAGAAGCGAAAGATTAATAAAAATTACAGCGTAGTAATACTGCTCAGGGTTGGCCGAATGGCTCCCTTTAGGACAACAATAAAACAATTTAAGTATGCAATCTTGTTGCTGGGAAAAAACCCAACTTTGGTGTGTAGCCATAACAACCTTTACTACACTACTAGAAATGCCTTACGGCTTAAAAGAACAAGAAAAAATGCTAGTGTAAACCAACTTTGGCAGCATACACAACTTCATAACAGAGGTGATGTTCTGTGGAAGGCCCGAGGCTTACTTAAGCCAGGAAATTCCATTTGCATGCATCCACTCCTTTGTTACAACCATCAAGGTTTCAAGAACCCTGTAACTATGACAAAATAATAGTTAGGTCCATAATTTGCATATTGTATAAAAAGGAAACTGATAATTTAGACACCTGAGCGAGTAAAAGATTACCTTTAAAAGAGTGGCCATCACCATTATCAAGATATCCATCTCCAACTGAGTAGCAACATCTTTGAAAGTGTAGAATTAAACCTCTGTACACAATGTGGCTCAAGCATGGCGGGTGAGAGCTCCAGGAGATCGTCTCTCTAATGAGCCAACAATCCAAATGACCAGTGTTACTAACCCTTTCCAATGTTAGGGTTCAGGGTTCAACCCTCGAGGAGCCAAGTTGGTAGTAGTCACATGGCCACATTTAATACAAACAGCTTCCAACCACCATAATACAAATTCTTACCCACCTTGTCATAGTTTATGAATGCGATAACCTCTGAAGTAATACCATGGAGTATTGTTGCTAAGATGAACCCCCTTCTCCATAGTTGTTGGTCGAATTATCTAGATGCGCCCTTAATATTTAGTTGTTGGTAATTCTTCAAACATTTACAAGTTATCACCTTATCTACGACCACTTTTGAAGTTGGTAATCCAAGCCTATAGTGTTAACTTTAGGATTAGCATAGAAATATCATGCTTGGAAACCATAAGCTAGGTTAGCACATAACCCTGGCACTTAACCAATATTTTTTACTGAAATTCTTTACCTGTAAATATGGACAAAATTTATCGACATGCATTAGCTTGATAAAAGCTAAGTAAGCCTCGGGGCATCACAAGGACACCTTCAACAAAAGAAAAACATATCTTAGTTCCAACATCATAATAATAACAATAAAAGGATCCATGTTTTATAAACGACGTAGTCGGAATGCAGTATAATAAACTAAGTGATACAGTTGTTAGAAACGAAAGACTATCATGTATAAAAGAACTATATCATAAGAATCATAGGAATCAATCCTGTACTCGAGATATAAACATTAAGAATAAACGTTCGAAATTCTACAATCCGCAAATTAATAAGTATATCATAGAATTAATGGTAGGTTTATACTACTTAGAAAAAATTTAAATTTTGATGGATTTTGGAGGTGTTACAATACTATATATCTAGTTTGAGTTGCATTACCGCCACCATTTTCCCTCTGGCTTCATTACCTCTGTGTTGCGATGACATAAGGGAGGTTGGATAACCATCCCAACCTCAACTTTACATTAATCCTAGTACGTGGAGAAATCCTATAATGAGATCCCCTCCATATGGCTTGCATGTGTGGGTCATCCTTTGTATTTCCCTTTGGGCCATACCACTCCATCCTAGGAAGCCAATTCCTCAAGCTAAGGTTGGTCCCATTCTTGATTGGCTAGAGTGAGACATTTTATAACCAATGAGGAAAAGGGAATATTATCTCATGCTCTACCCATATACTCACCTTAGGTATTCACTCCCTCGGTTTCTAAGTGATCTGAAACCTTGTTTCTTGTGTGTCGAATGTATGAAGTGACTATTATTGAGATGCCTTGAAGAAGTTTTCTAATTCTTTACGACTTATTATCCATCCTCCAATTGGTTGAAATTTTATGAAGCGGTGATATTTTTTTTTCTCACCATTTTGATGATGACTTTTAATTCCCCTTCTATGATCAATCTTGAGAATTCATGTTAAATTGTGATCTAGAGCCAAGTCAAAAGATAATAATGCTATGTCGGATTATTACTCTCAATGCCTAAATTTCATGCGTGAACTTGGAGGATCCTTCCTTGTTCATCATGGAAGACCCCTATGAATCCTGTCAGACTAGGATTTTTTTTTTATGCCCCATCGATGTACAGTTTAATAAACCCTATGGGAAAGGGAGACTAATGTGTGGGGCTTGATCGAAAATATATTTATTTTTTTAAGGAAAAGAAGAAAAAAAATTATATCGTATTTTCAAGTTATCTCCTTGTAGGTTTACTCAAATTTTGACTGAAACTCATTAACAAACAACCAGTAGCTAAAAACTTGAAATATAGTTTCTTTTAAATGTTTTAAAAAAATGTATTTTGATATTTTTTCCTATAGGAATTTTGTCAAAAATATGACGAGTGAGTACTTGTTGGATGCAGAATTTAATTCCACATCCAACAAGTGCTCACTCTCAAAATTTCAGTTAACCTACGTGGAGATAAGTTGAAATTACGATAGAAAAAGGTAATTTTTTTTTCTCTCCAAACTTATTTACTCTTATGATTGACATCATCATCTTGAATGCTATTGGTACTTATAAAGTTGATTTTGATAGTATATTTTTTGTTTCTAGGTCCATATTTTATCTCAAAATTCCTCTAATGGAGAGCTTGTAGATTTGAGGGATGAGGATAGGCCCACCAATTTTTAATATTTCTTCTTGGTATCATTTGATGTTCTTGGCTTTCTCTCTTGCAAGCCACTTAACCACACCTTTTATGTCCTCGAAAGATAAAACTTCTTCCTCTATATAAATGGTTTGAATGCTATCTATGGCATCATCAAGGGCTGAACACAAAGTTTTTTAAGGTAGGAATCATATTATTTTATTTAGTTTTACAACTTATAATCTTCCTCTAAAATTTCTTAGGATCTAACGTATAGAGGGGCAAAAACTTCTATTGCTTTCTATATATATATATATATATATATATATATATATATATATATATATATATATATAATATTTTAAGGACTTATTAGAAGCATTCCTAATGATTTTTCTCATCATTTAAAAAAAAGGTCACATTTGTTTTGCCCTATGTCCCCATAAATATGGTTAAATAATAACCTTACATAGAATAAGGTAAATAAATGATCTAGTTATAGAAAATTATGGTGGTGTTTGTTGGGCAATTTTGGTTCATAAAATCTTAATTAAGGTAGGGATCACTCGGTTTGCTTTACAATTTTATTTATGTGCTCAAATAATTTTTAATTTTTTTTTTCTAAAATCTCCATGAGTTGACTAAACCCACACCTTAACCAAATGATCTAGCAAGATTTGAATTGTAACAAATATTTTGAAATCTCTATACAATATAGGTGTATATAGAACATTATAAAAAAAAAATCTTTATTTTTATTTTTATTTTGAGTTCTCCTATTTTAATAATTGTTAAATTAATTTTTAAGTTAATTAAATCAAAAAAAGTAATTTTAATATTTTAAAATTATTATAGTAAATCAACTCTATATAATATTTTATTTTTTATAAGTAAATATAGCACAATAATAATAATAATATATATTTAATGTCACCACTAAAACTAAAAAATACATACCTACCCTCTTCAAATTTGAAATTAACACTTTCCCTTTTCTTTCAATGATTTAATAAAATATTCTACATCTTTATACCAATCCCACATAAAATAATATAAAATTTTAATTTCAATAATAATAAATTATTATAATATTTATAACTTAATATTATTTTAATTCAACCTAATTGTCAAAGATTGAAAATAGAATTAATCACTGGTCTTACAGGCTTCTATCCATAGGTGGGAAGCTCATTCTATTAAAATCGGTGCTCTCCAGTATACCGGTTTACTGGTTTACACTACTTGAAGTACCAGCCACCATTCTCAGGTATATAAAAAGTCTGTTCTTCAACTTTTTATGGTTCGGGACTGCTCACTGTGATAAGATCCCAATGATTGCAGCAGACTGTATTTCTAGACCTATCAAATTTGGAGGATGGGGAATATTAGAGTTGGGCTCCTTCAATATTGCGCTCAGACTCAAAAGTCTCTGGCGCTGCCTCACGGGAAACAACCTATGGTCCTCCCTTATTGCCTGCAAGTATTTAAAACATGATTTTTACTGCTGGATAAGGAACCCAAAAACTGTTAGCTGGAACTTTTCCCCAATTTGGCGAGGTTTCATGAAGATCCTACATTGGATTAAAGACGATCTTATATGGCAGGTAGGGAATGGAGAAAGGATTCGAATAGGAATCGATCCTATCATAGGTATGGAAGACAACTTTATTCTGCCACAGTCTATTATACAGTACCTTCAGATTCTGGGTATGAATACACTGGACAAAATCCATCTACAGCATCATGATTATGCAGGTAGTAATTTATGGGTGTCTGCCAGGGACATTGGCCTCACTGGATATCTCGCCCGTACCTGGGATGATTATTTAACAAATCTCAATGCATCAGGTATCAGACTAAGATAGGAATCAGATCTGCTACTCTGGAAAGGCAACCCAGCAAATGGAATGGTTACGGCTCGCACAGCATATTATAGGATTGTTCAGGATAGGCTCATATATCCACAAGACTGGTGGTACAAACGCCTCTGGCACTGGTCTATACCACTCAAACTCAAATGCTTCTGCTGGATGTTATTGCAAAATAAACTAAAGACATGGGACAACCTTCGTACTCGTGGTTGGAATGGTCCAGGCATCTGCACACTTTGTAAGAAAGATGAAGAAAATAAACAGCATTTATTTGTTAAGTGCAGATTCGCAATGATGACCTCGGAGGTGATCTTATCACATTTTTTAATATATCAAACATGGGATGTTGGGGACTTTAATCAATGTCTACTCAACTGGTATAGGAACTGTAAGCAACACTTCTACATTGCTATTTGCATTTCCTGGGCCATATGGTTTTCCCGTAATAGTGAGCTATTTCAAAATGTCAATATCAATCCCACACAGTGTAGCTTGATTGCACTGAATATGTTTGCAAATTGTAAAGATGATACTTCCAAACTAAGGACTGACAGGATCAGTACTTTCAGTTTCAAGGTTGACCAGCCCACTATTTTTTTTGATGGTGCATCACAATCGGGGATATGCGCTATTGGAGGAGTGATATATTTGAATGAGGCACATCATTTTACCTTTAAACTCAATTGTGGCACAGGCACAAATATGAAAGCAGAACTGATTGCTCTTTGGTGTATGCTTAAAGTGGCTAATATTTTCGGTCTGGTCAATATTAAGGTTTTTGGGGATTCCAAAGTCACAATTAAATGGGCAGCGGGTGACTTTCAGCTCAATGTACTTAACTTAAGACACTGGGCACTCCGGGCACAATGTGAATTGGCTAAACTTCAAGGTGTACAACTGGAGCACATCTATCGTGAGCAGAATACTCTTGCTGATAAATTATCCAAGCAAGCATTATCAGGTTATGAAGGACAACTACTTTGGGAGGAATGGGTTGAGCACAACCTCCAGGATGAAGGCACCATTTACTTTTTTGACTAGCTTCTGATATCTGTTGACACTGAACATGTTTTGACAGGCTGTGATCTTTTGATTTTGTGTAAGAAATGTATAATTTGACACTAGATGATATAGCTGGCATGAGATACATTTCATGATTTTGGTATTTGCTGAACTATGTGGTATGACCGATTCTTTTTGACGAATCTGGGTCCATATTGTACTATTTGATTCAACTTTTTTGAATATCAATAGTAGATTTTTTTCGCTGGAAAAAAACCTAATTGTCAAAACTTTCACAACTATATATATATATTTAATTTTTTCAATTTTTTAAGAGCATATTTTTGGTCTAGTTTTCTTCTTATTTAGGTTAGAAATCTTTAAAAATATTTAGAATTATATATATTAGTTATGAAAATTGTATAATTGGTGTGTCATAGAGTATTTGAAGGTGCTGAATCTATTTATGGATTCAAAAATACAATTTAAACAAGTAGAAATTTAGATTTTAACAAAAACAAAATTACATGATTCCTACCAAAACCCACTTTGAAAAACTAAAAAAAATATACTGATCTCTCTATATATAAATTATGATTTGAATCTCTTAGATCAAAAAAATTCAATCATTCTTCCAAAACAAAAAATAATAATGCTCATAATGAATTGCGATTGCGGACTCTTTGGTTGCACCCTGGAACCTGAATATATCAATCACTTGATTTCGGGTGAATTTTTGTAGTGAATAAAACTACGCCAAATGAAATTATTAGAACGAAAAAGTACAGAATAATAACAATGTCTGGGGCCAACACGCAATTCAAACGAGTACTAATTCAGAGAAGACAAACACTGAATTAATGTCCAAATATGGATCAAAATTTAGAGAATGGCGCAGGCGTTGGGGTTCTCGTCGCTAAAGCCATGGCAGACGCTTCCTGGAAGAAATACATAAGTTACATTCGGTTTCTCAGGCTGCTTTTTGTCAGCTTCAGGCTTCTTCTCATCTGGACCTTTAGAAGGCCCCACACTCACCAATTCCGCGATTCCGAATTTTCTGAGACTGGTCGTAAGGCACACGGGATCTGCATCTCCAATTACGGTAATCTTATTATCCTTCCCATCAATAGTTACAGATTCAACGCCTACAATGCATTCAAATATCCACTCAAATTTAGTAAAAGTTCTTGCAGCCTTGAAAGACCAATTACCAACTCCAGCACATGATAAATCAAACAAGGATTTACCTTCAACCCTCGCAACTGTTTTCATGGCCTTACGTTTGCATTTTTCGCAATTTAACTGCACTCCCAGCACGATTTTCTACACAATAACGCGCAGGATTCAGGTCAAAAGCCGCTCACAAAAATAAAATAAAATGGGAGAGCAATAATCACTGGCATACCTTGGACATCTTTGAGAGCTGCTGGAAAGTAAGACCCTTGATCTTCAGGGACCTTGACTGTGTCGCCGGTTCTCACTTCTATGCGAGGAGGTGACAATACATTAATCATACAATCGTATTAAAAGGTTAACTAATGTAGGACAAACCTGAGATGTTCTTTTAGCATTTTTCATTGAAACGTCGCCTGCACTGGTCCTTCATGTTCTGCAATCTCAGTGCTTGAAGAGTCGAGGCCCCGAGGGATTTTATTGTTGAGGGCAATGTGTTCTGCATGGTAGATGTTAACATCACTCCATGTCAGTAATGCGTGCAAGCACTGAGATCGGACGCAAGGCCCAACAATAATACAGCACAGTACAGGACGTTTCAGTGAACGTGTGACACATAAAACCAAAGGTTACTTAACCAATTATGAAGAAAACGATATGCAAACGCAGTATTGGAATTTCGAACGGTTTCCGGCCACTCTTTAACCACATGCTCATCACGTTTCAGTGAATTTGTGGGCCGATAAAACTAAAGGCTATTTTGCAATTATGAAGAAAACGATCTGCACATTCAATGGTGGAATCTCGAAAAACATCCACATGACAATTTGACTGTTACTGCTTTGTAAGCTTTATTAGGTTGATAGGCATCTTTAAATTGGAAAATGGAGGGAGTGTTAGGATTGAATGGTTAGGTTAGGTTAAATCATCTTGTATTTTAAATTTTGGTTATTCAATTAGCAAGTAGATTTAATTGGAATTTGGTCTACTATGCTATCATCCCTCACTCTTTGAAATTTGAATTTATTCCATGTAGTATATTTTTGTGTTGGAAGTATCATAACAAAATCAATGCCCATTATGTTTTTATAATGTGCATGCATTTTGTAACATTAAAGGTGGTAGTTACATGGCTATTACACACTTCCAATGAAAGTTACAGCTATAACATAATTGGAGAGGATCAAAACATGCATGCGTTACTCAATTAAACGTGTGCGTGTTATGTTTAAGTACAATTTGATCCCCCTAACACATCCCCTCTCTCCCTACCCCAACCCCCCTCTCCCACACACACCCTCCTCCCTCCTACACCTAATCACACCCCCACCTCTCTCTCTCTCCCCCAACAAACTTAAACCAACTCTATCTCTCTCTCTCTCTACCCCTAACCCATCCCTGTATCTCTCTCCCCTAATTCCCCTCCCCTAATCTCGCCACTAAATTTTTCTAGATCCTAATCCCCCTCCCCCATGCCACTATCCACCTCTCTCTCTCTCTCAACCCAAAACCCCCACTCCTCACCTATACCTCCCATTCTCTCTAATCGCCCTACTCCTTCCTAAATCTCTAACCCCATCAATCTTTATCTATTTATCTACCCCAAACCCCCTACCCCTACCCCACAATCACACCTCGCAATGGCACCTCCTCCCCCTACTCCGCAATCACACTCCACAATGGCACCTCCTCCCCCTATCACGCAATGGCACCTCCTCCCCCTAACCCTTTTTAACCCCCTATATCACTCTCTATCTCTTGTACTCCTCCACCAACTCCTCTCTACCTCTCCCACAGGCCCCTCTCTCTCTCTCTCTCTCTCTCTCTCTCTCTCACACACACACACACACACACTGATCCGCACGTGCCCAGGTGCACGAGGGTGACAATAGTTTGACTGAATGAGTTGGTTCTGTTATGGTAAAAGCATAAGAGATAGAATAAGAAAAGCAAGAATACACTACACAGATAAACACAAATACACACAGACAATATGAAGGAATGCGAACTGATCTTCTCTATTACTTTATGACTGAAAATATTCTATGATAAGATGTATGTTACAATATTGTACATGCTTATATAGAGAATGCTGAGACGCTTGGGTGCCTTCCCGTTAGGTTTAGTTACAAAATAAGTTCAAGGAGTTTCAGAAGTTCAACCGTTACAGTCGACTGGAAGATAGAGAGACACTTTGTCGTAGTGCGACAGTCGCACACTGCAAGTCTACACTGCATGTCGACATGGCATAACTATTGAGGTTTCCGAACTTGTTGATGTTGTTGATGTTGTTGAAGTCATGTCGAATTTAGAACTTGTCGAAGTTGTGTCGAAGTCGAAGACTTATCGCAGTTGATGTTAGCATTCGAAAACAATGCCAACTACTGAGTGGATCAGACCTCCTTCCTTAAGAAACAACGGTCCCCATTGTTTGCTCAGTCAAGTGAGGAAACTTGTTGGTCAGTTTAGTAGCAGAGTACCACTTTCCTTGGGATGGGAGTTGTCTAAATTTAGCAACTTGAAACAAGGGAACTGTGTTCGTCCTTGTATGACGTACTCGTCGTCCCACGATAGTGTCGCAAGGAAGAGGTTCCTTAACATCTGGATGAATATCTTAGGTTTCTGTTGTCAGTAAATCATTATGTTCCAACAGTGGTGCATGGTATGGTCGAAGTAGATCCACATTGAATACTGGATGCAGACCCAGGCATGCAGGAATGTCAAGATGGAAATCATTTTCCCCAATCTGCTGAAGAATACTATACAAACAATATCGCAAAGGTTTGAGCTTCTTGTATGGACTGGTGAAGCACTCATTCTTGAAATGTAACCAAAGCTTATCCTTAATTTGGAATGAATGAGGGATACGATGCTTGTCATGTTGGGCCTTAGCTTTCATGTTTGCTCACTGCAACATTTCCTGTGCTTGCTTCTGGATGTCGCAAATCTGATCTCAAAACTTCAAGGCTTTATCAACTTCCCACTGGCTATATTCGGTGTCAGGGTTCGACTGTGTCAAGAAGCTGATAAAGTCGATAGGCGCTGAGGGTTGAAATCCATAACAGATCTCAAATGGACTATTTCCCGCAGAGCTGTGCTGAGCACGATTAATGAACTGTGTTGTATGTATGGAAGACTTTCATCCCATGTTCGTCGATGCTTGTGGGTGTACATGTGAAGCAGTTGTACCACCAAGCGATTCACAATTCCGTCTGTCCATTGGTTTGAGGATGGAAAGCTGTATACAATGAGAGTTGTGTGTCCAACTATTTCCAGAGAGTCTTCCAAAAGATGCTGATGAATCTAGAATCTCGGTCAGAAGTAATGGTTGTCGCTAAACTAAAGTGTTTCCAAACATGTGTGAAGAAGAGCTGAACGGTTTGTTCCACTGTTGTCGTCATCTTGCATGGAATGAGAATGGCCATCTTGGAAAATCTGTCAACTACTACTAAGATCGCGTCATCCTGATGTTTGGTAGTAGGATATCCCGTCAATTAGTCCATAGAAATAGATTGCCATGGTCGACTAGGAACTGACAAAGGTGTGTACAATCCCTGTTGTAAATTAGGAGGTTTAGCAATGGCACAAACCACGCATGATTGAATGTATTTGTTGTCATCATTTTTAAGTGTAGGACCAAAGAAATACTTCTGGATAATAGCAAGCGTCTTCGCTACTCCAAAGTGTCCTGCAGTCTTGTTGTAGTGGCATCCCATATGAGTTGTTTTCGATGTTCACTGGTCGGTACACAAAGTTGTCCAAGCTTGTATATCAAGGTGCCTTTCAAGAAATAATCGGAGGTTGATGACTTGTCAGTCTGAAGTTGTCGATGAACTATTGAAAAATCATATTCGTCCTCATACAATTGAGGCCAAGTGTTCATGTCATATCCCTACATACTCATCACTGTGAAAATGAGAGTAATGGGTGGTCAACTTAGACAATCGGCAGTGGTGTTAGCTTTACTTTTCTGATACTTAATCACCAACTAGAATTGTTGTAGGTAATTAATCCACTTGAGTTTTCGAGTCATTTGTAGTTTTGACTGGGTCGGAGCAAACTATAGAGGCTTATGGTCAGTGAGGATGACCATTTCCTTTCCAAGGATGTAATGCATCCATTGCTTGAGAGATTACACAATGGGATACAGTTCTTTTTCGTATGTCGAATATGTTCTAATTGTGTCGTGAAAAGTTTCATAATGAAAGTGACTGGGTGACCAGACTGAGTGATCACTGCACCGAAGGCATAGTCCGATGCATCCGTCTCAATTTCAAAGGGATGATGAAAATCAGGTAACACAAGTACTGGTGCAGTGCAGAGCTTGTGCTTGAGTTGTTCAAAAGCTTCTTGTTGTGTCGATGTCCATTTGAAAATAATTTTCCCATTTCCCTTCATCAACTGATTCAAGGGTCAGACTATGTGACTGAATCCGAGTATGAATCGCCGATAGAAATTCACCAAACCAAAAAAACTTCTTAGGTATTGAACGCTTTGAGGAATGGGCCAATCTTCGAGGATTTATACTTTATCTCGATCGACGTGAATTCCTGCAGAGTCAATTACATACCCCAAATATTTGATATCGGTCATCGTAAAGGTGCACTTGTCCATGTTCAACTGGAGTCAATGCTGTTGGAGAGTGTCAAGGACTTGTCGAAGCTATCTGACATGTTCTTCCCATGATCAACTGAAAATCAATATGTCATTGAGATAGACAATGACCCATTTGCTAATGAAAGGTCGAAGAATGTTATCCATGTATCACATGAAGGTCGCAGGTGCATTGGTTAAGACGAAAGGAATGACTAACCACTCAAATAGTCCTTCCTTAGTCTTGAAAGCCATTTTTCACAAATCTACGGGCTTGATTGGAATCTGATGATATCCTGACTTGAGCTCGAGCTTAGTAAAGAATTTGGAACCTTTCAGACAGTTGATGAGCTCTTCTATCCACGGCAGAGGGTAGATATTCTTTACCAAAAATTTTTTGAGTTCCTGGTAGTCAATGCACATGCACCAAGTCTCGTCTTTCTTTGGATCGAGGACGACTGGACTTCCATAAGGAGGGGAGCTTGGTCGGATATGACCTTTTTCGATCAATTCTTGGATTTTTCTGTGAATCTCTTCATTTTCAAGAATGGACCTTCTGTAAATAGATGTGTTCGGCAAAGAAGAACCAGGAGCAAGTTCAATGGATTGTTTTACCTCGCAATGTCGAATTACTCCATCTGGATCTTGGAATAAACTCCGATACTCATCAAGAACATTGTCGATCAACTGCTTCTGTCAGGAGTTGCACTGGTCAGTGAGCCAACTTGTCGTTCTAGTCTTCCTAGAATGTTGCGGTTTGATCATGATTAATTCAAACTTCTGAGCATGATTGATGAGATTCGTTGTCTGTTTAGAAGATGTCATTGAGACCGTTGGTGTAGGTCGTCGCTCTAGTATGTCGTACCATCGATTTCAGATTCTTAGAATCACCTTCTAAGGTCATGACTCGTAACTTCCATGGCGATCCCACAAGTAAGGTTTCCCAAACAAGGCGTTAGCTACAGAGAGTGGTGCTACCTCGCAGAGTACTTCATCTTCAAAAGGTTTTATGAAGTATGCGAGTTTGCATTGTCGGGTGATCCATAGATCCTGTCCATCCTTCATCCAACTGATGTTGTAAGGCTGAGGATGCGGAGTGGTGACAAGACCTAGTTTATTCACCTGATTTTCAGAAATGAAGTTCTTCTGGCTATCGTTATCCACAATCATATGTAATGGATTACTTTGAACCCATATCCATGTATGGAATAGGAGTTCTCGTTCCTCCTCGCCGATGATGGTTGAGGCTGATGGATTGATCGATGTCGACGTCAAAAGGGTTGTTGCGTCTAGGTCAAATTCTTCCATCATCTTGTCGAGCGTGCTGGATGTCGACACTTTTTCCAAAAATGTCTTCCGAGCTTTTCATTCATACGTATCATGGTAGGATGACTTGTGTTAATTACACCATTTCCTGATAGGAGGTTGTTTTCTACATTCCCTTTTTTGAAAAGGATTTTTTCCATGATCTAGATTTGGTGGAGTTGGCTGAGAAGATTTCGACTTGTTGAAGTCGGCTGGTTCCTTCTTATCGGGTGGTCGTCCTAATGTCGATTTTGTCGCGAAGCATGCTTTTCCTTTATGCTTGGTTTCAAGTTTGTTGGCATAGTGGAATGCGTCTGCAAGCATATTGACAGTCAGAAATTCCATCTCCTACTGAATGTACTAGGACAATCTGTTGATGTACTTCATAACAAGCAATTTATGTTCTTCTTGAATGCCAAGTCTATCCATGAGTCAATAGAAATCGTCGGTGTAACTCTGTGATGATTGGTCTTTCCATTTCCTTAGCTGCTGCCACTTCTTATACTGTTGTTCGAGGTATTTGGGTGGGTAAAATTCCTTTCCGACGTATTCGACAAATTTATCCCATGTGTCGATAGGGTCTCCGCTTTTCTCCATCTTTATCGAGAGGTTCTCCCACCAGAACTGCACAGATGTTGACATCTTTAAGGCTGGAATGGTGATCTTTTCATCTTCTGAGAGTTGGTTGACAGAGTAATAGGATTCCAATTGTTGTACCCAATTGTCTATGGATTCCACGTCAATCTTGCCTTCTAGATTCAGTATGTTCAAATTCATTTTAACTTTGAAGGGGATGATTTTGTCGGAGTTAGTTCTCGTCAAAAATCCTTCGAATGTCAAACCAAATCGCGTGAGAATTTCATTGAACTGGGTGAAAATTTTAGTCCGTTGTTGAGCCAACGATTGTTCAATAAGTTGTGTTGTCTCATCGATTGCATGTGTATCATTTGTTTCTTCTTTCATATCTGGAGGTAGTGGCTGCTTGGATTGCTGAGATTGCGAGTGTGTTTGAACCAGCATAAGTCAGGTAACTTCACTGGAAGTGTCTACGCAAAACTTAAGCACGAACAAAACTTATTTCTCTGATACCAATGATCCGCACAAGACTAGGTGCATGAGGGGGACAATAGTTTGACTGAATGAGTCGGTTCTGCTATGGCAGAAGCATAAGAAATAGAATAAGCAAAGCAAGAATACACTACACAGATACACACAGACAATATGAAGGAATGCGAAATGATATTCTCTATTACTTCATGACTAAAAAGCTTCTATGATAAGATGTATGTTACAATATTGTGCATGCTTATATAGAGAATGCTAAGACGCTTGGGTTCCTACTTCGAAAGTTCAACCGTTATAGTCGACTAGAAGACAAAGAGACATTATGTCGTAGTGCAACAATCGCAAGCCGCAACTCGATGCTACATGTCGACGTCACGAAAGTGTTGAAGTTTTCAAACTTTTCGAAGTCGTTGATGTTGTCTAAGTCATGTCAAATTTGTAACTTGTCAAAGTTGTGTCAAAGTCAAATACTTGTCACAGTTGATGTTAGCATTCAACAACAATTCCAACCGCTGAGTGGATCACACGCACACACACACACATCTCTTTCTCTCCCCCAGTTCCCCTCCTCTCCTTACCCCTAATATCGCACATCCTTCCCCCTTTTCCCCCCATCTCTCTCTCTCTCTCTCTACCCTACAAATCCTCAAGCCCCCTCCTCCCCCAACCCTGCAATCACACTGCTGACTCTCTCTCTCTCTCTCAATACCCTACCACTCCCTAAACCCCCTCCTCCCCCCAACCTCATACTCACACTGATGACTCCCTCTCACTCACTTTTTATACCATTAAGACCTCCCTCCTCTCCCTCCCCCTCCCCTCCCCTCCCCCCCTAACCCTTGTTAACCCCCTCTCTCACTCTTTCTCTCCTATGTTCCTCCACCTACCCATAACTCCTACCTATCTCTCTCTCTCTCCCCACCAACCCCCTAACACCCCCCACCTCTCTCTCTATCTCTCTCTCTCTCTAGTCATCCCCCTACCTCTAAATCCCCCTCATCTCTCTCTATCTCTCTTCCCCTAACCCTTACTCTAACCCCCTCTCTCACTCTCTCTCTGTCCCCTACTCATCCACCTCCACCTAACACCCACCTATCTCTCTATCCCAACCCCTTAACACCCTCTCTCTCTCTCTCTCTCTCTCTCTCTCTCTCTCTCTCTCTCTCTCCAACACACACATCCCTACTCCTCCCCCTACCACTAACCCCTTTCCTCAAACAGTCGACTCCTAACACCCCACCACCCCGTTGGTTCTGTCTCTCTCTCTCACACACACACACGCACAAATGTACACATCCATATGCCTCCCCTACCACTAACCCCCCTCCTCTCTCTCCACTCTCTTTATACATCTAACTCCCCCCTTCTCTCTCCACTGCTAACCCCATCACTAACCTTCTTATTCCCTTTTGAGAATGTAACCATAGTGTGAAAGGCTTAGCTCTAAATCATTCCCCATTACTATCAGAAAATAGGAATAGGCAGTGTGAGCATGGATGGAGTCATAATTTGGAACTCACCTATCCCCTCTAGGTGTCCTGATATCCTCTCAGCTTTTGGTCAATTGTCCTTGGATTGTATTGCTGCAATTTCAAATCCAAAACAAATTCTTCAGTGAAATTCATATTAGTCAAAAAATACCAAGGATTTCCTTTCCATATTGTAAGCAGTGTGAATGGATTAACTCTAAAAGGATCACCATTATATCAATGGGAACATAAGTGGCATCATAATTTGAGACCTACCTTCCCCTTATGGATGTTTGAATATCCTCTTGACATTTGGTAAACCCTCCTCACTGTGTATTGCTGCAACATCAAATGCAAAACATTCTTCATTTGTCAATTTTAATTCGTAGATATTGGTCGCGCCAACTGGAAAAAGCCAAAAATTTAAATAAAACCATCAACTTAAAACACCTGAACCCTACCCCTCCCTCCCTCCCTCCCAAAACCCCTAACACCCCACCGCCCTGCCCACTCTCTCTCTCTCTCTCTCTCTCTCTCTCTCTCTCTCTCCACCTGCCCCCACCCCTCTCTCCCTCCCAAAACCCATAACACCCCACCTCTCTCTCTCTCTCTCTCTCTCTCTCTCTCTCTCTCTCTCTTAAACACATGTACACATCCCTAGACCTACACCTACCACTAACCCCCCCCCTCTCTCTCTATTACACACATGTACACATCCCTACGCCTACCATTAACGCCTTCTCTCTCTCTAACCCTTACTAACCCCCTCTCTCAGTCTCTCTCTCCCCTGCTCCACCTATCCCCAACCTCCTAACAACCCCCTCTCTCTCTACCTATGAACCCCTAACAACCCCCTCTCTCTCTACCTCTGAACCCCTAACAACCCCCTCGTTCTCTACCTCTAACCCACTAATAGCCCCCCCTCTCTATCTCTCTCATACTCCCCTTACCCCCAACCCCCCCCTCTCTCTTTCCCTCCTAATCACCCTACCCGTAACCCCCCCTCTCTATCTCTCTCCTACTCCCCCTACCCGTAACCCCCTAACACACCCCTCTCTACCTATAACCCCCTAACACCCCCCCCCCTCTCTCTACCTATAAAATTATACCTCTAATCCCCTACCCCTAACCCCCTACCACCCCTGCTCTCTCTACCTCTAACCCCCTAACCCTTATTATTCATTTGTGTCATATATATAAAAAAATTAATGATACATATCATGCACTCATTCTTGTGAACAAAATTGCGTGCACATTTTGTAATTATATATCATGTACGTGGCATGTATTCCACCAATTTTTTCAAGTTCTAAAACCTAAATGGACGAAGGAAAAAATAATTATGGATACATTGCCAATTCAAAATATTACATTAGGGTAATAATATATATATATATATATATATTGTAATGTTGGATCGAAAAATAATAATTGTGAAATAAAAAAACCATGAACTTGGTAGCACAATTCACATATGGAATCTCCTTTTTTGTGGGACCAATGCTTTAGGAATCTCCTATGAGCATACTGTGGAGAAAATAACACACTTTTTGGATCAATAATTCAATAATAAATACTCAATAGTGATAAAACTTTGACAACAGCATACAAACCACTCTTAACTATCTCCCTAAACCCTAAACCCTATACCTTCAAGCTTCCAAAACAAGCACTGAGATTCTCGATATTTCCTTCCTTGTATTCTTCTTCACAAATATGGCATTCAACCAATGTAGCATCTCCACTTTCCATTATTGGTTTATGTTTAAAAAAAAAATGACAGACGTTACTAGGAACTGAACCTGCTCTTTAAAACATCTAAGAAGAAAACAATTACCAATATCAAAGTAAGAATGCACATCTATGCAAACACTTCTCGAACTAAGGAAAAAATTCCTTCTCGTCTTCACCTAACCCCCACCCCTCTCTCTCTCCCCCAACCAGCCTAACTCCTCTCCATTCTCTCTCTCTCTCTCTCTCTCTCTCTCTCTCTCTCTCTCTCTCCCATACTCCTCCGCGTACACCTCTCTCTCTCCCACAAGCCCCTAACACCCCCTCCCTACTCTCTCTCTCTCTCTCTCTCTCTCTCTCTCTCTGTTAGGAACCCATGTCTTTACTTTGTTAGTATATTGTTGTTGCACGCATATGCTTTGTAAGTCATCCCGTAGTATTTGTTGATCAATAGTTTGTGTTATTGTTGTTGGCGCATATGCTTTGTGAGTCGCCCGTAGTATTGTTGATCCATAGTTTGTAGTGGCCCATGGTTTTGACCCATAGTATTGGCGACTAGACTTAGTAGATAAGTGTGTGTTGAGACCTATGAAGGAGGGTGAAGTTATTTGTATTGAGCTTGCTCATAGGAGGTTGCCCCCTCGAAGTGGCCTGTGATCAATATAAAAGTGATTCTGAGTTATGTCATTTCTGCTATTTCACATATTATTATTAATTATTTGTTGCAGGTGCATCACATCTGGTATCAGAGCACTTTCTTGGGCTTGCTGGGTGAAATTTCTGCCAAAAAAAATTTCGCATCTATGCAGGTTCGTATTTGGGAATAATCCCTATCCACTTAACTGTGGGAAGTACTTGGGCATAAGCCCTAAAACGCATTGTGAGGAGTACCACAGGAACCCCGAAGTAGCTGGCCCATTGAGAGGACCTGCCAGCGAAAAGGGCAATGACCCCTACCTGATTGACTAGTTCCCACCCGTGAGGTAAACCAAGAGCTGTCGTTTGTGGCAAAGCGGTTATCAGTTTTACCTGAGCTGTGGAGCGAGGGGTACTGCCCCAATATGCAAGCCGTCAGACAACATTGGTGGCCGAGTGAAACCCCTGAACTATTAGCAAGCCGCACATACCTGGGGTCCATATCTATTTTCAGCTGAATTGTTGTCGATCACTGCTGCGTCGTTTCAGATCCAGCCATTCAGATCCATTCTGCAAGCTGCTCCAGATCCAGCCGTTTTCAATCCATTCGGCGTCGTTTCAGATCCTTCTATTTCCACTCACTTCTGGGTCGTTGCAGATTTATTTGTTCCAGATCCCTTCCGAACCGTAGCCGCTCCAGTCTGGAAAAAAAAAAAAATAGTTTTTTCTCCATATCTCCCTTGTTTTCACTCTGTTTCCCTTGAAATTTTTGGGGAACCCCTGTCATCCCATTCTGCATATTTTATTCCTGAGGACCCTATCCCCAATTCCCCTTCCCAAAGCCCGAAATCCCACATTTGTCTATTTTTAGGGTTTGCCATAACTTCCTCAAATTTCACCCAATCACCTTCAAATTTTACCACAGAGTTCCTTTCTGAATTCTGCTTCTTTGTTCCCCTCTGCCAAATTTTCCCATTCTTTCACCCCGCTTCTGAAATCCTCATTTTTGCTTCCTTGTCTATTCGACAGTGTCCAAAACCTAGTCAAACCCCAATTACCCTTCATATTTTTTCCCAAGTCTAGATTTTCGTTTACTGAAGCAGTTTCTGTTTTTGTTTTCCTACCCAGTCAACCAAAAAAATAAAAAAATAAAAAATAAAAAACTCCTCGTTATGGTTGTCACCCGTGCAGGAGCAAAAACCATGGAAGACGCACTTGCAGCCATCAAATCAAAACTCCAGGATCTGGATGAAAAATTTCTCGGCCTCCATCTTGAACATTCAACTATGAACAACAAACGGCAGTCCGATTCTTCATCAGACAATGGGTTCTCTTCTTCCAGCAATTTTCGTGGTCCGAAGCTTGATTTTCCTCGCTTCAATGGTACCGATCCAACTGGATGGATCTATCGTGCAGAATAGTATTTCAGTCTGTATAATACTTTTGATGTCAACAAAGTTCCGCTGGCATCCTTTCATTTGGAACATGAAGCTCTTCAATGGTACCGTTGGTACATCAAGGCTCATGAAGAGCCAAAATGGCCAGACTTTTGCCAGCTCCTTTTGCAACGATTTGGTCCTAGTGCTTTTGATGACTTCACAGAAGATCTCACTAAACTTCACCAAATTGGCACTGTGAGAGAGTATCAAACCGAATTTGAGAAACTAGCCAACCACACCGAAGGATTGTCTGATGACTTTTACCGGAGTTGTTTTATCAGTGGTCTAAAGGATGCCATCCGCTCTGAGGTCAAAATGTTCTGTCCCAACACAATGATGGAAGCCCTAGGGTTGGCTAAGTTGGCCGAAGACAAGATTGCAGCCCAACAACGCTCCAAGCCCACTTTTGTTCCCTTCCGAAATATGGGTTCTCAACGACCACCTATACCGCAAGCTCCTCGACCAACTCCTATCAAGCATTTGTCTGAAACAGAGATGCAAGCATGCAAAGAAAAGGGGCTTTGCTATAATTGTGATAAGAAATTCACTTGGGGACATAGATGTGTTCAGCAAAAGCTCTATCTCTTGGATGTGGATTCTTCGCTTTCCTCTGAAATTGTTGACGAAGATCCAGAGACACTGGATGCTCCGGTCGACATTCAAGAACCTCCTATTGACCCTCCGTCTCAGGATGACCAGCCAGAGATATCTCTCCATGCTTTAGCTGGAATCACCACCCCCCAAACAATGCGGGTCAGGGGTTACTTCAAGAAGCTTCCTCTTACAATACTCATTGATTCTGGTAGCACTCATAATTTCATTGACCCTCGGATCGCCAAACAAGCTTATTTTTTTATCCATCCTTGCTCCAACTTTGAAGTCATGGTTGCCAATGGGGGCACCTTACCTTGCAAAGGGAAGTGTCGAAATGTGTGTATCTCTATGGGAGATTATACCTTGCGCTATGGCATGTTTGCCTTGACCTTAGGCAGATGTGATGTGGTTTTGGGCGCTCAATGGCTATGCACACTTGGCCCTATCTTATGGGATTTTGCTGAACTTTGGATGCAGTTTTCCCTCAATGGACAAAAACACACATTGACAGGATTACAACCAGGTTCTCTCAGCATCATCAGTTCACATCGCATGGAAAAAATCCTCAAGAAGAATTCACATGGTGTCATCGCTCAGCTCCATTCCATTCAGATGCAACCATCAGCGGTCTCTACCACTCCTTTAGATCTATAACAAATTCTGGATCGATATACAGGTGTCTTTGTTGAACCAATAGGATTTCCACCTTCCAGGCTAGAAGACCATCATATTCAGCTCCTTCCTGGCAGCATTCCTCCCAACATCAGGCCCTATCGCTACCCATTTCACCAAAAAACAGAGATTGAAATGCTCATTCGGGACTTATTGAAGCAAGGTATTATTCACCCAAGCACTAGTTCCTTTTCTTCTCTAGTTATTCTTGTCTGCAAAAAAGATGGGTCATGGCACCTCTGCATTGACTTTCGAGCGCTTAATCACCTCACCATCAAGGATAAGTTTCCAATTCCTGTTGTTGATGAGCTTCATGGGGCTCACTTTTTCTCCAAGTTGGATCTTCGTTCTAGGTATCATCGAATTCGGGTTCATGAGGATGATATCTCTAAAACAGCTTTCCACACACATGATGGCCATTATGAGTTTTTGGTAATGCCCTTTGGCCTCACTAATGCTCCTTCCACATTCCAGGTCTTAATGAATAAAATATTTCGACCCTACTTGTGGAAATTCATTTTTGTATTCTTTGATGATATCCTCATCTACAGTAAAACATGGGATGAACATCTCCAGCATTTGGATCTTGTCATGCAAATTTTCTCTGACCATCATCTCCATGCCAAGCAGTCTAAATTTTTTTTTGGACAAAAGGAAGTTGAGTATCTTGGGCACATTATCTCAGCACAAGGGGTTCGCGTGGATCCTGCCAAAATCGATGCCATCAACAATTGGCCGCATCCTCAGACACTCAAGCGCCTTCGTGGTTTTTTGGCGTTGACTGGCTACTACCGCAAGCTTGTCAAGGATTACGGGAATATTGGAGCTCCATTAAGTGCTCTATTGAAAAAGGATGCTTTTACATGGACACATGCTTCTCAATGTGCATTTGACAAACTAAAACAAGCTATGTGTACTACACCTGTTCTAGCTATGCCCGATTTTTCCAAGCCCTTCACTGTTGAGAGTGATGCTTGCGGCAATGGACTTGGTGCTGTTCTCCTTCAATATGAACACCCCATTGCGTTCACCAGCAAAGCCCTTTCAGGTAAGAATTTAGCTGCCTCTACCTATGAGAAGAAAATGATGGCTATTTTGCATGCAGTACAGAAGTGGCACCCATACCTATTAGGGAATAATTTTTGCATCAAGACTGATCACCAAAGTCTGAAATATTTCTTGGAACAGCGTGTCTCCTCCCCGGCACAACAGAAATGGGTTAGCAAACTCATGGGTTATGACTATGAGATCACTTACAAGAAGGGTAAAGACAATATTGTGGCAGATGCTCTTTCTCGCACATTTGATGCCCAAGGTTCTCTTTCAACAATTTCAATGCCTGTTCTAAATTGGTTGCAATCTGTTCAACAGGGTTATGTCAATGACTCTTCCTTATCTCAAATCATCCAACGCTTGACCAACAACCCTTATGTTGTACCACATTACTCTTGGGATGGTGCTTCTCTGAGATACAAGGGTCGTCTGGTGCTTCCCCAGAGCACAGATCTTCAACAGGATGTCTTCTATGAACTCCATGCTTCTCCATCGGCAGGGCACTCTAGGTTCCTCAAAACATATGAACGGGAACGGCGTAACTTCTTTTGGTAGGGCATGAAAAGGACAATTCAACAGATGGTGGCCGAATGTGATACCTGCCAGCGCAATAAGGGTGAAACAACACTCCTTCCAGGATTGCTCGAACCCTTTCCCATACCTACATGGATTTGGACAGATATTTCTATGGATTTCATTGAAGGGCTCCCTAAATCTAGCGGGAAGATAGTGATTCTCGTTGTGGTTGATCGCCTCTCCAAATATAGTCATTTTTGTGCTCTCAGCCATCCCTATACATCCTCCTCAGTCGCTCAAATTTTCCTGGACCAGATCTTTCGTCTTCATGGCATCCCTTCTTCCATTGTCTTGGATCGTGATGCGACTTTCACCAGTCATTTTTGGACAGAACTATTTCACCACACTGGCACCAAACTGAAGATGAGTTCAAGGTATCACCCACAAACAGATGGTCAGAGTGAAATTATCAATAAATTCTTGGAGACTTATCTTCGTTCCTTCACCTCTGAACAACAACATTAGTGGGCAAAGTGGCTCCCTCTCGCTGAATGGTGGTACAATACCTCTTACCACACTGCCTCTAAAATGACCCCATATGAAGCAGTCTATGGTTAGGCACCCCCAGTTCTTCTTCCATACACCCCCACTAGTTCACCAGTTCAGGAAGTTGACACGGTTCTTCGAAACCGTGATTAGATTCTTTGCATTTTGTGGGACAATCTTCACATGGCAAGAAATTGCATGAAGCAACAAGCTGATCAGCACCGTTCTGAGCGCACTTTTCAAGTCAGTGATATGGTTTTTCTTCATCTCCAGCCGTACAAGCAATCCTCCCTGAAACTCAAAGGGCATCATAAGCTCGCTCCAAATTTCTATGGGCCATATCGGATTCTTCAGAAGATTGGGTCAGTTGCTTATAAATTGGAACTTCCTCCTTCTTCCCGCATTCATCCAGTCTTTCATGTCTCTTGTCTGAAGAAAGTTCTTGGCACCAACATCAATGGACAAACGATTTTACCCGAACTAGATAATCCATCCTTTTGGAGCCGGAGCCATCCTCAATCGGCGCACTCGTCAGCTTCTCTCTCGCTCTATCACAGAGGTCTTAATTCAGTGGCACGGCATGCAACCCGAGGATGCTGCATCGGAACCACTCCTTCAGATTCAACAACAATTTCCACATATAAAGCTTTGAGGACAAAGCTTTTTTTAAGGGGGAGGGGATGTTAGGAACCCATGGCTTTACTTTGTTAGTATATTTTTGTTGGACGCATATGCTTTGTAAGTCGTCCCGTAGTATTTGTTGATCAATAGTTTGTGTTGTTGTTGTTGGCGCATATGCTTTGTGAGTCGCCCGTAGTATTGTTGATCCATAGTTTGTAGTGGCCCATGGTTTTGACCCATAGTATTGGTGCCTAGACTTAGTATATAAGAGTGTGTTGAGACCTATGAAGGAGGGTGAAGTTATTTGTATTGAGCTTGCTCATAGGAGGTTGCCCCCTCGAAGTGGCCTGTGATCAATATAAAAGTGATTCTGAGTTCTGTCATTTCTGCTATTTCGCATATTCTTATTAATTAATTGTTGCCGGTGCATCACACTCTCTCTCTCTCAACCCCCTCCTCTCTCAACCTACCATGATTCTCACTAAACCCCTATCCCCCCCACCTTAGTATCTATATCTTTCTCTCCCCCGTTATCCCTCCTCCCCCTACCCCTAATCAACCACACCCCCCCCCTTTCCCCACAACTCTCTCTCACTCTCTCTAACTACCCTACTCCTCCTCAAACCCCTAACCCCCTCAATCTCTTTCTCTTTCTCTACCCCAAACAGCCTCCTCCCCCTAACCCTCTCTCTTTCCCCCAAGCCCCTAAAAGGACTACCTTTATCTCTCTACTTGTAACTCCCCCCTCTCTCCCTACTACTCCCCCTACCCCCAACCCCCATATATTTGTCTCTCCTAACCCCCCTCACCACTACCACTAACCATCTCCCCATCTCTCTCTCTCTCTCTAACCTATCCCCCCACTCTGCAAATATATTATCCCTTCGCTCTAAATTCCCTACTCCTCCACAAACCCCTAACCCTCTCTCTCTCTCTCTCTCTCTAACCCCTCTCTTGTCTCCCTCTCTCTCCCCTCTTCCTTCTAACCCATGCAAACCCCCTCTCTCAGTCTCTCTCTCCCATACACCTCCACCCACTCCAAACTCCTACCCCTCTCCCCCAAACCCAAGCCACTAACACCTCCCTCCCTACTCTCTCTCTCTCTCAGCCCCTACTCCTCCCCCTATCTCTCACCCTTCTCTTCCTCTCTCACATTCTCTCTCCCATGCTCCTCCACCTACCCCTAACCCCTTACCATCTCTCCCTCCCAAATCCCCTAACACCTCTCTCTCTCTCTCTCTCTCTCTCTCTCTCTCTCTCTCTCTCTCTCTCTCTCACCCCCCTACCTCTAACCACCCTCATCCTCCTCCTATATCTCTCCCCTATTAACCCTAAACCTTACTAACCCCCTCTCTCACTCTCTCCCACTTTCCTACTCCTCCACCTACACCTAACCCCCACCCCTGTCTCTTTCCCCCAAACCCCAAACCCCTAACACTCCACTTCCCAGTTGGACGTATTTTATTGAAATTTTCATTTTTTCATGTCCTAGATGCCTCAGAAGTATGTAGTGTGGGTATGGGTTGGATGCGGAATTAAAATGCACATCCAACGAGTGCCCAAACTTGAAATTTGGGTAAGTCGTTAAGGAGATATGTCAAAAATACGATAAGAAAAAGTAGTTTTTCTTTTTCCTCTCTAAAATTTAGAACTATTTTTTTATTATTTCCCTTAGGAGGCCCATTTTATACCTCAAAACTCCCCTAATGATTTTTTCTCCTTCAATATTATCCTCTAGTCATTGCTTCTCTCTAGCGTGTTCCTGTATGTGATATGAACCATTATACTAACTTGGTCTGAATGATAGTATTGAGTTTGAATCTAATTCTGCGGATGAAGAGTGTAGTTCTAAGCAAAATCCATGAAATCGCATATTCGTACCTGGTGCCATGAAAACAAGGGCATTATTACAATGTAATCTTTGAAATATATGTATGTAGAAATTGAATGTACAATTTGAAACTATGTAGTGTTCATGTACCTGTGACTTGACCAATGCAATCTCGTTTCCCTCTTTCGTGCTATCTATTTGATATGTTACATATTTGAAGCTCTTCATTTCTGTTTTCATGTTCCCAAATTCATGCTCCTCATTTATATGAGTGAAATGTATCAACAATGCAAATCCACTACACCTAGTACATGTCCCATAAAGACATGACTTTGCATAATATTTTTCATATTCATCCCTTGGACACATTATGCTATGGATAAAATATCTTGATGCATTTGATGGTAGTATCAAAGAGCATTCCCGCACAGTGTTAGTATGCAAATAACAAAATATATGTTTATATGTGTCATAATAATATTCGAATTCTACATGGTATACATAGCAACATTTGTTGTGGTCAATGCAAATTCTAACATACTAGGGCTTGCATTTTTCAAATGATTGTTGGCCTGGGTTCAATTGTGTGTCCTCAGTCTTGAATCTCTCGTAGAGTTCTGTTTGTGCCATGTCAAGGAAGTGTTTTACGTGGGGTTCACACTCATTAGTACCTTTTCTAAACTTCAAAACATATTTTTGATTGGATGAAGGTCTAGTGTTATCATGCCAAAACTTGTGCACTAGGTCTTTAACTATAGCAATTAGCTTCATGTCTGAACGAGGAAACCTACCAATGAATTCCCAACAATATTTTTGTCTTAGAGTGTCGAGTATTTCTCTAATAGAAGAATACTTTTTGAGGGTCTTTCTATCTACTTTAAAGAAGTGAGATGTGTGTGATATAAGGAGACTACGCCTCATGATTTTTCTTATAATTGATTCAGATAGTACACGATGGGCTACATTAATATCTTTTATACGAGATGTCTTTCCATTTAAATTAAATGTAGCTTGGAGATTTCTAACAACATATCTATTAGCCTCTAAACTTCTAACTAACTTTATCCCTAAAATTTTCCTAATAGTGGCTAAACAATGTGATTTTAACAAAGCTAAAATAATTAACATTTTGATGCATCACTCTTAGATTCAAAAACTTCTTTGGCGATTTTGCTGCATTGACAATCAATAGTTCGTTTAGGTAACTGACCTTAAAGGACTGCTAAGGCACTTTCATCCACATCAATACGTCTAGGAATTATTCTTTGTTGTGCACTAGACAGTCGAGGTAAAGTACGTATAGGAGAAGTATGAGTCCCACCACTGCTTTGTTGTGGCACTTCATTCACATGTTGTTCCAGATTGGGAGTGTGTTCGACATGTGTGTGGTCTTCTTGGGGAGACTACAAATCCACAACTCAATGCACATTCAGTTCTGCATACTTGGATTTTGCTAATATTTGAATGTATTGAAGCACTTCATCATTGCTCGGTGATGGATTATTGGTTGGAGGATGACTTGCTGATGGAATTTAAGTGGGCTTTGTTGGAAAAATCCACTTCACTTATGGAGCTAAACTAGAAGTCATTGTGTCGTTCATTGTGCTAGTGTCTGAGGTAATGGTAGTTGCATGTCTATGTCTTTCCATGCCCAACCTTTCTTTTTCTCTTAGATCATGGATATTTTCAAGAGATAGATCCTTACTTCTATACGTTTTTGTTCTATTCCATTTGTTTCCATATCCAAAAAATAAATTTAGAAAACAAGTTTATTGCCCCTGCAAAATAAATAACATTTGCAGCAAGATTGTGAGTATCATTCCAGATTATCCATTGAATTCTTACGGGATTGATCTTGTAATCTCTACATTGAATGCAAGAAGACATTCCAAAAAAATATTCAAAACGCAAGAAGGTCATTATAAAGTTTGGGTGATCATGCCATTTGTGTCGGTATTTTTTCATAATATACTTGTCTATTGCAAATCTTGGGAAGAGCATCTATGGTATGTTGACAAGGTCTCAAAATCCATTGGAGGAGCACTAGATCAATAGATAAATTTGTGTGGAATAATGATTAATAATGGTTCACTAGATAAAAGTCTATGGAAAAATGTTTTGTTTGCCAACAAAACAATGGAGACTCAATCAAGACACTGGGTTCAAATATGTTCTCTTCTACTTTGATTATAAGGCAACAATTGTGTAGGTGTTATAGTATGGTATATGGAAAATAAACAATTATAGTTATTATAATGGATGGGGTTTGTCAATAGAAGGTTATTATAAGGAAACGAAGGTGTTAGTACTGGCCAAGTGGCCAAGGAAGTAAAAAAACAAGCCTAGGTTGGTGATATCTTATCTTTCCCATTACAAATATGGGAATTAGGTTCTAGTAGTGGAGCGTCTTTTAAGTATTCTAAGAATTAGTGGATTATTGGATCACAAATAGTGATGGGTTTTGAGTTTGGACCTATCGAAGAATAACAAGGATAGAGCACTATGATGGATTGTACCATGTGTGTGTGCATACGGAAACAATTGTGTAGGTATTCTAGTATGTTATATGGAAAATCACCATATCCCTAGCCTATGTTAAGTCATGGATGGAAAATTTTAATCTAGAGATTTGAGGACAAGTTCAATAACCTTTTTGGTTGGAGTTTTCTTCTCTTTTGGTTGATTTATATGACCTTTTGCAGACTTGTTCTCCAATAGGTAAATAGCAATTTGTTGATCCAAAATGGTTGGTGTAGTTCATTTCAAGCTTCCCCTTGTCATTATAGTTATTATATTGGATGGGGTTTGTTAGTAGAGAGTGCATTATATAAATCTATACAATACTTGTTTTTCCTATCAAGATTTTGACCACTTCATTTGTGACTTCCCACATCAACAACCACCTCCCGTAGATTCTGAAAGTACATTTTTTGTAGATTATCATGGTACAGTTGATACAAATTCTCAAGGTATATCTATTGCAGCATCAATTTCCTCGTCGAGAACATAAGTGGGTCATTAGTTGGTACTAGCCAAGTTTCCAAGGAAGTCAAAACACAATCCTAGGTTGGTGATATTTTAGCTTTCCCATCACAAATATTGGTATTAGGTTCTAGTAGTGGGGTGTATTTTCAAACTTCTAAGAATTAGTAGATTATTGGATCACAAATAATGATGGATTTTTATTTTGGACCTATCGAAGGATAACAAGGATAGAACACTATGATGGATTCTACTATGGTGTGTCAATTATTAGGCCCAAGGTATGCATGTTGATCAAGTTTGGAAAGTTATTTCCAAATAGAGGAAGGTCCCCTCAACTCTCAGTCTATTCGATAATCCTACTAGATTTGTACATCTTGCTCATTGGTAAAAAAAAATCTAGGACGTTGTGGCATATTCCCTAGTCAAGGGTGTCTCTTCCTTTGATGATGTGGGATTAAGTAGTAGATTCAGTACTATGCTCAACCCTTTATTTCTTGAATGAATATTTGTCATCTTTCTTGGAATGCGAGATAGATGAAAATCCCAAGATGCAATCGTTTTATTTGGGAAGTTTACTGTGAAATTATGGAACACAACAAATCATTTAGCCTTGGAATACCTGACAGTGACAGAATTAGCAAGGTGGAAGAATTACAGTGAAATCTAGCAAGAATTGAGTAGTAAAATCAAACATGCAAAGGAACATAGATGTGCATCAAAATAGGTGTCATATTCCATTAATATGTATAGTAAAATAATATAGTACAATAGAGATAATTTGATTACCTAGGAGGAATTCGAATACATCTTAGTCTACACAGTCTAGCATTGGAATTATCCCTTCTATAGTGCTCTGATAGTTGTAAACTCAATTGAATGTCATTTCACTGAATCTATTGTCAGTTAACTAAGCATGAAGGGCACATCAATGAGTTCTCCATGCAAAAAAATCTAGAGAGGGCACATTAGTTGATAGTCAGTGGAAATCAGAGCTCAAACCCCCCACTATAGTCATGAACTCAGGTGGACTGAACCAGATCACTGAGTTAGCTCCTAAAATCTAGGGAACTACCTATGCATGGCATAAATTCATGCATGGAGGGTGCATCAAGTGGATAATAAGTCCTAGATGACAATTGAACACCTCTAGGGGTTCAACAACATCATCCAATACTAGGAAAAAGGAAAAATATGCTAAGGTGGAAAAAGGTTGGATTATTAATTATCCTAACATTTAGCACAAGGTTATGCTAGATGTTGTATTTTTCCAGGAAGATAGGCCTATTGGTTTTGAGCTTCATAGTTGTATGTGAAATGTATGTAATGATCCCTTTTGGGCCACATACGATGTTTAAGGGGAAGAGGTGCTACTGAGTGATATATCCCCTTAACTTGAGAATGATTGCGACATCACCAATTTATTTCCTAAATTATGAGAGAGTTTATGGTTTTCCTCATGTTAACATATTTGTGGAAGAACTTGTATAGTAGATTTTTCATTCTAAACAAAATCATGTCTTTCTTTACACACTTGTTACTCTATTAGTTTTCTTAAATATGATGTGTCTTATATCGACTTGATATTTGGTATTGCAACATTCATGTATATATAGATCAATTTGAACAAAAATCAAGCACATATATACAAGTTTTACAATTTACAATCTTTAAATTTGAATGAATACACCATCTCCAACCATTGGATATTACAAGGGGAGACAACTCATACAATTCATGTATATAATTTGTCACCATAACTTTATTTAATAGATCCTTACTTGCATTGCAAAACAAATGAGCTCCAATGTGTCCAACAGTTACATGAGAATGGTCTAATGTTCCAAACTAAGCTCTAAGAATTTTCAAGTCTAGATGTTGTGTGCAAGATGGTTGAGAGAGTTCCAGTCTACCAGAAAAAGCAAGTTGGATGTGAGTGCAAGAAGAAGAGCACTGAAATCGTGTGAACCAGAATTTATTTTACCGTGTAACACTGAAAATTGAATTTGATGATGCATAGGAAATTTTTTGTTGTCTTTTTTCAGACATATTAGCGCACGCGCATTAATAGTGTGCACACACTATTAGTGTGTGCACGTTATTAGCAAGCGTGCGCTCCTATGTGCATTAACTAATAAACATTCATAAAAAACGTTCAACATATGATTGTGGTGAAACTTTGCTAAATTAACTATGTATAGGAGCGCGCACATGCTATTAACGCGCATGCACAAATAGTGTTTGCATGCTAATAACGTGCATGTGCTCCTATAGCATTAATATGGTGGGTAAATGTTCACTACATTGTATTTCGTGTAAACTCTTTTTTTTAACTAATTTCTAATAACACATTAGTACTCATTTAATGTTTAGAGAGATATAGGGGGGGATTTCGGTTATGGGTTTAGGAAGAGACAGAGGGGGGATATTGTGGGTTATGGGTTTAAGGAGAGACAGAGGGGGGAGATTATGGGTTATGGGTTTAGGGAGAGAGAGGGGGGGATATTGTGGGTTATGGGTTCAGGGAGAGAGGGGGGGGGGATTGTGGGTTATGGGTTTAGGGAGAGAGAGAGAGAGAGAGAGAGTGGGGATATTGTGGGCTATGGGTTTAGGAGGAGAGAGAGGGGGGATATTGTGGGTTATGAGTTTAGGGAGAGAGATAGTGGGGAGATTGTGGGTTATGGGTTTAGGAGGAGAGAGGGGGGGGATATTGTGGGTTATGAGTTTAGAGAGAGAGAGAGAGGGAGATTGTGGGTTAGGGGTTGTGGGAGAGAGATGGAGATTATGGGTTAGGGGTTTAGGAGAGAGACAGATTGGGTTTAGGGATTTAGAGAGAGAGAGATGGTGAGAGAGAGAGGCGGGTTAGGGGTTTAGAGGGAGAGAGGGAGGTATATTGTGGGTTAAAGGTTTAGAGTGAGAGAGAGAGAGAGAGATTGGGGGTTAGGAGTTGAGAGAGATGGAACAAGGGGGTAGGGGTTTAGGGAGAGAGATCAAGGGGGTAGGGGTCTAGGGAGAGAGACAAAGAGATAGTGAGTGGCAAAGAGAGAGAGATATTGTGAGAAACAAAGAGTGAGAGGTAATTAAAATGGTTGTACATTTGAAGTTGTCTTGTAAGAACATTAATTTCACAATTTATTACTGATCTCGATGCAGGAATTTGATATCCTTGTAATTTAATCAAATACAACCTTTATCCTTGAAGTGACCCCAAAATAAGAAATAAAATTTGACATTAACCATGCTTTAATTCTAAGATTAGGGGCATGAAAAGATGACATAGAACCTGGTTAGTGGTTGAGAGTAAGAGGGAAATTGGGGGTTAGGGGTTGAGAAAGAGAGAGGGAGAGATTGGGGGTTACGAGTTGAGAGGGATGGAACAAGGGGGTAGGGGTTTAGGGAGAGAGATCAAAGGGGGTAGGGGTCTAGGGAGAGAGATAGATAGTGAGAGAGAGAGAGAGAGAGAGAGAGAGAGAGAGAGAGATTGTGAGAAAGAGAGAGTGAGAGAGAGAGAGAGAGAGATTGTGAGAAAGAGAGAGAGTGAGAGAGAGAGAGAGAGATTGTGATAAAGAGTTAGAGAGCGAGAGGTAATTAAAACGGTTGTACATTTGAAGTTGTATCACATGAACATTAAGTTCACAATTTATTACTGATCTAGATGCAAGCATTTGACACCTGTGTAATTTAATCAAATATAAAAAAATTTCTCTAGGTGACCCCCAAATACGTGATAAAATTCGACTTAACCATGCTTTAGTTCTAAGATTAGGAGCATGAAAAGCTGATGTAGAACCTAGTTAGGGGTTGAGAGAGAGAGATTAGGGGTTAAGGGTTGAGAGAGATGGAAAAAGAGGGGCATGGGTTTAGGGAGAGAGATCAAGGGGATAGGGGTCTAGGGAGAGAGACAAAGAGATAATGAGTGACATAGAAAGAGAGAGTGAGAGGTAATTAAAAATTAAAATGGTTGTACATTTGAAGCTCTATCGCACGAACATTAAGTTCACAATTTATTAACGATCTCGAAGCAAGCATTTGATATCTATGTAATTTAATCAAATATAATCTTTCTTCTTGAATTGATCCCCAAATAAGCGATAAAATTGGACATTAACCATGCTTATTTAGAGAGAGAGAGAGAGAGAGAGAGAGAGTATGTGAAAGGGTGTGATGTCTTGAATGGGTTTAGACAGAGAGAAAGAGATAAAGAGAGAGGGGTTTAGAGAGAGAGAGAGAGAGATTGGGGGTTAGTGGTTTACAGAGAGAAATTGGGGGTTAGGGGTTTAGAGAGGGAGAGAGATAAAGAGAGAGATTCAGGGTTAGGGGCTTAGAGAGAGAGAGATTGGGGTTAGAGGTTTAGAGAGATAGAGATATTCGGGGTTAGGGGTTTAGAGAAAGAGATTAGGGGTCAAGGGTTTAGAGAGAGAGAGAGGGTTAGGGGTTTAGAGAGAGAGAGATTGAGAAAGTGAGACAGGGTTAGGGGTTTATAGAGAGAGAGAGAGAAAGAAGGAGAGAGAGAGATTGGGGGTTATGAATTTAGAGAGAGATATATTGGGGGTTAGGGTTTTCGAGAGAGAGAGGGAGAGATATTGGGGTTTAAAGGTTTAGAGAGAGTGAGAGAGAGAGTACCAGATGTGGAAGAGTGTGAATTCTTAAAGGAACAAATGTAGAAGCTGACCAATATCTACTATGAAGTTTTAGATGCCCTAGAGAGAGAGAGAGAGAGGTTGTGGGTTAGGGGTTGAGGGAGAGAAATATTGGGGTTTTCGGGTTTAGAGTGATAGAGATAGAGAGAGTATTGGATGTGAAAGAGTGTGAATTCTTGAATGAAAAGATGCATAAGCTAACCAATATCTACAATTAAGTTTTGGATGCTCCAAAGAGAGAGAGAGAGAGAGAGAGAGAGAGAGTATCAAATGTGAAAGGGCGTTAGGCATTGGGGTTAGGGGCTTAGAGAGAGAGATTGGGGGTTAGAGATTTAGAGAGATATTGGGGGTTAGAGATTTAGAGAGAGATATATATATTGGGGGTTATGGGTTTAGAGTGAGAGAGAGACAGACAGACAGAGAGAGAGAACGAAATGTGAAAGGGTGTGAAGTATTGAATGGTTTGAGAGAGAGAGATATTGAGGGTTAGGGGGTTATAAAGAGAGAGAGAGAGAGATTGTGGCTTAGGGGTTGAGAGAGAGAGAGACTTTAGGTTAGGGATTTAGAGAGAGAGAGAGAGAGAGTATCGGAGATGAAAGAGTGTGAAGTATTGAAGGAAAATACATAGAAGCTGACCAATATCTACTATGTCCATTTTTGGATGCCCTAAATATAGGGAGAGAGAGATTGTGGGTTAGGGGTTGTGAGAGTGAGATATTGGGTTTGTGGGTTAGGGGTTGTGAGAGTGAGATATTGGGTTTGTGGGTTTGGGGTTGTGAGAGTGAGATATTTGGTTTGTGGGTTTAGAGTGAGAGAGTATCAAATGTGAAAGGGTGTGAAGCCTTGAAGGAAAAGATGTAGAATCTGACCAATATCTACTATTAAGTTTTGGATGTCCTACAAAGAGAGAGAGAGAGAGAGAGAGAATCAGACATAAAAGATTATGAAGCCTTGAAGAGGTTTAGAGAGAGAGATAAAGATTGAGGGTTATGGGTTTAGAGAGCGAGAGAGAGATATTGGGGGTTAGGGGTTTAGAAAGAGAGAGATAGATTGGGGGTTAGGGAGATAGAGAGAGAGATATTGAGAGACTGAGAAAGAGATATAGGGTTAGGGGTTTAGAGAGAGAGAGAGAGTAAAAGAAAGAGAGAGATTGGGAGTTAATGAATTAAGAGAGAGAGAGAGAGATTGGGGGTTAGGGGTTTAGAGAGAGAGAGAGATATTTGGGTTTAGTGGTTAAGAGAGAGATATAGAGATATATTGGTGGTTAGGGGTTTAGAGAGAGAGAGAGAGATTGGGGGTTAGGCATTTAGAGAGATAGATAGAGAGAGAGATTGGGGGTTAGGGTTATAGAGAGAGAGAGAGATTGTGGCTTAGGGTTTGAGATAGAGAGAGAGGGAGACTGCAGGTTATGTGTTTAGAGAGAGAGTGTGTGTGTATAAGACATTAAAGAGTGTGAATTCTTGAAGGAAAATATGCATAAGGTGACCAATATCTACTCTGAAGTTTTGGATGCCCCGAAGAGAGAGAGAGATTTGGTGTTACGGGTTTAGAGAGAGAGAGAGATCATGAGTGGGTTTCTAAGGGTGGGGAGAAGTAAGGGGAGAGGCATAGAGAGAGAGAGAGAGGAATGGGGAGGTGGTCAGTGGTTTAAAGAAAGAAATTGGGAGTTATGGGTATGGAAAGAGATAATGGGGGTCATGGGTTTAGAGAGAGAAAGAGAGAGAGACCTTGGGGGTTAGGGGTTTAGAGAGAGATAGAAATTGGGGGTTGGGGGTTTAGAGAGAGGGATATAGATTAGGGATTAGGGATTTAGAGAGAGGGAGAGAGAGAGAGAGAGAGAGAGAGAGAGAGAGATGAGGTGTTTAGTGGTAGAAGTAGGTGAGATACCAATAGAATGAGAGAGAGTGTGTGGTTACAAGTAGGGGGGAGTAGGGGAAGAGGGATATAGAGAGAGTGAGAGGGATGGAGTGATGGTTAGTGGTAGGGGAGAGAGAGAGAGAGAGGGGGGGGGGTGGGGGTATGAGGGTGAAGAGTGGGGATTTGGGAATGAGATATAGAGAGAGAGATTAGGGGTTTGGGGTTTAGAGAGAGTGATAGAGAGAGAGAGAGAGAGAAATAGATCGAGTGTTAGGGGTTTAGATAGAATGAGAGAGAGAGAGGGGGGTTGATGGTTAGTGGTAGGACTAAGTGAGAGATCGAAAGAGAGAAAGTGAGTGGGTGTCTAAGGGTAGAGGGGAGTAAGGGGGGGAGATATATAGTGAGTGGGTGGTTAAGCGTGGGGGGTAAAGGGATATATATATGTAGAGAGAGAGAGAGGGAAAGGTTAGTGGAAGGGGGGAGGGGGATTAGGATAAAGTGAGGGGGGATTTTATAGATATAGGGCATGTAGGTTGATGGGTTAAGGGGACAAAGAGAGAGATAGGAAAGGGGGAGATGAGAGAGGAAGGGTTAGAGAAATAGAGAAAGGAGGGGTTAGGGTTTAGGCTAATAGAGAGATGGGGGGATTGGGATTTAATGTATATGTTTTTTATGGGGGGCTTATGCTTTATGGTAAAGGGATAAATGGGGGGTTGAGAGAGAGGGGGGAAGTGGGGTTATGAAGAGACAGGGGCCATGGGATTATATTGAGAAAGGGAGATATATATAAGGAGATAGAAACAAATGTATAGTACTAGCACGTACGCTAATAGGGCGTGCGCGCTATTAGTGTGTGCACACTATTAGGGCATGCGCATTATTAGTGTGTGTGCTCTATTAGTGCGTGTGCGCTCTTAGTGTGAACATGTTAATAGCATGAGCGCGCTATTAGTACCCATGCATTACTAACGTGTGCGCGCTCCATAATTTAATTTTTTTGGTGCGCTTTCATTACTGTGTGTAATGACTTGGAAAGTTTGGTTCTATGTTTGGATTTCCAAACCTTGTGTCTTGGACTGCATTATAGAAAAACACATCATGTTCTGTAACTTCATGTTATTCAACCTTTAATCACCCTTGAATATGTATATGCTCCACTTGTCCACTGCTAATGAAACTACACACACTTGTAGAAATATCTGTGTAGATTCCAAATATCCATTTTTTGAATAAATTTGTTAGTACTTTCTATTTTAATTCATTTTTGTTTGCAAACATGTCATACTTACATAAAACATAGGTCATGTATTTCAACTATAAATTTTGACTGACTCACCTATTTCGAAAATGGAAAGAACCTGCATAAGTATACTGGAGGACCTACTCACTTAAAAAATAGTAAATTGACTGTGTTAAGACCATGATATTGGGGCCTAACACTTGATCTTGTCATTTTATGGCTTCATAGACTTCCTTAATTTAAAAATATATATAAAATTAGCTTGGAAATTTTTGGAAAAATAGCAATGCACTAGAACCGCCTATTATCTACAACTCTAAATAATGTTTTTTACAAATTTGGACATTTTACATACCAAACCCAGGGCCTAAAGCGAACATACGCATTATGGTTTAGAAAAACATTAACATACCAATATTAGAAGAATACCATTTTTGGGGAGTTATACCTATTTTCCATAAATAAAATTTAGATATTTTGGAAGGTGATCCGCTTGTCTATGTTTCATCTTTCTACACCATGTTCTAAAAATGTGACAAGAATTTCTTCTACGGATAGAATAAACTCTTCATGGACATAAAAACGTTCCCTAGAAACAAGATCCAAGACAGAAAACTAACAAATTGATTCTGACATTCTCAAAATATCTATGAATATATTATCAATGGGAAGAAACAAACAGAAAAGGTAGATGTCTTACCTTCTCTTGAAGTGTGTCTCACTGCTCCAGCCTCCAAGATTGATATCCAAACTCTAAAGGTTGAATGTAACCTTCTAAGACTAACACCAACTCCTCTCCAAAAGATATGAAATCTAAATAGATCTATCTAAATCAACATTTCACAAAGTTAGCATGGATGCACAAACGCATTCATGAGAGAAATGGGACAAGTTTGTATTAATGAAGAGCATGAAGAAACTAATACAATGATATAACTTGATTGTATATCAGTAGCATCTTCCTCTAGGCTCTCCTTCAATATCCTTCAAAAGCCATAGGATCATAAGTTTCACCCTCATTACAGGAAATTTGGGGTCTAAAATGGGCCTGATAAGAAAACGAGCTAACCATAATTTCTTATGAGTTGGAATTCAAGAACCAATAGAATTTCAATAAAATGAGTCAACGAGATATTTGTCATAAAAAAACAACTTTTTTGTTCGTATTTTCAAAATATCTCCATGTGTTTTTACTCAAATTTCGAGCGGGAGCACTCGTTGGATGTAGAATTAAATTATGCATCCAACGAGTACCCACACTGCATACTTTTGACGGACCCCCCTGCCCCAAAAACAAGAAATAACTAGAAAAATGTGATGATGTTTTTCTAGTTATTTCTTGTTTTGGGGGTAGCAGGGTCTGTCAAAAGTATGTAGTGTGGGTACTCGTTGGATGCGGAATTTAATTCTACATCCAACGAGTGCTCCCACTCGAAATTTGAGTAAAAACACATGGAGATATGTTGAAAATACAAACAAATAAAGTAGTTTTTTTCTTTCTTCCTCCAAAATTAATAAATATTATTTCATTATTTTAACTATTATTTTATTATTTTCCTTCGGAGGGCCATTTTAGACCTCAAATTTCCTCTAATGTCAAGTCCTCCTCCTCTAGGCTAAGGTGAGAGCTTGCATTTATAGGATTGGGAAAGCTAAACCAATTAGAGAAGGATTTGGATCGCATGAGGAAAAGGTGGACCAGGATTCCATGGATGGAATGGAAGCAGGATTTGAAGGATAAGCTAATCCCATGAAAATCTCTTCGAATCATAAGATCCAAAATCAAAGGAAACAACTCCTGGTCAGCATTTTTGCACCTTCAGAAGAGTGCAAAGCGTGATAAAGAGGCATTTTCGTGCTATGCTAAGCATGAAAGGCATGAAAATTTGAGGAATTTTTCAATTTATGCTATGCTTTCAAGGCACGATAATCGCTCCTTGCCTCACTAAAAAGGCGTGAAAAAGTGTCTTCAAAGTTTAAGGATATGGGTTATGAGTTGGATTTCAAAGTCTAGGTGGCATGAAGGATTCTCAGTGTAGTATGGAAGCTGAGAAACCAAAACACATAGTGTTATAACCTATTTAGGAAGCAAGGTCTTCATGATTATGGTACATAAAGACCGCAAGTGACAAATTGAGGTGTAATAGGTGCCCCCTATAGTGTGAGGACAGAAAGGAAATTGATGGCCGAAACACTTTTCCAACTCATGAATGAAGGATAATTGAAAGAGAACCGTAGAAGAGCCTACAAACTATCTACAGACAATATGCCAACCCTAAGGCGAGCATCCCCATGCTCGGAATGAACTGACTCAAAACATGGTTGATGACCAATACATTGCATATCCATGATAGTACTGACCGATTATATGGCCAACGACATACATTGTGGATCCATATCTAACAAAGACTGAAGACAAATCATGGCTACTAGAACACAAGCGTATATCCATGATGAGATAATAATAGAGCCATGACCAATACACGAGTGGATCTATGTGACAGTACATCAATAAGGTCACCAACATGATGTCTATGTGGGAACCTACTAAAAAAATCTATATGGAAACCTAGGTATATTAGATAAACTTCAGGGTAACCCAGGGTCTTCTACCCGATCCCAAAACGATACGAATCTAACCATGTGAATATGAGGTACTGAAGTCGAACATGGTATAAACCACTTGATTACCAGTTAGTGATGTAAATCGTCAACAAGTGTGACTAAAATCACCAATGATGACGATGATCCCCAAGGTATCATTAGTACATTCCGACAAATGTGAATGGATGAACTGACATCGAAATTTCGTGGAACCATTCGATCAGAGGTCAATGATGAAAAACCTACTGTTGAAAAAGAGGAAACCTTCCATTGAGGCATGGAGGTACCAAGGTACTAAGATGGTTCTTAAGTCCAATTCTCAAATGATGTGTTGAAGTTGACAGGAATATACTCATCAAAGGAGGGCCATGATGAATCCCACATCATCAAAACGAAACCGTCAGGAAAGTGATGTAAGACGGTAAATCCAAATGAGTATGGACTAACAGAAGGATGTAACATCTTACAACATTGTAGAGGCTAAATCAGGTAAATGCTTCCCTTGAACATGGATGGCATGACAATAACTAACTTGGCAGCATTGACTCGATGACACAGAGACCAAGACATAATGAGAAAATGAGCGAGGCATTCTTTGGATGCCTTGAAGGATCAGGTTGACTCATAGATTTGGAACGACTTAGAGAAAAAGAATATTTCCCAATTGCATGGCGAAATGCAAATAGGTTCCATGTTTAAGGACTAGACAAGCTGCCACAAAGCTCTTCAGAGATAAACTTGGCTTATTTCTCCCTACTCCCCATCATGATGGATGAGTACCCCTTTGTTTTTAACGAGCTTGGGGAGGATAACATATGCTCGATATAGATCATCTTCCAATGAGTACAATCTCACATGTTTTACAAACCTGAGAAAGGAGGGGTTTGGTCCTGTATGGGTCCTTCGATGTTTAATTTTTACGAGTCCAAAGAAGGTAAACTCAACAATTTTTCATATTTAGAGAGTCTGAAACAGTCAAAATAAGACTTCAAAGTGTCTTTTTCGTAAAATTAGTCCCCTAAGCACGAAAAAGTGTAAAACAATGCGAAGGAGAGATCTTCTAGTCAATGGTTGACCAGAGTATACATTTTTCATAATTAATGCTACTCAGCTCGAAAAAGGGGTAAACTAGAACTGAATAGATTCCCTTTCATATCCTTTTAGGACTGTGAAAGGAAACAAGCTCGCTCGGAAATATTTTTACATTTAAGGAGTTTGAAAAGAGCTTAAAGAAAACTCCAACGAGTTTCTTTTTTCATATAATAATCATTACGAGGCCGAAAAACTAATAAAACAAACTTCATAATGATGACCATTTCATGGTTATAATGTGCTTGAAACAGCCAAATCATGCACTCAAAACCAAAGTCATAATGACCATGAACAAAATATTGGAACTTGTCGTAAAAGGTGTTAGATCTTGATGCAAAACCTAGTAAAAATTAATGAAAAACTCCAAAAAGGGGGTTCCAAATGTGAACGCAAAGAAAATGACTAGTTCCAAGAGAGTTAAAAGTTAAAATGTATAGAAAGAAACTACATTTTACCTCTCATTTACCTCTTGGAGTGATTTTTTTCCTATTTGGAAGTAGATCTTCAACTGCTAATTTCGAGAGATTCGGAGCACGATTTCATGAGCCATTTGATCCAGGCAATAGATTGGGACATCCTCTTTTTGTTCATAGTCATTTTTTGTCATTTAATGATATTTTGGGGGGTTTTGAGGTTTGAGGGGTACCTATTTTTCACCCCTTGATATTATCGTGCCCTCCCTATGTCGAGAGGCACCAAAATCTCCTACTTTTTTCTCTTCACTGAACTACGAGGGCACAAAAACCTGATATTTTTGCTCTATTCACCATTGTAGGGGCACAGAAATGTGCAGTCATGGAAACTTTGAGATTTGTTCAGTAGGTTAGAGGTAAGGTTTGGCTTCCAAAATTTTACTAAATGTTTCTCTTGCCCCTTGCAAGTGTTTGCAGCCTTCAGAAAGAAAAATGATCCATTGGAAAGAAAGAAAACATCAAGATGATGACAGGAATTATCCCTTCATGACCCAAATACATTGAATGCACTATGGAACTGTGGGTTATTGAGATTATTCAAGACCCAGGGAATGAGGAAAAAATGAATGCTACTAAATCATCTCATAGATATGTGGGATGTAGACAATCAAGTTTTCAATGTAGGCCCACATGTCCTAGAAATCGAAATAGAAGACATCTATTTCTTGACAGGTATTTCCAAACGAGGTGCACTAGCGGCATTTAGTGGTTATCGGGGTGGTGATGAGAGAACCGATGATATTATTGCATGGTTTGTTCTGCGGTCACACAAAGAACAAGTGGAAAATTTCCGATAAAGAATGTGGTTGATCTACCACTATGCACGATCCTATTCACAATCACCAGAGTTGCGGGAAGTATAGGGGCACATCATGCTACCAGAGCACAGATGATGTGTTCCCAAGAGTGTGTTGAGACCACAATCTTCAATTAGTCTGAAGGATTATTAGTGAACTTGAAAGATAAACTAACCAAGTGCAGTAGTGGAAGACAAAAATAGTTTCGGTATGTAACCATCTTAGTTACATTCTTCCTAGAGCAGGTACCACTACTCCGCCCACAGTTTGATGTACTGGTTTGTCCTCCATCCAAGCCATAGATGGATTTATGGACTAGATATGAAGGATGGTTGGGGGTTCCACAGTGGCTCAAGTATGATGCGGAATTATTTTCATGGTGGAGGCATCAAATTCCGATGATCGAAGACTATCCCTATGTTGGGATAGAATTTTGTGGAGACCATGATCTAGTGCTCCTAGAGGGGGAACACTAGCATGCTTCAGGTATGTTCTCATAGAAAGGATTTTTTTTTTGAATTTTTGTTTTAATATTTCAATTTTTTGGGGTGATACAATGGGAATCTAACATATGTACATGTTATGTTGTAGATGTTGGGCCCGTACGACCAGCAAGATCAACGGATGAGGAGGAGGAGGAGGGAGGGATCTGAGAGGTAGAGAGGAACCTCAAGGGACTGATGATGGGAATTCTGGAAATGAGGGTGCATGATGTACCATACCACCTTTAGAGGCACACTATGGGGGTTCTTTAGAGGATCAACCGACTTCTATGTCGAGTGGCTCGAGCAGTTGTGTGCTACCATGAGCACAATGCTCCTCGTAACTAGCGATAGAGTCTAGATTGTCTTTAGGACTCATTTTTTTGCGTAATTTATATTATGTATAGGAAATAAAGTCCAAATTTTTTCCCTAATGTACTTTTTGGAACTTATGATGTGAACTAAACTCTGATGCAAACTTTTGCTATGATATATACAGTTCTTGTTTCAACTATTTAGTTCCCTAAAATGTGTTTATGTACATTTTATATTTTTTGCTCCCAATATGTACACATCATGATGAAATGTTTTATATATGTGCTAGATGCCAATCTAATACAAAAGTAGCCAAAGAGTCTACAATTGCATTAAATTCTCATGGAATGTGTTGATATTGAATAGAAACAAATGATCTTTCCAATAGGCATATCCTTCGATATAAATCCAGTAAAATAGGATCGCGGATTGTATAGATGCGATTTAGTTGAGATAGTAACCACGAGTTGAGAATCTAGGTATACTATGAGATGGAAGATACCAAACGAGGATGCTCTGGTCAAGATTTTGATTACGACATGGTATTCCGCAATGTTATTCGTTGCAAGACATAAGCAAATTCCTACTGAGGTAACCAACTTGTCAGTAAGGGAATAAATCACCCATGCTGCAAAAGTGATATTTCTGGTATGTCGACTAGCACCATCTGAAAATTTAGAATACACCGACATATGCGCATCAAAGCACAAATCGAGATAAATAGTCACAGGTGAAACAAGATCCTACCACGCAAAAGAAATCAAACTCACACCGTAATAAATACGCAGTATATAGAAGGTGTACATGTAGCATTCCCCTATGTGTAATACCTTTTAAGGTATATCCCGTTGCGGGGATCTCCCAAAGGTGTACCATCACAATCAACCAGCTCGTAAGCCCCTTTTTTCTAAAACTTGTTTAACAATATAGGGACCATACCACATGGATTCAAGATCTCCTTTCCCTATTTTATCATGCATTTGGTCATATGTTAAAACTAGGTCACCTTCATTAAAATATTGAGGTTTACATATTTGTCATATTGAGCTTTAATGTGCTTTTTGTGAGATTTGTTGGTGAGCGTAGCATCACGATGAGTCTCATCAAGCTTGGTCAAATATAGAATTTTTTCTTCCTCTGCGGAAGTGTTGGGCAATAGTTCGACGGCTAGTTTGAGGGATGGGATCTCATATTCAATCGTTGGGATAGCTTCCATACCATATACCAACTGAAAATTTGTGAATCCAGTAGCATTTTTTACTAAGGTCCTGTAGGCCTAAAGAGCCAAGAAGAGTGTCAAGTTTCAATTTGATTTGTGGGTCCCCACCATGCATTGGATCATCTTTTTCAAGTCTTTATTAATAGCATCGACTTGTCAATTTGTTTGGTGGTAATAGGGGGATGAGTTTTCATGACAAAAACCCAGTTAAGCGCTTAGCTCAACCATCATGTGATTCCTAAAATGGGAAGCATGATTGGTAACAATGGCTTGCGGGACTCCAAACCTTGCAATAATGTGAATGAACACAAAAAGTGTTGTTGCTTTATCGTATTTAGCATACGTACACATAGCCTCTTCCCATTTAGTACAACAGTCAACAACCACGATGACATAACTATGCCCCTCAGCTTAGTTAGGCCTATGATACATAAATTCAACACCCCATTTTGCAAAAGGGCCCACGAAAATCACAGGATGTAGTGGAGATGGATGGGAGCACTTCTTCGAATGAAAGAATTGACATGGAGGACATTTCTTGACCTCTTCGATGCAATATTTAAAGATGGACATCTAGAAATATCAAGCACACAGAATCTTATGGGTTGTATCCATCCCAGATAGATGACCACCACAAGATCCATAGTTATAGTCATTAAGAACATGTTCGGCTTCATCAATAGCTAGGCATCGACACAATATAGAATCAATACGATGGCAATATAAAGTATCATCAATGATAAGGTAATATTTAGCATGGTGTCGAATGTGATGTCGATCATCATGGGAGAGTTCATGCCGGAGGCATTGGTTTTGGAGATACAAAACAATGTATCCATACCAAGGATCAGACGTTCCAATGAGGAACAATGACTCATCAGGAAGAAATTCAACGGGCCCAACTTCTTCATTAGCACGGGGAAGTGCACATATAAGCTTAGCAAAAACCATGGATTTCTTCGATTTAGCCTCTGTGAACTCCAAATCAAACTCTTGGAGGACTACAATCCAACAAGATTATTTTCACCCTAGCACTTGGAGTGTTAGTATGTAATACACAGGGATGGATTTTGTGATGAGAGTGGTTTTCGGAGTAGTATGTAGTGATGAAACCTCTAGAGAGCGATGGCGGATTCCAAAGCTAACTTCTCAGCATGCGAGTAGCGGGTTTCGGATTCGATAAGAATCTTACTTAAATAATAAATCACATGTTCCAGGTCGTTGTCATCATCTTTCACTAACACCATTCCAATGGTGGAAGTGGACGTGACGAGATACAAAATATAGTCCTGTCTGTAATTGGGGGGTTGTAACACAAGCGCATATGTCAAGGATTTCTTAAGGTTATCAAAGTACTGTTGATCTTAATCATCCTAGAAAAAAGGGACATTCTTCTTCAGAATTCTCATGTAGCCTTGAGTAATCGCTGCAAAATTACAAACAAAGCGGCGCAGAAAGTTTTTCTTCCCTTGCAAACTTTGAAGTTCTAAAATGTGTGTAGGGGGGGTAAGGCTAAAATAGTGTCAACCTTTAGTGGATCTATAAGAAAATGCACTTATGGGGATTCAATTGTATATTGTAGTGACGACACCGAAGAAAAATGGCTCTAAGGTGTTCTGGATGATCCTCTCGTTGAGTAGAATGAGCAAGTAAATCATCCAGATAAGGGTCCACAATATGCTTGATATCATGAAATCCATATGATATGGCCCATTAAAAAGTGGCCCCAACATTTTTAAGGCCAAAAGGTAACTTTTGATATGCAAAATTTCCCCATGGTAAGATGAAAGTTGTTTTGTGTTGGTCAGACGGGGGTATCTCTATCTAATTGTAGCCAGAAAATCCATCTATAAAGTAAAAAATGACACTCCCAACACAGTTATCGATAATTTGGTCGATGAAGCGAGTAGGGTAACTGTCCTTAGGAAAATCCTTATTCAAATCCCTGTAATACATGCAAACCCTAATAGCGCCATGTTTCTTAGTGACATGGACAATATTACACACCCAATCTGTTAATAGAACAGGATAGATAAAACCAGCTCTAAAATGATTTTCAACTTTTGCCTTTATTGCCACAGTTTTCTTGGGGTGAATGGGTCAGAGTTTTTGCCATACCGGTTTTGCATCGGGATAAGTTTTAATTTCATGGACCACAATAGAAGGTTCAACTCCTGGCATCACCTCATAGCTCCAAGAAAATATATCGCGGAAATATTTGAACAAAGCTGTATAGAATTCCACCTCTATAGGTGTACAAATTTTTCCTGATTGGATTTGCTCCACGACACCAGGTTTCATTGATATGTCTATAGAAAAGGTTTCCTTGATATTTCCTAAATTTTCTTTGGATAACACATTATGAGTGAGGATGGGGGATTGAGAATATTGTACAATATCGAGTGAAACTATGGATTTAATGTCATCTTCTTCTTTGTATTGATCGGGGAGGAAAGATGAGAAATGATGACTATCTTTCCACGGTAATTCATCTAGGATCATGAATTCCATTATTGATTCATCTGATGGAAAAGTATTCAACAGATAGTCCATGTAAGGTGTGGATGAACCCATCCAAGATGATAGAGAGTAGCGATCGGATGCCACAAGGTGGTTGCAATCAGGATTGGAACAATCTGAAGCAAATTGGATTGCATCATGCGTTGCCTCATTCAAGTTAAAATGCATACGGTCATTGATGGCTTCACATTCGAGTGGAATCGACACTACCCTAGGGTCATGGGACTCATGGTATTATTTTACACTAGAAGAAATCATATTGATGGTAGAAAATGGGGGTGGGGGCTCTATAAAAAATTCAATAATGGAAGACTCTTTAAGGATTCCAACACCAACTTCCTCATAATGATGTTGGGATTGTGCCAACAATGGGACAGTGTTAGTGTTGTTGGATTGAATATCCGATGTGCAAAACTCAAGTTGTCTGATAGTGACGATGTTCCCTTGATGAGGAAAATACACCAGGAAAAAGACCGAGGATGCTACTACAGTCATGGCATAAAAGAAATTTTGACCAAGTGGGATATTGTAATCCAACGGAGTATCGACTATTTCTTCATGGATGGAGACATTTTTTCGCCCCAGTTCTACAGCTAATGATGCCATGATTCCATATTGTTGAAACCCACGATCATTGAAGGCCTTTAAGGTAGTGGGATACTTTGTTACTTCATGAGAGCCTATAGCCCTCCAACAGGACAATTACATAATGGAAGTGGAGGCACCTTCATCCAAAATGGTGCGATCGATATTTTTCCCACATATATTATTATGGATTTGGAAATCCAATTGATGGAAAAGCCTTGGTTTAAAGTATTCCAAATTGAACATAATGGAGTTGGAAGTCTCGGGGTACACAGCTCCAAGTGCTGACAACAATTTTTTACATAGATCAGGACAATGTTGTAAAATTTCGAGAGTTGACATAGCGCAAGTTGGTTGATCTAGGTCCTCAACAATGTTGTAACTTTGAGCATCTTGCACACTTGGATTCTCAGAGTTATAGATCTGGGTAAACTAGATTTCCTATCTAAGCAACCAATAACATATCAACATAAATAAGAATGGAAAGAGAACAAGGAAAAGAATACACCAGATATACGTGGTTCACCCAATTGGGCTACATCCATGGGAAGGTTGTCTTCTATTACCTTCAGAAATATCCTTCAATCTTGCAAAGAGAGCAACTCCAAATAACCCCAATACAATATAGCAGAGAGCTTGTGAGCACAATAGAATGTGTTGTGATAGTATGATGGATGATATGATGTGACTCCCTTGACCCTATTATATACCAAGAGATGTGGAGGAATTACTCTCACATATTACATGTGGGATAATATAATTCTCCATAATAACACCTCTTTATATAAAAATGGATATCAAGAGTATACTTTACCATAATGAATATGGGATATAATGTATTACTAGATTTTACATAAGATTGTGGATAACTTCCGACATAATACAAAGACATTATTACCTTCCAAGGAATATAATGTATTCCAACACTCCTCCTTAATAATGGCTGGAAAAAAATCCCACAATAACACTAAGGAAGGAAGGAGTCATTACTACCCCCCCCTTGATGACAACTCCCTCATCATAAGCAAGGAAAGAAGATGCACATACTTCGCTTTTGCTAAGGATTTGGTGAAGATATTAGCTTCCTGTTGCTCTGTAGTACAATACTCAATAGAAAGAATACCATATGTGACGATACCTCTAACGTAATGAGTATCAAGGTCGAGATGCTTTGTCTTGGAGTGATATATTGGATTATAAGCAAGTTGAATTGCACCCTGATTGTCACATTTCAACACAGTGGACGATTTCAAAACCAGACCAAGATCTGTGAGAACATGCTGTAACCAAATTGCTTCTTTAGCTTCTTTTTTGGATGCTCTATACTCTTCTTCACATGGAACTAAGGAAAGAGTCTTCACCTTCTCGCTAGACCAATAAATTGGACCTGAACCAAGTTGAAATATATAACCAGTATTTGAACATCGATTAGAACTGTCACCTGTCCAATCAAAATCTGTATAACCAGAAAGTGAAACTGTAGCACTGCTCGAATAAAAGACACCATAGTACAATGTCCCCTGTAAATATCTCAGAATTCTCTTGGCTACCTGCCAATGAATTTCATGAGCTTGTTGCATGAACTGAGAAACCATACTGACCGAAAAGGAGAGATAAGGTATGCTGTGATTTAAATATATCAAACTACCCACGATCTGATGATAAAGAGTAGCATCAACAAGAGAAGTGGTACACTCAATAGTTAACTTTACACCGGAATGAAATGGTGCTGGAGCAGGTTTACAATCACTCATATGGAAACGAGCCAATAAGTCTGTAGCATACTTTGGCTGAGAGAGAAAAATACCATCTTCCATATGCCAGATCTGAAGACCCAAGATATAGTGCAATATACTGAGATCAGTCATTTCAAACTGATTTTGAAGATCACTTTTCATACTTTGAATTAATACAAGATGGATTCCAATGATGATAAGATTCTACATATATAAAACAATAATGAGGATATTATCACCAAAGTTCTTAACATACAGATTTGGATTAGATATACAATGCTTAAAACCATTGTTCAAGAAATATGCATCAATTTTATCATACCAAGCCCTCGGTGCTTGTTTGAGACCATATAAAGACTTGGTGTAATTTGCATACTAAAATTGATGATTCAACAGAAATAAAACGAGGTTGTTGCATATAAAAATTTTCATGAAGATCACCATTTAAAAAAGCACGTTTAACATCCATTTGGTGTATTCCCATTTATAAAATGCAACAAGAGATAAGATGGTTCTTATTCTATTCATTTTAGCAACAGGAGCAAAATTTTCATTACAATCAATACCTTCAAGTTGATTAAAACCTTTGGCAACTAATCTAGCTCTATATTTTTCAATTTGTCCTTCTGTAGTGAAATTAGTTTTATAAACCCATTTTCAACCAACTAAATTATTTCCTGAAGGAAAAGGAACAAGAGACCAAGTCTTGCTCTTCATAAGAGATTCATACTCAGCAGACATAGCTTGTTCCCAATGAGGTTTACCCTTAGCTTGAGCATAAAAAGTAGGATCGTCTGTGGCCAAAACTTTGGTCATAAGAGAAAAGTTAGATCTAGTTCTACGAGTATCGGTTGGATTACCGATCTCACTACCTGCAGATTCAAGAGTTTTCCGGTCCCAAACAGGAAGGTTAGAAGGAATAGAAGTCACTCCAAGAGCTTCGATACATTCAGGCGGAGCACTTGAAGAAGGGGGTGAACTAAGATAAACAATAGGCACATAACTGGAAGGAGTACCAAATATAGGAGTAACAAGAGACAATGGAATAATCAGGGTAACATGAGGTTCTACAGGCTCAGGTGGTGGAGAGACTTCAGTAAATTGAACACCTCTTATGATTATGACACTCTAATTAGAAGGATAAAATAACATGTAAGCCTTGGAATCCTCAACATAACCAATGAATATACACTTATGAGACTTGGGTTCTAACGTTTTTTGTTTGTCATCAGGAATATGAGCCCAACAATCACAACCAAGCACCTTAAAGTTACTAATATCTAGTTTTCTACCATTCCATTTTTCCTCAGGGGTAACATGCTTAACAACTTTTGTAGGAACTCGATTTAAAATAAAATTAGCACAACTAATGGCTTGAGCCCAAAATTTCTTGTGTGATCCTTTAGAATAAAGCATACATCTATCAATTTCAACTAAAGTTCTGTTTTTCCTTTCAGCAACACCATTTTGTTGAGGTGTGTAAGAAACAGCCTTTTGATGTTGAATTCCATGTTTAGATAAAAAAACTTCAAATTCTTTCTTAACAAATTCCCCCCCATCATCAAATCTCAAAGTCTTAATCCTTTTACTAGAATCATTGTCAACCAAGGATTTAAATGTTTGAAACTTAGGAAATGTGTCACTTTTATTTTTCAAAAAATAAACCCATGATTTTATACTAAAGTCATCAATAAAAGTAAGAAAATAGAATGCATGAGATATAGAGGGAACTTCAAGAGGAGCAATAATGTCACTATGAATTAATTGCAAAGGTTCTTTAGCACGTCGAGCTGTGATGTACCTGCAATAATTAATTAATGCAAATACACGAGATATCAGAAATAATAGAACAGAATCGCTTTTATATTGATCACGGGCCACTTCGAGGGGGCAACCTCCTTTGAGCAAGCTCAATACAATTAACTTCACGGTGCCTTCAATGACCTCAACACACACTTATATACTAAGTCTATGCCCAATACTATGAGTCAAAACCATGGGACATATAATACTACAGGACGACTTACAAAGCATATGCATCCAATACTATGGGTCAATACTATGGGCTAATATAAACTACAGATCAACAATTACTACGGGACGACTTACAAAGCATATGCGTCCAACAACAATATACTATCATAGTAAAGAGAAGGGTTGACATAGGTTCCTAACATACCCTCTCCCTTAGAAAAAGCTTTGTCCTCAAAGCTTTGGTTGGAGAAATTGCTGCAGAATCTGAAGGAGTGGTTCCCCGGTAGCATCCTTGGTTTGCATTTCGGGCCTCTGACGCCTTTGGAGTGTCAAGGAGGACTACTTGGAAGGTTGTAGATGAAGAAGAACCATGTCAGCTGCGTGGAAAATGCGCTCAGAACGGTGCTGATTGGCTTGTTGTTTCAGGCGAATTCTGGCCATGTGAAGATTGTCCTGCAGAATGAGAAGAATTTTATCGCGGTTTCGAAGAATCGAGTCAATTTCCTGAACTGGGGAGCTGCTAAGGGTGTATGGAAGAAGAACTGGCGGTGTTTGTCCATAGACTGCTTCATATGGTGTCCTTTGAGATGTGGTATTGTACCACCAGAGTGCTGCTAGGAAATCCATAGAAATAGTTGTCCAAAGCTGTGTAGTGATGGGCAAGGGTTTGATCAATCCCGAAAGGAGTGTCGGTTCCCCCTTGTTGACTTGGAAAGTATCATCGTTAGCCACCAGCTGTTGAATTGTCATTTTTAATCCCAGCCAAAAGAAGTTACATTGTTCCTGGTCATACATTTTGCAGAACCCAGAGTGCCTTGTTAATGAAGAAGCATGGAGATCATAGAAGAGATAGCCCTGTTGAACATATGGCAACCAATTTGGAACAAGCAAAGAAAGAGCTATAAGAGAAACTGGGTCATCAATTGTGCGAGAAGGAGCATCTTCCACCATATTGTCCTTACCCTTCTTGTAAGTGATCACATAGGGATAACCCATGAGTTGGATAACCCATTGCAGGTGTGTTGGGGAGGAGACCCATTGTTCCAGAAAATTTTCCAGACTCGGGATATTAGTCTTGATGCAGAAATAATTGCCTAATAGGTATGGCTGCCACTTCTGTACTGCATGCAAAATAGCCATCATTTCCTGCTGAGAGGTAGATGTGGTTACATTCTTACCGGAAAGGTCTCTTGAAGGCAGCAAGCTCATTGGTTCAGCAAAGATACCTGCATATCTATCCAAAGTAGTAGTGGAGACTATTGATGGGTGCATCTGAATGGAATTGAGCTGAGCGATGACACCATGTGAATTCTTCTTAAGGAATTTTTCCAGGCGATGTGAACTGATGATGCAGAGAGACCCTGGTTGTAAGCCCTGAAATTTGTGTTGTGCCCCATTGACGTTAAACTGCATCCAGAGTTCAGCAAAATCCCATAAGATGGGGCCAAGTGTGCGTAACCATTGAACACCCAAAACCACATCGCATCTGCCTAAGGACAAGGCAAACATGTCGGAGCGTAGGTTATAATCTTCCATAGAGATACGCACATTGTGACACTTCCCCTTGCAAGGTAAGGTGCCCCCATTGGCAACCATGACTTCAAAGTTGGAGTAAGGATGGACAAAACAATCAGCCTGTTTGGCAATTCGAGGGTCAATGAAGTTATGAGTGCTACCAGAATCAATGAGTATGGTAAGAGGGAGCTTCTTGAAGTATCCCCTGACCCGCATTGTTTGTGGGGTGGTGACGCCAGTTACAGCATGGAGAGAGATCTCGGGTGGGTCGTCCTGAGATGGGGTGTCAACAGGCGGGTGTTGCATGTCGATCGGATCATCTACTGTATCTGTAGCTTCTTCACCAAGTTCTAAGGCAGGCGGAGAATCCACATCCAAGATATAGAGCTTTTGTTGAACACATCTCTGTCCCCGAGTGAATTTCTCATCACAATTATAGCAAAGCCCTTTTTCTCGGCGTGCCTACATTTCTATTTCAGACAAATGCTTGATAGGAGTTGGTTGAGGAGCAGGCGTGATGGGAGGTCGTTGGGAACCCATATTTCTGAAGGGAACAAAGGTGGGTTTGGAGCGTTGTTGAGTTGCGATCTTGTCCTCGGCCAACTTAGCCAACCCTAGGACTTCCATCATTGTGTTAGGACAAAACATTTTGACCTCTGAGCGGATTTCATCCTTGATACCACTGATAAAACAACTCCTGTACAATTCATCAGACAATCCTTCTGTGTGATTGGCTAGTTTCTCAAATTCCATCTGATACTCTCTCACTGTGTTAGTTTGGTGAAGTTTAGTGAGTGCTCCTGTGAAGTCGTCAAAAGCACTAGGACCAAATCGTGGCAAAATGAGTTGGAAAAAATCTGTCCAGTTTGGCTCGGGATGAGCTTTGATGTACCAACGGTACCATTGAAGGGCTTCCTGTTCCAAATGAAAGGATGCAAGTGGAACTTTCTGAACATCAAAAGTATTATGCAGACTGAAATATTGTTCTGCTTGGTATATCCATCTAGTCGGATCAGTACCATTGAAGCGAGGAAAATCAAGCTTCGGCCCACGAAAATTGCTAGAAGCAGAGAACCCGGTGGCTGCAAAAGATTCTGGTTGTCTGGTATTGTTCATGGCTGAATGTTGAAGATGGAGGATGAGAAATTTTTCATCCAGATCTTGGAGTTTGACAACCATAACCAGGTTGTTGTTGTTGTTGTTTTTTTTTTTTTTTTTTTTTTTTTCCAGACTGGAGCGGCTATGGCTCGGATTTTTTTTTTTTTTTTTTAACAGACTGGAGCGGTTACGGCTCAGAAGGAATCTGGAACAACGCCAAACGGCTGGATCTGGAACGGCTTGCAAAATGGATCGGAAATGGCGCAGCAGTGATCGGCAATAGTTCAGCTGAAAGTAGATATGGACCCCAGGTATGTGCGGCTTCCTAACATTTCAGGGTTTTCACTTGGCCACCAATGTTGTCTGACGGCTTGCGTATTGGGGCAGTACCCCTCACTCCACGGCTCAGGTAAAACTGATAACCGCTTTGCCACAAACGACAGCTCTTGGTTTACCTCACGGGTGGGAACTAGTCAATCAGGTAGGGGTCGTTGCCATTTTCGCTTGGTAGGTCCTCTCAATGGCCAGCTACTTCGGGGTTCCTGTAGTACTCCTCACAATGAGTTTTAGGGCTTATGCCCAAGTACTTCCCACAGTTAAGTGGATAGGGATTATTCCCAGATCCGAACCTGCAACAGAAAAAAATTTGGGCAGAAATTCCACCTAATGTTCAAAAACTGGATCTATATTGCTCAGAATCGCTATTATAGCATGTTTCCGGAACTGGAACAACCACTCTGCTTCTACCAATGAAAGCGGAATAGAAATCTGGGTACTTAGTGAAAAGATTTTCTCGCCGCAATTTCCGCGGTCGTCACCGAAATTCTGAAAAATTGCTGATTTTAAATCCGCGATATCTCACTTTTAGAACTCCAAATGAGATGATTTTTTTTTTGAAACTGCGTATTTTTGAAAGAGGAATTCAGATATGCAATCAGTTTCTGTTGATTTTGTGCAAAAAGTTTCAGAAATTGATCTGAAAGTCACCGCTCAAAAAAAGAAGAAAAAGAAATTTCCCACTTGTGCCAAGGAAAGTGCTCTGATACCAGATGTGATGTACCTGCAATAATTAATTAATGCAAATACACGAGATATCAGAAATAATAGAACAGAATCGTTTTTATATTGTTCACGGGCCACTTCGAGGGGGCAACCTCCTTTGAGCAAGCTCAATACAATTAACTTCACGGTGCCTTCAATGACCTCAACACACACTTATATACTAAGTCTATGCCCAATACTATGAGTCAAAACCATGGGACATATAATACTACAGGACGACTTACAAAGCATATGCGTCCAATACTATGGGTCAATACTATGGGCTAATATAAACTACGGATCAACAATTACTATGGGACGACTTACAAAGCATATGCGTCCAACAACAATATACTATCATAGTAAAGAGAAGGGTTGACATAGGTTCCTAACACGAGCTTTACCCTTATCAAACATTTCTCTATGATGTTTACTAAGTACATAACCTTCAGAAACACCTTTAGTAGATGAAATATTAGGAAAGCCATGTACCATTTTACCATAATTCAAATGACCCAATATTTCATGCCATAATTTACTTAGTTCATCAGCATGAGCAACATAGGAATAAAAAGGTTTCCTCTAAGTTGAATTAAAACCATCAAATTTATATAAACCAGCAATATGATCAACAGGACCAGAAGAAACTACTTTAAAATTATGGTTGATATCTTTAAGAACATATTTATCAGGCCAAGCTTAAAATTTATATCATTTTTTACATTCATGATAAATAGAAAGCAAGTTGATGGGCATGTGTTCAACATATCTTCCAATTGACCATAAGCAACATTAACATTACCAGAACCAATTATGGAAATTTGTTTACCATCACCTATAGATACTTTCTGATATGTGTACTTATTATTGTCATAGGATGTAAATAAAGAAGCATTACCAGTCATATGTTTAGAAGCACCAAAATCCATTATCTATTCCACATTAGAAGAAGAACTATTAGATGAAACAACAGATGCACATAAAGCTACTTGTGATTTATCATAACCTTTCTTTTTAGCCGTAGACATTAAACGTTTCTCTTTAAAGCAATTATTTCCAGGATGGTTAGTTTTACCACAATGCTTACAACGATCATACACTTTCTTATTCTTACTAGTTTCATTATGTGCATTAGAAGCATGACCAAAATTATTAGTATGATTATAAGTGTGTGAACAAGAACCTTTAGCATTATTAAAAAAATTCTTAGGATTCTTATTATGTTCCATAACAACTTTATTAGGTGAGACTTGTCGTTAAACAATCAAACTTTCTTTCTCATATATCAACCCATTAAAAAAATCATCAAAAGTAGGTTTCGTGGTACTTTGAGACAATTAAGAGCTCTATTCCTAGTGATAACATCAAATAGTGTAGGGATGTGTCTACTCTATTTTAGCTATTTTACTAAGAAGTGGTGAGCTTATATGTCAGCAAATGAAAATGATTATCACAAGTTATTATTAAGATCTACATTCATTCATCAAACATGATAAGCAAAGCTAAGATCTAATGCCATTTGAAAATCTAAATCATACAAGATAAGCAACATTCAAACATTCAAATGGAACAAACTTGAATCATTTCATATTAAAACAATGAAGAGGTACATCCTTACCATGGAACTTGGTGTGAATCCCTCCTCCATTTCCATGAGCTTTCCTTTCTCCACCCTTGCTTTTGAAGAAACTGAGCTTTTCCTCCTCCTTCAGAATATTTCCAGCATGCCTTTGCTCTTCCTTTGTGTCCCTTACAATGCCCCAAATGCCTTTCTTATATAGAATTGGGAAATGGGCCTTCAAGATTTTCCTCTTAATGTGGGAATGCTCTTTTTCATTATTTTATATCATTTTCACTCAAAAACCCACTTTTCCATTTTTTAGGCTTTTTTGCACAACTTAGCATACTTTAAGCACAATTAATGCATTCCTCTTCACTTTTTGATTGGTGTAGCTTAGTTTTGGACCTTTTTGAGCGGTTCAATTACTAAACTTGGTCTCCTTAGGTTCTTACTTTCTTCACCTAATCCTTCCATTTATGGGAGAAGTGATTAGATCAGAGAGGATTTGTCTTTGAATGTACTTTGTGTTCTGTCTTCATGTTGCAGGTGCATAATAAAAATATGCCCCTTCTGTCATATGACTTGGGGTTTTAATTGATTGTTAATCGATGCCCCCTAATGTGTGAGGTCCGAAACAGACCTAAGGGCCGAAATACATTATTGAAATTGATACTTTGTATACTGATACTCTTTATCGTTCAAAGCAAGGATGAAGAAAGGAAAAACTCAAGAGCGCAGGATTGAAGATCACACCTGCAAAACATAGCAATTTCTCAAATATATAATATCTTCCTGAGGAGGGCATACCCATGCTCAGCAGTAAACAAGTATAGCCAGAACAATACACAGTGGATCCATGTCAAAATTAAATTTTTCAGAAGTGTAAACATGCACTTTGATGAGTGCGAGAACAAGGTCTTTATCAAACTTCTGACATGGAATTCTAATCTTGCGCAGCTCGGGCAGTGCATCGATGAGTGATACAACTGTTTTTCCCAAGGTCTTCAATACTCACCGATGATAGTACGATTTTATATCATGCGAATAAATGATCTGATGTCGAGCATAATAAAACACCATCTGATTACCGGTCATTGATTTATACCGTTAATAGATGCGAAGAGACCCACCGATAATGATGATGGACTCTAAGGTATTGAGTACAAACTAGAAAGTGTGAATAGATGTTCTGAAGTCGAACACTTGTAGAATCAAACAATCAAGGGTCATTGATATATACCCACTGTCATTTGCAAGGAAACCTGCCACTAATGACTGCAAGATCCAAGGTACTATTGGGTAACTTTCTAGATCCATTTCCTAGATGATGATTTGATGTCAATAGGAATAGATCCATCAGAAGGAGAGAATTAACGCATCCCACATCAACCGATACGAAACAAAGATCAATAGTCTGATATGATTTGGTAGAACTCCAAGATCCAACACTGTATACTGACACAAGGAAGGCCAACATGATTGGTCAGGAATATTTGAGGAATGGCCGACTCGGTTTGAACTTCCCTTGAACACATAACACGACGCAGAATGGACACTTGGCAGCATAGGACTTTGAGTAACCGACCTTAATGAAATCCGCTAATGCCAAATGAATTAACGAAAGCTCCATTGGTAACGGGAAGGATAACCCATCGGTGGAGATCTGTTCAAAATACTGGTACAGGTTCCTAAGGAAAATGTAGATGGTGTACTGACAGCGGATACAATATTATGTGTTGTGCTCAAGGGCGACAAGAACTGATTGTTTCCGTTTTCTTCAAAGTTTATGATATGAAGTGATTCAAGTATCTCCCTTTTTGGATTTTTGTGTTTTTTAATTTTTATGCTTTTTCATTTTTTTAAAAAGAATAAAGAATGCTATGATGCATAGGAGGGAACGAGTGTTGCATGAGTGTACGCCTATTTTTAAGGGCATGGGTCAGGCCAAGGCAAAGATCCATATTGCAAACAAGGGTTGAGCTAGCTGTGCACACTCTTACGGCTGTTCCCCTCCCGGGGTAGGTTATCTGAAGCAGGATTATGTGTCGACGGACGGTGAAGTAATACCATGTGACTGAGGTTATCCAATTTGGTGAAATGGCCAAGTAGGAATGGTTCAATGAGGTTAACTTCAGCTTGAGTCTTATGAAAAATGCCAAAATCATAGATCATCATGAATCATGGTCTATCTCAACTACCTGAATCAAATAGTTCGAACTGTCAAAGTCTTCAAGTCCTGAAATCAAAACCATTTCACTACCCAACAGTTTAGTTAGAAACTGGTTCAAATGTGCATTTAATATCTAAAAAGATAGCCAAAATTGAGGAATTATGCATCTTTCTATCGTTCAAAAGGATATGGTTTGTACATGTATGAATAAAAGATAAGTAAGGAATACTCATGATTTACCATATGCATTCATAGTGTAGCCAATGTATGAGAGGAAGCATCTCCTTTTAACTTGAATTTCTAGAAGCTGTGAACCTTTATTCTTTGATCTGGCAGTTGTGGGTTAGTTTCGATGTCGAACTAGAAAATTTTGAAACAGTTTCCCATGTTTTCAAATTTTTCCAAATTTTTTCATTTTTTTATGAAATTTTTTTGGGTGTTATCTGTAAGAAAAAGAATCAAAAAGAGAAAAGTATTTACACTATTCTTTTTGGTGTGTGCAAAATTTACACACTTTTTGGGTTATGATGTAATCTAGGTTATTTCAGTTTTACTTATGTCCTTAAATGATGTGTTCAATTAAATTATCCATGAGATAATGTGCATGCTTGCTTTTTGGTATGATGTTAATGACTTCGATGCCAATCAAGTACATAGTTGTCCAAAGAATCATCCAAACTATTCAGACTTCTAGGAACGTGTATATATTCAATAAACTCGAACTGACAGTCTAAAAGATGTACTCGTAGAAAATTTCTAAACAGTGTAGGATGTCGAACCTGATAGTGACCATTTAACTGGGATACAACTAATTCTAAGTCCAGTTTGACGATTATTCGTCGGATGCCAAGGGTGATAGCCTCGATAAGAAGCTAAATGACTGCGCTATATTCTGCAACATTGTTGGTTCCAGATCCAAGAAAAATGCCTCTTGAACTAAGAACTTCGTCATTAGGTGTGAAAACGACCCATGTGGCGGAAGCAATGTTCCGAGAACTATGGCTGGCGCCATCCGCATATCCCAAATATGTGAAAGATTCTTGTGCCATTTGCCAAAGTGACAATGCCAAGCAATATAAGTGTGTCCCCGAAATAACTAATTTACAAAATTTTATACAAAGAATACAACAAATGGTGCTAGGCATCAGTGCCTACGTGAATTATTTCTTCAGATAGAGACCATTTCTGATCTCCGACATGGGTTCCCCATCAAAATTGACCAATTCATAAGCTCCTTTTTTTAACATAGTTCTGACTACAAGTGGGCCAAACCATTTAGGTACAAATTTTCCTTCTCCTATTTTATCTTGGTTTTGGTCATAAACAAAAACCATATCGCCTTCAGAAAATACTCGGGGACGGGTAGACTTGTAATATTGCATTTTAACCCTCTTCTTGTGTGCTTCTACATTTAGAGAGGCTTCCCTTCTAGTTTCATCAAGAGAATGGAGATGGAGAAGCCTTTCCTCTTCTACAGAAGTGTTAGGTAGGAGTTCGATAGCTATTGATGGGTCCATTTTTCAGGTATTTGATAACCCTTTTTCCACAGTCTAGCTCAAGCAATGGTAAAGAAACGCACTCAATTGTGGGAAAAGTGTTTTACTTTAATTATTTAATGAAATTGTTTTTATGAATAATCTTGTATGTTAGAATGAGTATCAAATAAACTGATTATATGGAACCAAGCGTGATTGAGCAGGTTCGGGGTCATTAAAGGATGGACATGTAGAAGACTAAAGGATCACCAAGCTCGACGCCCTGTTTCCTGATTTATAGAGGATGCACTCCCACTTTCAAGATGAATCGGCATTTTGACAATCAGTTAGGATCAGATTTAAATCGTATAAATATGGACCTCTCGGGTAGCGAGAGGCCCCTACTGTTATTTTTGGGAAAGACATTAGTTTTAATGTTTTCTGCACTATTGAGATACTGAGAAGTACAGACTTCTATTTTTACATGGATTTTATATATTAATGAAAGATTGATGATTAATTCCAGCCAGCGTTTCTGAGTTTTTATTCTCTCCTGAGTACGGGTTGGGGAGGGCCCCCCCAACACGTAGGTCAGGAGATTCCTATTTGCAGGCATTTTTCCAAGTATGCGTGTTACATTGATGAACAGTTCTATGATATATGGGAGCGTTGAATGATTCAATTATTTCTGTAGTAGTTTAGAATGCATTCTGTAGTACAGCAAAACGATTTCAGTAGTCCTGTAGGTTCTTTCTTTCAACGCATATTTTTATCAACGATTACATGTGCAATAGCTTTGCTTTCGATATCATAGTTTAGATCTGGAAGTTCACTGCAATTTCTCATCATGATTAGTTTCTTTTGACTTCTTAGTAATAGATGGGTAAGCATAGAATGATCGTACTTCAATTCTAGATTGGTAAAACAAGTTAGATCAAGACTCCAATTTTGTGCACATATAGTAGTTATAGACTTTGTTTCCCCAATAGTAGAATAGCTTTGTTATGATATTTTCATTCTCAGCATTTAATCATTTCAGCAGTTTAATTATTTCAAATAGATTTACTGTTTTTGTATCTTCATTTCTTAGAATAGATCAGCATCTAATTACTTCAGCATTTTAATTATTTAAAATAGATTCCCTGCTTTATTTCTTAGAACATATTTACTGCTTTCAGCACTTTAATTCTTTTAATTAGATTTATTGCTTTCCAGTATTTAATTCTGTAGCATAATCAGTTTTCACATTTAGTAGACAATCTTTAGAACATCGATACCGACATCCAACTTTGACAAGAGATTATCCTATAAGAGCACAGATAGTGCATGCATCTCTAAAGTTTGTACGTTCCTCGGGTTGACATTTAAAGTAGGCTCTTGGTATAGTTGCCCTCATTAGGCATCCACATTAGGAGCTCACCACTTTTTGGTGCCGTTGCCGGGGAGGTGCTAAATCTTTTAGTAGGCATCACCTAAAAACCACAAAAAGAAAACAAAAATTACATAAAACAAAAACATAAATATCTTCTACCCATGAATGCCTCGTCGGCAAAGGCATAGGTTTGGCCACTTTCTGCCCAAGCATTCCATGAGAAACAACGGTAATAATAGTTCTAACCATTCTCAGTTTGAATTTCTACACTCTAAAAACGAAACTGACTCCACATACGATCCAAACAGAAGCAACTTCACTACCAGTTCCAGCTCAAACACCTCAATGGCAAATGAAGAGGAAGAACCTAGGGAGCTTTTCACTTTTCCCATTAGCATACCTCTCGGAGATGCCAGAATGAAAAACATCAATCCTAATAATCTGCCAAACTTTCATGGGTTGACTTCAGAAGATCCTGACACATTCCTGTTTGAATTTGGGGTAGTTTGCGGATCATTTTATTACACTACTGATGCACAAACGCTTAGGATTTTTCCTTCCACACTGAAAGACCTATCACTTTGGTGGTTCATGAGCCTTGAAGGAAATAGTATCTTTAGCTGGGATCAAGTGAAACATACATTCTTAGAAAAATATAGGGATTACTGCAAGGCCAAAGATACTAGGGATGAAATATTTAGGATGCAACAAGGAGATAGAGAGTCATTAGAAGATTATGCCCAAATATTTCAACTCAGCTACAAACGAGCCAGCCATTGCACATTGGATCCTAAATCACTAAAGCTTGTCCTTCTCAGAGGTGTAAAAGAGGATAATTTTGAAGTCTTAAATCTCCTTGGAGATGGAGACATATTCCAAAAATATTTTGACCAGATCCTGCAAATGTTCAAAAACTACTCAAGATCTAGGAAAACTAAGAATGGGACAAGGGATACACATACAACTACCAGTGGATCATCATCCTCAACACCAACACTTACAAAATCTGATTTAGGAAACCTGCTCGATGACATGAAAATTGACATACTATAATCCCTAGCCATGCAACTTGATGCTCTTCAAATCAAAAAGAAACAGGATGAAATTAACCAAGCCTTGGCAGTATTTTGTCCTCATTGTAGGAAGAAGCATGAGAAGGGGTAGTGCACCTTGAACACAATAGAAGTGTGTGGTCTCTGCACCGATGACCATTCCACTGATAAATGTCCCCTCTTACCCTCATGTAAGGTATCCATTCAAGACCCAACAGCTGAAGGAACTATAGAATAGCTCTGTTTTATAAATCAGAGGAGGAATAATTTTGTTAGGCCATATCAGTAGAGCAATCAAACTTACTATAATCAAGGACAGCCAAATTGGAACTCTGCACCAACTCCATGGAAAGCACAGCCAAATCAAAACCAATGGCAACAAAACCAGCAAGCATATCAACCATCCTATCAATAGCCATATTATCCACCATCTTATCCTCAATACCCCCCACCGTTTCCATCCACCACAAATTATGCAAACCAGTACCCCCATCCATCAAATTGGAGGGCGCCATTACAACAGCCACTCATTATGCCACCCCCACAACCTCAACCACCCCCCAGACCTCCACCTATTCCATCCCAACCGATTCCAAATCCTAATAATAACAGGCCCCCACAACAGCAACAGGCTTATAACACTGATATCACACAATTCCCAACTTATGTTGTAGACACCATAGAAATAAATGAAATAAACCTACGATCTGGAAAAACGTTGCAGAATACATGCCCACACAACATCCAACAACCTGTACCTAATGCTCAGGAGCACACATCAGAACCCTATGTTCAGCATCCTGATGAACCAGAACCTCCTGAGGAAGAAATTATACCACTCACAGGAACTAGAAACCCTCCATTTCCAGAAAAAATTGTCCGAAATACAAAAGAAGAGGAAGAGAATATAATCTTAAATGAATTCAAACACTTAAACATCCAAATCCCAATCTTACAAGCCATAAGGGATGTTCCCATCTACAACAAATTCATTAGAGAAAATTGCCTAAAGAAGCCAGGAAGGAGAAAGCGTGACCCACCAACTATTAATGTAGTGGAACAATTGGCCGATTTGATGCTAGGTGTCATAATAAATCCTAAATATCTTGATCCTGGTAGTCCTGTAGTAAGCGTCACCATAAATAACAAGCAAATAAATAAAAGCTTAATCGATCTAGGAGCTGCGATCAATGTCATGACTAAAGAAACCATGTTATACCTAGGACTCCAATCAATGGTAAGACCAACCACAACAGTACTCCAACTAGCAGACACGTCCACTATGAAGCCCGAAGGAATGCTAGAAGACATTATGATCAATATCGAGTCCTGGGAATACCCAGCTGATTTTATAATAATCGAAATCAAAAGCAAACTTAGTGGCTATCCAATTATCCTGGGTAGACCTTGGTTAGCAACTACGGACGCTTACATAGGTTGTCGATCAGGAAATATGACAATCACCAGTGGACATACCAGGAAGAAAATAACAATCTACCCACTAGCAATGAAATCCTCAAAGTTAGAATATCAAAATTGGACTGACGATTACCAGAACACACCGAATCAAAACCTCCGACCTATCTTAACAATTGATGCTGCAATATCTTTAAAGGCAGTAGATGAAGATGGCCATATAGATAGATTTATACAAAATATATCTCCTAACAATCATGTTATTCAAGAATATTTTTCTACATAAACAGGTGAAAGTTCAAAACAGAACATGGATGACTTAAGGACAGAAGTGCTGCCAGAACAGATTGAGAAGGTAAAAGTCTTGGAAATTAACCCTGGAAAAACAGTCAACATAAATTCCAATTTAAAACTAGAGCAAGAAGAGAAAATGATGAAGATACTAACACAACAATGTAAAGCATTTGCCTGGACATATACAGATATGAAAGGAATACATCCTGATATCTACAAACACTACATTTACATCAAAGAAGGTTCTACTCCCATCAGGCAACCACAAAGAAGGCTGAACCCTGCACTAAAAGACATAGTCAAAGTGGAATTACAAAAGTTATTAGACACAGGGTTCATCTATCCAAAATCTGATAGTGAGTGGGTCTCACCACTAGTCATAGTGCCCAAAAAATGGGGAAAATGGATAATTTGTGTGGACTACAGGGAGCTGAATAAAGCAACAAAGAAGGATCATTTTCCACTTCCATTTATAGACCAGGTGTTGGATACATTATCTGGAAACAAGTACTTTTCATTCCTAGACGGTTTCAGTGGTTACAACCAAATTTTAATACACCCAGCTGATCAAGATAAGACGACCTTCACATGCCCATGGGGAACTTATGCCTATAGGGTCCTACCCTTTGGTCTATGTAACTCCCCAGCAACATTTCAAAGAGCCATACTGAGTATTTTCTCCAATTTTCTGAATAACAAAATGGAAGTATTCATGGATGATTTCACACCTTATGGACAGAGCTTTGAGCAGGCGTTGGAAAATCTTGAATTAATATTAAAAAAATGTATTGAGATGAGCTTGTGCCTAAGCAATAACAAATGCAGGATGTTAATGGAAGAAGGAATTGTTCTAGGACATCATATATCACAGAGAGGTATAGAGGTGGATCAAGCCAAAGTATCAGTAATCAAGACACTGCCCCCACCTGTCAAACAAAGAGATGTGAGAAGCTTCCTTAGATAGACAAGGTACTACAGAAAGTTTATTGAGAATTATAGAAGAATTACTGCCCCCATGTTTGCACTTCTCACAAAATACAATGAGTTCATATGGACAAGCAACTGCATGTCAGCCTTTGAAAGTCTTAAACAGAAAACCATCACAGCACCAATACTTTAAGGACCAAACTGGGAAATTCCATTTCACATTCACACCGATGCATCAGATAAAGCAATCGGATCTGTGCTTGGGAAAGAACAAGACAAGAAACCCTATGCCATATACTATATAAGAAAAAATTTGGCTAGGGAAAAACTCAACTACACAGTCACAGAGAAGGAATTTCTGGCAGTCATACATGCAATCAACAAATTCAGGCATTACATTATAGGATACCAAAGTTTTATCCATACTGACCACTCAGCGATCAGATATCTTATGAACAAGCCTAATACCAGTGCAAGAATTATTCGATGGATGCTACTTCTACAGGAATTCGACATGACTATAATAGATAAACCAGGCAAGCATAATGTCGTAGCATACTTTTTGTCAAGAGTAACACATGGGACAGATAATAAATTGGTCCAAGACAACTTCCCTGATGAGCACCTTTTTGCCATATCAATAAAAAGCCCATGGTTTGCTGACATAGCAAACTATTTGGTATCCGGGAAGTTTCCAGAACATTACAGTTATAAATAAAGGACAAAAGTAATAAGACAAAGTGCCACATATACATGGATAGAGGGCATGATTTTTAAACAGGGACCAAATCAAGTACTTAGAAGGTGCATTAGGGAAGATGAGGTACATGACATAATGCATGCCACCCACAATGAACCCTGCAGAGGACACTACGCTGCAAAAAGGATAGCCTAAAAGACCTTGCAAACAGGGTATTATTGGCCAACACTCCACAGAGATGCTTATGAGTATGTGTCCCATTGTGACAATTGCCAGAGAATGGGAAATCCAACACAAAACCAAGAAATGCCACTACATCCACAAATCTCTTTAGAGGCATTCGATAAGTGGGGATTCAATTTTGTTGGCCCATTCAACCCACAGTCAAATCAAAAGAGCTACATCCTTGTATGCACTGATTACCTTACAAAATGGACAGAGGTAGCAGCACTAGCTGCTGCAAATGAAACCAGTGTGGCCAAATTATTTACTGAGCAGATCTTTCACAAATTTGGGGTTCCAAGAGAAGTAGTTTCGGATCAAGGACCACAATTAACATCAAATTTAATTGAAGACTTGATGAAAAGAAACAATGAAAAGCACAGATAGTCATCCTCCTACCACCCTCAAGGGAATGGTCAAGCTGAGGTAACAAACAGGGAATTAGAGAGAATCCTGACAAAAACTGTCCAACTTCACAAAAGAGATTGGGCTGACAGACTTAGTGAAGCAGTCTGGGCTTATAATACTACATGGAAAACAACAACAGGATTCACACCTTATGAACTCGTCTATGGGAAAAAGGTCATGCTACCAATCGAGTTTGAAGTAAAAACATTAAGAATTGCAGCCGATCTAAATATGAACCTATCAGACATTCAAAAAGAATGCATGCTACAACTAAATCAACTGGATGAACACCGCCAACAAGCACTTACGCATACTGAAATTATCCAACAGCAAAGAAAGAAATGGCATGACCAACATTTGAAGGATAAGAAATTCAAAGAGGGTGATTGGGCACTACTCTACGACTCCAGATTTCACACATTCAAAGGAAAGCTAACCACTAGATGGCTTGGACCTTACAGTATATAGAAAATTTATGACAATGGGGCTGTGAGAATCATTACAATTGATGATGATGAGTTCCCTATAAAAGGTACATTCGAGTGGAGACCAGTTTCAAGTGTGCAGTAATCTAGTTGATCGATTGTGACAATCTTCCCTTGGTGGGGGAATCGAATGACTCGGAATACGGAAGATACTATAGTCGTCATCTTGTGTATCCAACTGCGTCCCAATAGAAAATTGTAGTCTATGGGTGCATTCACTACCTCAACATCTACCTGAACTGTCTTGCCTCCCAGTTCAACTGGGCAAGCCATGATAATTCCATGAGGTGGGAACGAATTAGCATCAAATGCTTTGAGAATTGTGTGGGATGGTACTAAGGTGGGTGATCCCAAAGCTTTCCAACAAGCTAGTGACATGACACAAGTGGAGGCTCGTTCATCCACAACAGTTCGAAAAATGTTCTTACCATGTGAAGTTACATTAATTTGGAATGCAATTTGTGACGGAATCCTACATGTGGACTGTTCTAAGTCAAATGTGGTCAAATTAGTGTTTGATGGATCAATAGCATCGATGGAAAATAATAGTGCCTTTCATTGAGTAGGACAACTTTGCAACACTTCCAAGGCGGACATTGCACAAGGAGCTTGAGCTAAATCTTCAACCACATTGTAGTTTTGAGCAGCTCGCACATTGGGGTTGTGTGTTGTTCTATGTAAGACCCCTTTTGGAGGTTGGGGCACTGTATCTATGGTTGGTTTCTCAATAGTTAGAGAACCACTAGGCTGATATCCAAGTGTTTCGGCATCTTTTGAAGGTATGTCATAAGAACGAGCCCTTGTTTGGATATGGATGTCCTATTCACCAATCGTGAAGATATTAGCGTTGGGTGGAGTGCCCCCTTGTGGGGGGTTTTCCTGGTTTCCTTCTGGTGGAGGTACTGGCGCTGCAGCAACCATCTATTGTTGTTGGGGGAAAGGTTGAGTTAGGACAATAGGTTGTGGTTGTTTCCCTCCTTGTTGTGCCAACATGCGATGAATATCATCCATATGAGGACAAAGATGAGTAGGATGATCCCCTTGGAAAATTTTGCAAGGGTATTTGTTTTTTTTATGTTCATGGTTTCCTCTAGTAGGACTAGTATTCATCTTAGGTGCATCTCCTGTCCTAGAATTAGTATTTGGTTTCTTCTTTTGTTTCTTCTTTTTTCCTTTTGGGTCCGCAGTTTGAACCGTAAGTACTTCAGAAGTTTGGGTAGGAGTTTCGGATTGTTGTGTTTCCTGGCCAGCTGTGGGTTGCGGATTTTGAACTGACATTTGTCCCAATTGTTGGGTAATCTGTTCAAGTTGGTTTACGAATCCAATCATACCATCGGTATGAGGTCCTTTTGGCGGCCTAGCTGGATCAGACGCAAGTCTTACAGCATGAGGTATTAAGTCATAAAGTGTGCCCGATTGGGAATATACTAAATCCATTTGGTGAGCACTCTGAATGAGTTGTTCTTCATTCATGGCTCCTGACATGGCTACATCTTTGGAAAGAGTAGGTCATAGAGATTTTATGAACCAATTTGTTAAGAATTGGTCAGGGATTTCAGCTTTTATAAGCCTTCGGTGCCTCCTCCACTCATGGATGTGATCCGAGATGTGAGTAGCGGTGGATTGCTTAATTGAAGTTAAAAGTTCAGTGCCCGTCTCATAGCAGATAGGTAATTGAAAATGTGTTCGAAATGCCATAGCTAAAGATGAAAATTCTGTGAATGTATTGCGGGGCAACTCAATGTACCATTTTGCAGCAGTTCCCATTAGGGCCCACTGAAACAACCTTAACCTAATACTATCATCAACTAGGGAATTGGATAAACACCAAAAATGGAATGTCATCACATGATTTGATGGATATTCCCCTAGTTTTCCGTCAAAATTGGGTATGTCTGCGGGTAGTTTAGTTGGTATGGTTGGCCACCCATTCAAATGTAGAACAGGGTCATTAGTCAGCTGGGATAAATCCGGTAGATTCAATGTGGCTAGAAATGGTGACTGGGATGGTGCCAGAGCAAACATTTGATATCCAGGTGAAGCTTGATGGCTCCACTATTGGTTTCCTTGGGCTTGAGAAGCGTTCCAAGAAGGGTTACCTCCTTGCGTAGATTGCATCCAAAAAGATGGGTTACTTCCTGAAGGTTGTCCAGTCCATTATGGAATAGGATGCATGTATGGATTGCCCCCTTGCAGAGGTATGTTCCATTGAGATTGGTTACTTGGTGGAACATTACCACTCCATTGTGGGATAGGATTAATGGGTGGACTTCCCCTTGTGGGGGTATGTTCCATTGAGATTGGTTACTTGGTGGAACATTACCACTCCATTGTGGGATAGGATTAATGGGTGTATTTCTCCCTTGCGGGGGTATGTTCCATTGAGATTGGTTACTTGGTGGAACATTACCACTCCATTGTTGGTTGGGATTCATGGGTGGATTGCCCCCTTGCGGGGGTGGGCCCCAATTAGATTGGTGACCCGTTGGAATTGGACCACTCCATTGATTTTTTCCTTAGTTTGGATAAGTGTTCCAAGGTTGATTGTTCCCTTACCGGGGTGGTGCCAAAGAAGATTGGGTACTTCTTGGAACATGCCCACTCCATGGTGGAATGGGGTTGGTGGAATGGGGTTGGTGGATGGGTGACCTCCTGTTGTGCTACCTGTTGGGGGTATGGATTTGCCCCCAGGATTTATGCTAGGAAAGTTTGGATAATGGCTTCCCGAGGCACTTCCACTAACTTGTGGAGCATTACCACAATTGGCATTATTGTTCCATGGTCCATTAATTCCACTAGGGATATTGAGATTCCAAAGTGAAGGATTCCCCCAAGGTTAGAACTTGGAAGACTGTTTGGTATGCCAATAGGATTTTGGTTTACTCCCGAATTGTTTTGACCTTGAGTAGCCAAACCATATGGGAAACCCAAGTTTGGTAAGGCACACCCTCCAGTAGGGATTCCTGCAGGCAAAGTGGATGTACTTCCGGGATTGGGACCCAAAACTGTACCAACTGGCACTGAAGTGCTAGTTGAACTTATGGTAGCAGCAGGTAAACTAATTGTTGGGATTGTAGTAGAGGTCAAATTGGAAGTATTGCTACCTACAGCAACCGTTTGAGGTTGTGATGATGTGGTCCCTTGTACTCCTGATCAAGTCATAGGGATGTTCGAAGTATTGCTACATCCAGCACTCGTTTGTGGTGGTGCTGATGTGGTCCCTTGTGATCCTGATGAAGCCATGGGGTTCGGTGTTGAATTGTGCATGCGTGCCAAACATTCAAAAGTAGAATTGATGGTGTGCAATGGTTCACTGATCTGAAGTACCACGGGGCCTGAAATATTTGTCAAAGGTGGTTTTACGTGTGTTGCAGTGTTGTCTTCTAATGTTTCAATTTCAAATGGAGCAAGAGGATCAACAATTTTTGTGTTTTCCTTGGTAGGTGATGTTGCAGTATTTGTTTGATGTGTTTTTTCTCTATTGTTGTTAATTGAAGTTAGAAGTGTTTCAGTTTCAAAGTCAATATATTTTTTATTTTGTATCTGTCTCCGCGATGTAGTGGGGCCTTCAATTTCTGGTGACTCACCTCTATGCCATCATGACTGGAGGGTCGGGAGAGTAGCCACTTTGAAGAATATTGATAAAAGGATGTGCTTAAAAATATTTTGAAAAAATAGAACCAAACAATCCTATGGCTTTCTAGACTCAACAAAATAAAAAGTGTCCACATAGTAAAAATTCCTAGAGATTTCAAGCAAGCAAACTTACTCTTCCAAAGAACCGAAGCTCAGTGAAAAGCTGGATTAGAGGGCCTTCTAAAACTAGTAGTTGTTGAGGGATGTTAGGCCTCAAACAATTGCTAGCAGTGAAGGTGTCAGAAACAGTTACAATGAACTTTAATTGCCAGGGGTGCAAGCGTTAGTTCCTGACCAATCACCCTCCCAAGGAGTAAAAGCTCCAAATTCTGTCTCAGGTACTGCAAGATTTCCCCACTTACAGCATCCTATGTGATGTCCTAGGATGAGCAACTAAGGTTAACACTTCACAATTCATGGTTGGGTGGAACAGTCGCAAGTCAAGGACAACCCTCACAACCAGGTACTCTAGAAAAGTCATGTCAGCCTGAGGACTTGTCACATACATATAGTTCCGTGATGAGTTCATGTCCCACTAAACAAGCAAGAGGGGGGAACCACTCTTAACTTATTCAGATTGACCTCGTGCTTAACGCATGTTTCAGAAGCGCTTTCCCGATAGGCATTTCATGCTACTAATGGATTTACTCTCATTAATCAATGCAAGTTTCAAAGTTTTGCAGCCCAGGAGTGTTAACTCTCCAAACCTAATCCAGGGCACTAACCTAAACTTGCTGGTGATATGAAAATCAAAAGTTTTTCAATTTTATATTAAGAGCCAATTTTAAGGGTAGTTTGCTTAGTTTCAGGAGTGGAAGTGAAACTGGTGGTGTTTTGACTCTAAAACAGGAAGATGAACCAAACAATGCAAAATGCTCACTCCTCTACCTTTCAATTCGATGAATATTCTAAATTAAGGAAGAGTTAGAGGTTCATGAGTTTTTTTTTTCATAGATGCAAAGCTTCTGGTAGATTTCGTATGTTCATGCACAGTTCTTCTGAAATACATTGGGGATCTGTATTTCTCATTCACAAGATCTCACGAAGGCCCAAGTGAAGAGGATACACAGAGCCCTTTGGAAAGCTTATGAATTAAATTCTAAATTGTTACACGTGAGATCCACTTTCTCATTCACAAGATCACCATAAGGCCCAAGTGAAGAGAATACGGTGGCTCGAAAAACTGTATGCAAAAATTGAAATCTATTCCATGACAAGTGAGATCCACTTTCTCATTCACAAGATCGCCATAAGGTGCGAGTGAAGAGGATACGATGGCTCGATATAAGATGCTTTGAAAAAATTAACTCCTAAATTATTACAAGTGAGATACACTTTCTCATTCACAAGATCACCATAAGGTGCGAGTGAAGAGGATACGGTGCCTCATACACAATATATCTCAAGAAAACTGAACTCTAAAGGTGCAACTCTCTCTAAATGTGCATGAAAATCATGAGGATATTCTAACTCCAAAACAAAATGTAACTAATTAAAGTTTATTTATGTTTTTTGGAAAGAAAAAACTCTAAAATTATCTCAACATGTGATGTTCAAAGTATGTTCTTCAATGCAAAATGTGTGAATGGTTCATTCAAATGTTTGATTGATATGTGTTTTAATGCTTATGGTTGTTATTTGGTTTGATCTTTTACACATTTAAAGAAAAGAAAGAAAAAATGAAAAAAAATAGCAACTTATAGCACTTTTAAAGGCTCTAAGGAATTTTTTTTTAACAATTCTTTTTAATCCAATGGAACAGACTTTAACTCCAACCATGCAAAACTATTCCAAACTTTTCAAAAGGAATCAACAATTGATACTAAGAAGAAAAAGAATCTTTAAGCAAGTTTCAAATGCAAAAATTAAGTCTCCAATTCATCTCAGCCTTTTCCTTTTATTAATCACTGTGATATTCAACGCCTTTAAGGTTCATGAAATAGTGCAGGGGTCACAGGCCTAAACTGGTTTGCTAGAATGAGGGAACCCTCGACTTCACATGGTGATGCAACCAACCCTAGTGACCAGAAAATCTAAGGTTCACGGAGATCGCCGGGTCGCAAATAAACCAGGGTCAACGGGCTAAAAACTATTTTTTTTACATAGTTCCACTGCTTTACCAGTCAGTATTAAGACTGAACGCCTGTGTAGGGATGTGTCTACTCTGCATAGTTTTAAAATAGACCTGGAAAGTCTGCTCGTCAACAATCTGATCCACAGATCGAAACTCTAGGGAGACAACTCTAGATTTTCAACGTTGAGATTAACATTGACCTTCGACATTGATAGTAAAAATCACCACAAAAGAAGTCCAATGGCGACAGAATGAAATATTCTAACGCATTATGTGGATGTCAAAAGAAAAGTCAATCGCCATTAAAGACCATTCAATCTGCTGTGCATTATCCGATGACAGTAAAACTCGCCCGTTCTAGCAGGCATGTCACAGTTTCGATTCGCATACATGAGAGAGATCGTGTTTCTCGTTTCCTTAGCCTGGTTTTCGTTATTCGTCTAAGTGTAGGCTAATTCAAACACCGTGGATAGTTTATCTTCAATATTTTGGAGCATCTACGATTCACACATGGCTGAATAAACATCTTTAAGATATTCAAGGTAACAGGAGATCTATCTTCAAGATGTTGAAGCTAAGAGGCATCTACACGCAGAGCTTTAAGACCGTGGCAGAGGTTTTAAGATACGCAGAGGTTTAAGATCGTGGTAGAGTTTAAGGTTAACTCTAAGATTTAGTATTTTGTTACAACATTAGCAAGAGGAGCATTTTACACTGAGATTAAACTCGAATTAATGCTGAGATTTAGCATTTTGACGTTGAGATTTAACGCTGAGATTTAACGTTGGTCTTCATTGGTTAACGCTGAGATTTAATGCTTCACACAGAGTTTTAAGGGTTTGGCAGAGTTTAAGCCCAAAATTCAAGGTAGAGTTTAATAACCACGCAGAGTTTTAAAGATCTCTCAACAATTCACGTAGAGAATGAATAAACACACATAGCTTGAATATCTTTCATGCAGAGTTTGAAAACACGCAGGGCTTTAATATCTTAGCAGAGTTTAACATGCAAAGTTGCTATGAGGGATAGTGCAACCAGCTCGAAATTCAAGAAACTCAAAATGCAAGAAACTGATATCTGAATGCAATTTGAGGTGGTTTGATGAATTAGAGGTGTAGTTAGGCCGGTCTTAAGCTTATTAAGATGGATCTTAGGGTCTTGCAGAGATCTTTAAAACACAAAGGAGTAGATCTGAAGGATGAACACCAAAAACAATGAAGAAAAATCAAGAAAGTTCAAGAAAGTTCAACAAGCAGTATGGTCGCCAATCTGATAACAGCAAATAGTGTAGGGATGTGTCTACTTTATTTTATCTATTTTACTAAGAAGTGGTGAGCTTCTATGTCAGCAAATGAAAATGATTATCACAAGTTATTATTAATATCTACATTCATTCATCAAGCATGATACGCAAATCTAAGATCTAATGCCATTTGAAAATCTAAATCATACAATATAAGCAACATTCAAACATTCAAATGGAACAAACTTGAATCATTTCATATTAAAACAATGAAGAGGTACATCATTACCATGGATTTTGGTGTGAATCCCTCCTCCATTGCCATGACCTTTCATTTCTCCACCCTTGCTTTTGAAGAAATTGAGCTTTTCCTCCTCCTTCATAATATTTCCAGCATGCATTTGATCTTCCTTTGTGTCCCTTACAATGCCCCAAATGCCTTTCTTATATAGCATTGGGAAATGGGCCTTCAAGCTTTTCCTCTTAATGTGGGATTGCTCTTTTTCATTATTTTAGATCATTTTCACTCAAAAACCCACTTTTCCATAGTTTTTAGGCTATTTTGCGCAACTTACCATACTTTAAGCACAATTAATGCATTTCTCTTCACTTTTTGATTGGTGTAGCTTAGTTTTGGACCTTTTTTGAGCAGTTCAATTACTGAACTTGGTCTCCTTAGATTCTTACTTTATTCACCTAATCCTTCCATTTATGGGAGAAGTGATTAGATCAGAGAGGATTTGTCTTTGAATGTACTTTGTGTTATGTCTTCATGTTGCGGGCGCATAGTAAAAATATGCCTCTTCTGTCACATGACTAGGGGTGTTAATTTGATTGTTAACACCTAGTTTGGATGAACATGTCAAAATAAGATGGCAATTTTTGTTCTAGAAGAATTATAAAAAGCGGTGTCTGACTTCTTGTAATCTTTACCACAATTATTTAATTTTCCATTTAAATTTTTCACTTCAGTAAGATATAACTCTACTCTTTCAAAGTTAGTAGGATCTAGCTCAAAAATCTTATTTTCAAGGTAATAAGCAGAAACATCATCAGATTTATCAAATAAAGAAGCAAGAATTATCCATACCTCAATTAGGTTGTCTTCTGCCTCAATATTTACCTGAAGACTATCTGAAACTGTTTGACCAATGAACCCTCTTGCTTGATCACATTTATCTTCCCATATAGCCACGCCTTTAGCATCAGCAGGTTTCTTGTCTTCACTATTAACAATCCTCCATAGATTATTACTCCGAAGAACATCAATTGTTTTTCTTTTCCATGCAAGATAGTTAGGACCAACAAGTTCGGGAACATAAGCTACTTCTGAAGTCATAATGATAGAAATTTTGACAAGAAAATTAAACCCAAATGCCAGAAATGACAAGAGAAAAAAAATGAATAACAGAAAACTGATAAACTTTACCGATATGAAAAAACACAATAAAAACGGAAACTTTACTTACAGCCCTTAAAAAAAATCCAAATAAATTTACTCGCAGGTTTTGTCATAGGAAAATTGCGAGTAGATCTGATACTCACTGGTTCTGCACAGTGAAGTCACGGTTAGATCTGATAAACGAGGGATCTGCACAGTTAAGTCACGTGTATGCTGAAGCACACGTGAGTTTTGAACAGGAGGGTCGTGTGTATATTGAAGTACGTGCAGGTTTACAGTAGATTAGGTGCAGGTATGTCGTAGCGCACATGGGTCTATACATTGAAAGTCATGGTTCTTCATTTTACATGCAGGTTCGCAGTAGGGAATTCATGGTTACACGCGTTCTCTGCAAATAAAAGTTGCAGGTGAGCTGTTTTAGGCTGAAAAAAGTGATGATTAATTCTCTGATAGAAACCTACACAAAGTCTACCAAACTTGGATGAAAATGAAATATCTGACAACCAGAAGAAATATCTCCTTGAGGAGAATCCAAAAAACATATAGATCTAGAGAAAAAACATCAAGAGACCCTTGAAAAATTCCAGCAAAAATATACACAACAAAGTTAGGGTTATATAAAAAAAACTTTAAATATGCAGAATCATGCCCATATATGAGGAGAATCCTAATGGATACCAGATAGAAAACAAATCTACAAAAAATAAAGAGTTCCCAGATGAAAATAAAATTTATTGGTTGAAAGTTATAGAAGGTGTTAGATCATAGCAACTGACTCTGATACCATGTCAGGTTTATAGATCTAGTTAAACTAGCTTACCTATCTAAGCAACCAATAACATATCAACATAAATAATAACAGAAAGAGAACAAGGAAAAAAATACACCATATATACATGGTTCACCCAATTGGGCTATGTCCACGGAAAGGTTGTCTTTTATTATCTCCAGAAATATCCTTCAATCTTACAAAGAGAGAAAGTCCAAATAACCCCAATAGAATATAGCAGAGAGCTTGTGAGCACAATAGAATGTGTTGTGATAGTATGATGGATGATATGATGTGACTCCCTTGACCCTATTATATACCAAGAGATGTGGAGGAATTACTCACATATTGCATGTGGGATAATATAATTCTCCATAATAACACCTCTTTATATAACAATGGATATCAAGAGTATACTTTACCATAATTAATATGGAATATAATATATTAATCTTTTGCATAAGATTGTGGATAAATTCCGACATAATACAAAGAAATTATTACCTTCCAAGGAATATAATATATTCCAACATGGATTGAATTTAACTTTTCGAATGGTGGCCTTTGTTGGCTGCAGCACAACGTCAGATATAGGACTTTCAGTGTGAAGAGGGCCAGAAGGTGGAGGGGTGGTGGAAGAATCATTGATAGGATTTTTATCCCTAGGACTTCCATTTTGGTTCAAATTTGGAGTAGACTCAGAATTCTTTGACATGGTCCAAATATTAGCAGTCGTGTTACACATGAGGATGTCTCAGGTGGAGGATGTATCTCCCTAATTGGAAGTATTTGTGGTGCCCCCCTGTGGGGGAGTGTGTGTGACCATTTGTTGTTGTTTAGGTGGGAAAGGGTCAGCTAACACTACCGGATGGGAAGAACCTTTTACAAATATATGGACTTCCTCACAATAAGGATATTCTTTGGTATATACTGGTCTTCCTGAAAGATCAAGAAAAGAAAATTAGCTTTCCTCTTAGGTTTTCTATCAGCATTGGTTTCTTGGGTTTTGGATTTTCCTGCTGATTAGAAGATTTCTTGGATTTCCCCTTATTATTCTTCTTCTTACCTCCGGATTTTTGTGATGAGGATTGAACCGAATTCACCTCGGAGGTTTGGGCAAGAGAAGCATTGTTCTTAGTCTTGGCGGAAGCCTTATTTTGAGATGGAGTTGAGGTCGATTGACCTTGTTGTCCAGTTGTTTTGAATGCAAGTTGGGTCTTCACTAAACCAACTATGCCATCAGAAAGAGGTTCGATAGAGTTCCTAGAAAGATTGTTGGTGGGATGAGGAGCATTGGGGATCAATTCATATAAATTTCTAGAATGGGAATAAACCAAGTCCAAATATTGAGCGCGACTGATTGCTTTATTTTCTGTAACAATGACTCCCATAGCAACATCCGTTGCAATGGGTGGAAGAAGTGATTTTGTAAACTAATCAGCTAGTAATTGATCTAGAATGGGAGCCTTAATCAACCTGTGTTGCCTCCTCCACTCATGTATATGGTCAGAAATGCGAATAGACGTGGATTTTCGAAGGGAGGTTAACAGGTCTATACCAGTTTCATACCTAATTGGTAATTGGAAATGTGTAATAAATTGCATTTCAAGGGAGTTGAAATATTTTAAGGAGTGTTGTGGCAGCTCAATATACCATTTTTTGTTGTCCCAATGCGCGTTCGTTGGAAGAGCCTTAATCATATGGAATCATCCATCAATGAGTTGGAAGAACACCAAATATAGAATGTCATGACATGGTTCTTCGGATATTCCCCATGTTTTTCATCGAATTTAGGAATGTCCGATGGTAATTTGGAAGGTATGGAAGGCCAATGAGGTTCATGCAATATGCGATCATTAATAAGTCTCGACAAGTCCAGAAAGTCCAATGTTTCCAGGAAAGGAAGTTGCCTATTTGGTTACAGGTAGGAATAATATTTATGGGGCAACAGGGCACCCGTAGGGCCATACACTGGAGGTGGTTTCATGTTGTAACCATATGGATTACCCGCAGGGTACTGCTGGAAACCTTGAAGATTTGAAAGCATAGGATTAAAATTCTGGGGATTCTTACTCATAGGGTTAAAAGGTTGTGGATTATGCATCACGGAGTTAAATGGTTGAGATTGAACATATACTTGAGTGGGGGGAGGCATTGCGGGGGTGGATCCCACTGATTATTTACAACGTCTGTGTAAGGTAAATTGGGATATAAATTCAAGTTCGGGATAAGGGGGTTGAAATTAATTCATATGCTCCCTATAGGGATTCTAGTTACCTACCATAGGTGGCCCCCAAGCAGGTTTTTTTTGTTGTCCCCATGAGACAAACTATCCTACATCTCGAGGTTGACTGTTGTCCATGCTTGGTCCGACAGTAAAAGGTTGTCCTCCAAATATGGTATAAATTGTAGTTGAATACTGACCTCCAGTTACAATCGACGTTTCGATAGAAGAGATATGTGAACTTCTGACTGGATCATTGAGAGAGAATAATTAGGTAGTCTGAGTAACTGTCAGGGTATTACTGACTTGCGAGGATGATTGTGCACCTAACCCAGTAACCAAAGGTAATGAAGTGACATTAAGATCAGTCCCTCAACTAGGAACAATCCCTATAGAGCAACCAAGAATTTCACTTGGAAATATAGGTGGAAGAGTTCAATGTGGAGGGTATGGGTTCAATTGCATGGGTGATGGGTAGGTATGAAATTCATTAAGAGCTTGTCCCAAATTGGTGTTCCACAATGAGGAGGACGGGTCAAAAATATTTTTCATTTCTGTATCATTTGGTGGGGGCTGAGTAAAAATTCAATCTATGGGTGCGTATTGCCCTACAAATGACATATGAAACGATGTATCACGGGAGATGGGTTGAGTTGTTCTCGTTCTAGAAGGGTATACCACTTCATAAGTGGATGGTGATAGAATTTCTAGAATTGATGGAATCATCCTTTGATCTTGTGTAGCATGTGATGTCCATATATTCCTATCCATTTCACTAAGTTCTTGACTATCAGGAGGTACGGAAGGGATTCTTTTTCGTATGGATTCCATAACCTATTCGTCTTTATGATGTCCGGGGATTTCCATTTCTAGAGTCCTTCTATGAGAAGATTCAGGTTGGCAAGAGGGTGTAATAGGGGTAGTGGGAACAAAGGTTATTACCGCTATCTGAATCAATGGTTGATAGTAACCTCTTGGAAAAGTTGTAGAAGGAATAGACTCTGGATCTTCAATAATTTCAATGGACCCCTCGAGTGAGTCATTTTTTGGTGGGACCTATGGGGCTACACTAATATGTGGTGCTGCACTAATCTATGGTGTTGCACTAATCTGTGGCGTTACCGCCTAATCTGTGGTGCTGCACTAGTTTCTCTCGAGATGACCTCCCCTCCCATATGTCCTCCAATAGAGGGAGCTTGGGTATGTGGAGGTGTTGGTTGAATAGTCAATTTAAGTGGAATAATAGATATATTGATTTTAAGTACTTGAAATAAGGTAGATTTGTCCTCATTGAGTTATAATGAGTGAAAACAACTTGTTAATATATTAATAAGGAGTGATGTTCAAGGGGAGTATGAGTTATTTATATTTAGAGGATTCTCATAGCATAATAATAGATGTTATATTCGAGACTCTTTTAGAAGGATCAAATGAGATTATAATCGTGGAACTTATTTATTGATTAAAGTTATATATTAATCTTTAAGCTTGGAAGAGATCTTAAATTGAAGTTTGAATTAGAACTTATTGTTTCCTTAGTTAAGTTATAACTAAAATGTTAAATAGTTATCATTGGAAAGTAGAAATTATTAAGGACAGTTACTCAGACTACCTAATTAATGTATGCCATGTACTACCTTAGTACCTTAGTACCATCCCACATTATTCTAATGCATATTAATTCATGTATGCCATGTGTCATAATATGCATTAGAATAAATGTGTTGCATAAAGAATTATTTCATTATAAGGTGTCGTTATATTCAAGGGGAAAACAAAATCCCTGATTTGTTAAGATGAGAGACTAACTTAATAGTTGTTCGGATGATGTTTAAGGAAAACTTTTACACCCGATACCCCAAGGGACTATTGCGGGTATTGGGTTGTTAGAAAGATAATAATCTGTGGAGATCATGATGCCCTAGTAGAACAACAATGGTCAGGATGGATAGAGGTCTTTCTGGATAAATTTTTCCCCAGAAAATACTGGGTGCAAAGGAAGGAAAATTTCATTCTTCGACTACAAGTAGATATGACCGTAACACAAAAAAAACATACATGGTTTAAGTTCAAGCTGCGACATCTTGGTGGGAGAAATTCCCCCTTAGAACCTCCAGTCTACATAAACTAAAAGTTCATTCAACATAACCAAGACAGAGGCCTTGTCGGATTTGAAGATCCCACTAAATTACAAAGTAGATTCCACCTTTGTAGGCGAATATTGTGTTATGATATTGCTATACTCCATCCTAGTCCTTCTAGAATTGCTGTCATTTTCATTTTCAGTCATGCATGCAAAATTAGGGTTTGCATGCATCCTAGTCATCAATACCAGCACCTAGCCCTCAGCAAACTAGCCCCGGGAGCTTCCTTCAGATCAGTTTTAGCTCTCCTAGAGCTTAGTGCGCCCTCCTTTCACCTACTGCATGAGAAGGGCACCTTTCTTCACCTACCAGTCCAGTTTAGTTCAGTTAACTAAGTTCACTCCCTAATTTTAGGCTTAACTCACTCTTAACTGATCTTATCACTCTGATGGACCTCCAGTGTGACTAGATAACTTGTTCTGACTCTAGTTAGCTCCATCTGCGCCCTCCACTGAGCCTCCTTCACTACATTAGTGCTTCCATGTTCCAGTTACACCAACCACACTCAGTTAGACTCAGTTTGACTCTCGGTTGACCATTACTTGTGCATTGATGACTTCACTGATGAGAAGGTGGACTCCTAGTTATGCTTTGATGACTCTCCATTGATTATGGATCTATGCATGAAGGCCAATTCGAATTACACCTAGTGAATTCAAATCCTTAGCATTGTATATTTACCAGTTTACTATTCAGATTAATGTAACATGTGTAATTATTCTGCCTCTATCAGGGCTCCTTTGGATCTATGTTCTATTGCTTATCTCTTCTTCTATTATTCCTAAATTCTTTCATTGTGAGGTTTACATCATCTCTTTGGATCTTATGTGGGCATTTTCACAGGGTATCGGAGCCATTTGAGAGTATATTCTACCTCCATTCTTGAGAGTTTTTTGCAAGTTTTTCAAAGTTCCAGTAGTTGCAGCAGGAGATTTAGCAGTTTCTATTTGCACTTGTTCCAGCAGTCAAGATGAGCAATTCGAATGCTTCTTCTTATCTTTCTCCTATGATCCTCACTCCCTTCAATTACTTCGAATGGAAGGGTGAGATGAAAATTCACTTGATGCATAAAGGGCTTCAAAGATTGGTTTATGAAAGAGATGCCATACCACATACAGCTGTAGAGAGAGTCAAGCATCTAAACAAATTGGATGAAGCTTTTGGATTCATATGCCTTCATATGTCCAAATATCTATTGTTCCATGTTGAAGGATTGAAGTCTCCAAATGAGTTATGGACTAAATTGGAGAGTCTTTTTGGAAAACAAGATGGGCTAAGAGGCTATATTCTTGAAAATGAATTGGTTGCCCTACAACCTAGCAATTTCGAGAGCATTCAAGCATTCTTCTCAAAATTTAAAAATTTGTTTTTACAATGCAAGCATTGTGGCATCACTAAAAGTGATGAGCAATTAGTGCTCTCCATTTTGAGCAAACTTGGATCTCAATTTTCTGTCTTTGTATCTACTTTCCATTCTATGCGAATGTCAATCCCTGGATGGAAGTTTCCTACCTTAGAAGTCTTCATTCAATCCCTCATTCAAGAAGAGGACAAATTGTTTCAAATGGGTGCCATAAACACCTCCAAAGATCTTTCTCTTCTAGTTGGTGAAGCAAGTGGAGCGAATGCAAAAGGGAGGAAAAAAGACAAAGACAAGAAGCCATCAAAATCCAAGAATGACAAGCAAAAGAGACCAAATTGTTCCTACTGCAAGAGAGGAAACCATCTTGAGAAAGCTTGCATGCACAAGAAAATTGATCTTCTAACCAAGCTTCTTGAACAAAACTAAATTGTTGTTCCAAAAGAAGCAAAGATGTCTGATTCTGGAAGTGGATCTGATGATTGCCATGCATTGATGGCTGGTTTTTCAAAGTCAAAATCCCTCCTCATATATTATGGAGCCTCCAACCACATGGTTGCCTCTGAAGAATCTTTTTCCTCTTTGGATCTCCAAGATGGGCCTACCAGTCACATGGGAGACAACTCTCAGTTTTCTGCCAAAGGATTGGGTACAGTTCATTTGGAGCATGGTAAGTTCAAAAATGTTTTATTTGTTCCTTCTCTAACAGCTAATTTGTTGTCAATATATCAAATGACTCATACAAGATCACCAAGCAAGTAATTTTTGGTCCAAACACAGTAGAGATTACAAAAATCTCTACTGGAAAGGTTATAGCGAATGGGATTGCTAATCATGCCTCAAAGGCATATGAGTTCTCACACTTCATGCCTTGCTGTCCGACTATTCCTTCAGATTCTGATGAAGATCACAGTGACTCCTCTTCTAATGAAGAAGAAGATCAAGATCTTGATGTTGAGATCATAGTTCAAAAAGATTCAGATCCAGGACCAACACCTATTCTCAGTCCAAATTCAAGGTCAATATGGGCTCACACAGTCCTTTCTACCACTGAGAACACAATTAATGATTTATCTGTTCACAGAACTACTAGACTTCAGCATCATGCCAACCTTGCATTATGCCATCCACCTCTCCATGAGAGATGCGGCATGATGATGGGGTACTCTCTTCCACCTCTTGGGAAGACTCCTCATGTTCCATTTGCTCCAGTTACAGAAAGAGTTCCTGAAAGACTTGCTTCGTCCAACACATTCTCCACACAGTGGGAGGCATATCAAGAGACTAGATCCAGATCTAGCTTCTACTTTGGCTTCCTACAGGGGATCAGCTTACCAAGTCTTTTGCAAAAGTTTTCACTGATGAAAGCTTCTTTCTTTTATGCATAGTATGATGGTTCTTTGAATTATTTACTGTTCTTTTGAGGGGGGGTATTTTTCCCATGAGGTTTTCCCCATTTCCTCGGTTTATGGACAGTTCTTTATTTTTCTATCATTTCTTTGATTGTATGGGTGAACTTTGGTCCTAGTTACCAGGGCCCAGGATGGATTAAAGGGGGGTGTTGGGATATTCCTATACTCCATCCTAGTCCTTCTAGCATTTCTGTCATTTTCATTTTCAATCATGCATGCAAAATTAGGGTTTGCATGCATCCTAGTCATCAGTACCAGCACCTAGCCCTCAGCAAACTGGCCCCCAAATCTTCCTTCAGATCAGTTTTAGCTCTCCTAGAGCTTAGTGCGCCCTCCTTTCACCTACTGCATGAGAAGGGTGCCTTTATTCACCTACCAGTCCATTTTAGTTCAGTTAACTGAGTTCACTCCCTGATTTTAGGCTTAACTCACTCTTAACTAATCTTATCACTTTGATGGACCTCCAGTGTGAGTAGATAACCTGTTCTGACTCCAGTTAGCTCCATATGTGCCCTCCACTGAGCCTCCTTCACTACATTAGTGCTTCCATGTGCCAGTTACACCAACCACACTCAGTTAGACTCAGTTTGACTCCCGGTTGACCATTACTTGTGCATTGATGACTTCATTGATGAGAAGGTGGACTCTTAGTTATGCTTTGATGACTCTCCACTGATTATGGATCTATGCATGAAGGCCAATTCAAATTACACCTAATGAATTTGAATCCTCAACATTGTATATTTACCATTTTACTATTCATATTAATGTAACATGTTTAATTATTCTGCCTCTATCAGAGCTCGTTTGGATCTATGTTCTATTGCTTCTCTCTTCTTCTATTATTCCTAAATTCTTTCATTGTGAGGTTTACATCATCTCTTTGGATCTTATGTGGGCATTTTCACATATTGTTGTGGACCAAATCCGATCATGATGGGATCTGATGTTGAACAATGCTTTTATTTCTGTCTTTTCCCCGATATTGAATTCGGGCTTGATTCCTCTGACAACGACAATGAAATATTTGTTGGTTGTACCTATGGTGAGGACCCATGTATCTGTTAAGTGGGTCATGATGATTAGTCAGAAGTGTCGTGGGTCGTTGTATGCTCCACTATGTAGATATTCTTGTAATCTAAATTATTGTACTTATGTTACAAGTCTTGTCGACCATACCTAGATTATTTGGGTCCCCATATGTCCTCAAGACCATTTAAGGGACGAGATAACATTATTGGTTGTCCTCACTAATGCCACAAATATTTTGTATGACCTTTAGCTTTCAGTCATGCCTCACTAGCTTAATCGGATGAGATGTTATAAATAAATCCTCCCTCCTCATTGTATTCATTCATAGTTTGGGAGCTAAGAGTTCTATTGGTTTTGAGTCGAGGTCTGTGTATCCTCTGTGCCCAAATTTCGTGCGATCTGGCATACAAAAAGAAAATCTCTCAAGTGTAATAAGAAGTCATTAGTGTATGCTCTCCCTCTATGACTAGTGTGATCTACTGGGATGAAAAGCTTATTGATCTTCCATTGTGTCATCTATGATGATCGTCGCAATTCGAAGATGATCAAACATATTGTATTTTGTGAGAGCCATCCAGTAAGTACCAGAAGCTGAGATGTTTCCACATAATTTCTTGGTTCAAACCACATATGCTCCAAGGTGTGATGCACTTCGAAATGTGCTACTGTCGAGGCTATGTGTGTTAAATTCAGAGTTTGTCTATGTGATTGGGAGTGTTGAATCCGATCTTGGTCCTTGGAGAACTAGTGCAAAATCATATCACGGTTGCAAAATTTATCCACAGTTTAGTAACCGAACCTTCATTTTACATTTTAGGTTTTCTATGAAAATGCGAAATATCATGCACTACCCTGATAATTAATTGTTATTTCCAGTAAAGCTAGCTGTTCTTAGAGTGCTTGATTATGAATTATGACCCAGGAATCTAGTCAGAATTTTGGTTATGTTTTGTGACATGATGTCCTTGTTCGAAATGGATTAGTCACTAGGACCAGGGTGCATGATCTAAACGTGGCAGTGGTGGTTCTTCTAGACTACCGTAGGTCGAGACTACTGTAGGTTGCATGGTGATGCATGGATTCAACATGCCATTTTTTTTGTTTATTTATTACTTTTATTTTGTTTTATCATGGATTTTTGTCCTAGGAAATACATGTTCACATTGGGGTTTGGAGATATGTTGCATGGCTTGAACGTGTTCACTCCTTTCCAATGTGTTTGGTAGTAGGGACTGCTTTTGCAGTTGTTGGATTGATCAATAAGCAGCAAGACTACATGTCAATTCAGCTAATTTGAAGTCCACCTCCGACGCAGCCTTAGGAGGACTTGGGAATATTTAGAAGCTAGGCTGAATTGCTCCAACTATGCCAAGGTAATTCTCTATCAGTCAAGATGCAGGATGGATTATATCCCAGCAACCAAGGATGCAAGATGGACTATATCCTAGCTTCCAACGTGTAGATAGCTAGCACTAGTAACAAAGCAAAAGGACAACATGATTTATTCATTATTAATTTTGATCAATTTTGAGTGACCCTGTCAAAAGGCATGAATGCCATGTTGAATGGACTCTTTAAATACCATGTGTTATCTTGATGTTTGATACTAAAAATGTGCTTTTGTTTATGTTCAATTTTGGTGCACCCATTTGCAGAACATATCATGTATCCACTAATATTCTTCATGTCTCATATAGCTTTAGCTATCACTAATATTGTTTCCATTGGTGTTCTATTTGGGTACCATTTATCATTCGATTTCAAAATCAATATGCACCACTACAAATTCAAGTATTTCAGATATTTCCTCCTCTAAAGTACTTCGTGTGCATGCCCTCGCAAGTAATTCACAGCTTATCTCTCTCTCTATATATATAATTTTAATGATTGAATAGTGTGTCTTTAAAATTTCCTAAAAGATGGTTATATCTCTCTCTATATATATAATTCTAATGATTGAACAGTGTGTCTTTAAAATTTCCTAAAAGATGGTTGAAACACTGCCATTGTGCTTTTTTCAGTCTTTTCATGCCAATTTATGATTATCTCTTTGGAATAGTCGACAAGCCTTTGGATACTCTCTATGAGGCTGCATGGGAAGGTAAATATCTTTGTCAACTAATAAAAAAGATGGAATGGCCCATATATTTATGGCAATAAATCACCGATTGATGTTCTGATTTGAAATAGGGCGAAAAGAGAGAGTAGATTTCTTATACTTGTCGCATTTAACAAGCATGTTGTTCGTTTTTCATTTACGTTTTTGTTTTTCCTCATTTTTTGCAAAGCCATACTCTTCTAAATGGTATATTTGGATGTTGTGGCCTATCGGCAACACAGTCATGTAATGGTATATTCGGATGTTATGGCCTATCAACAATGCGGTCCATAAAGGAGTACCCATATAGACACAACAAAAAATAACTTCCATGCTTTAAATGCCTTTCAAAGAGTTAAGAATCATGATATTGTTGCATCCCCTAATTTATCTCGTTTATAGGAAGGGGCAAGGTTGCCGTGAAACAATAATCAAAAGAAGGATTCTTGTGCTGCATGTGGATATTTAGTACAATAGTGACAACTGAGTGATGCAAGCAAGATCTATAACAGATGTTCCACACAACACTGCTTTGCCTAGATCAAGGGAAGCCTATTTGACTTGAAAACCAATACACATGATCTACAAAGCAAAGCAAATGAATAGCTTCTCAAGATATGCAACGACACTATTTTTGCCTGTATTTTGGAGTGGTATGAAGCCTCTGTATTCGAATGTATCACTATGGAAATTATCTGATTTTGAAAGGTAATTGTAATAAATTCCTTTGGGGAAGTTGGGAAACTAGGAAGCATAGACATGGAGGGCCAGAGAGAGGAAAAACAAAAAACAAAGTGGCAGTGGGACTGCATGAACAAGTTATACAACTTGACAAGAACCCAACATTGTTTTCGTTTTTTGGGGGGTCAATTTTAGTAGTTGTTTTTACCTCCGTTTAAAAAAGTGTATATACTGGTAGCACCATTTTTTATTTTGAGCCATTTTTTTGTGATTGTGAAACATCTTGGTCATAAGAAAAGTATAACTTTTATTTACAAGGGCCTTTTTTCAAAGTTTACAAAAAAATCTACATTAATAGATAGTTATAATGAAAAAATACACACTTTTTTGAATTTTTGTCACACTTTTAAAAACCATTTAAAATGAAAAATATATATATATTTGATTTTTTTTTAACTTTTCTCTAAAATTAATCATTTTATGGGCAATTTTATCAAAAAAAAAAGAAAAAAAAATAGTCATTTCAAACATTTTTTATGCATTTTAATCTTTTTTTATGTATAGAACAAAATAATTTATTTTTTTAATTGAAAAAAGATCCAAAAACTAAAAAAAAAAATTAAAATTAAAAACAAAATAAGTAAAAAAATAAAACAAAACTTTAAAACTTTAAAAAAAACTCTAAAATTTAAACTAAATTTGAAAAACAAAAATCAAAATTAAAAAAAAAAAATTAAATTAAAAAAAAAAACTATATAAAAAAAATCAAAATCAAATTTATAAAATATATAAAGAAAATTTAAACTATATAAAAAATTAATTTAAAAAAAACAAACAAACACCAAACCCCCTCTTCCTCCTCCCGCCCACTCCCCTACCTCCTTTACCCTCCCCTAACCTCCCCCCTCCCGCCTGCTCCCCTACCTCATCTACCCTCCCCTCTCCTCCGCACCTCCCTACACCCTCTCCTCCCCTCCCTCTCCTCCCCCTTCCCCCTCCCATATCCCCCCTCTCCCCCCTTCCCTCCACATCCTCATCCCCCACACCCTCCGCCCTCCCCCCTCTCCCCCCCTCGCCCACCCCCGTCACCCACCCCACCACCCATGCCCTGCCTAGCCAACCCCTCTCACAGGGTGGCGTGATTCTCAAAATCGCACCGCCTCTATTACGCCACCCTGTGAGAGGGGCTAGCTTGGAAGTCCGCTTCTTCTTCCATTGAAGCGCCACCTCTTCATGGCGGCATGATTCTAAGAATAGCGCCACCCCATTAGAGGAGCTAACTGGATAGGGCGCGAGCGACAAGGAGGGCAACAAGAGCAGGGGAGGGGGAAGAGGGATGGGGGAAGAGGGGGGAGGGAAGGGGGGGATGGTGGAGGGAAGGGAGAGAGGGGGCAGAGGGGAGGGGGACGAGAGGGAGGGGAGCAGATGGGGTAGGGAGGTGTGATGGGAGGGGCGGAAGAGAGGGGAGGGTGGAGGAGGTAGGGGAGCGGGCGAGAGGGGGGAGGAGGTAGAGGAGCGGGCGAGAGGGGGGAGGGTAGAGGAGGTAGAGGAGTGGATAGGAGGGGGAAGAGGGGGTCTGGTTTAGTTTTTTTTATTTAAATTCAATTTTTTATATAGTTTAAAATTTAAATTTTTTTTAAATATATTTTTTTTGAAATATATATATATATATAGTTTAAAGTTTTGATTTTTTTTTTAAATATAATTTTTTTTTAGTTTAAGATTTTGATGTTATTTTAATTTTTTATTTTTTTTAGTATTTTGAGTAGTTTTTTTTTCAAATGTTTATTAAATTTTCTTTAAAAAAAAATTTAAATTGTTTAATTTAAAATAATTTTAGAAAAAAAAATGAATTGATTTTAAAAAAGAATTATTCAAACATGTTCAATATTTTTAAGATTTTTTAAATGTTAATTTTCCTTAATAAATTTGTATTTTTTTTAATTTGTGTATTATTTTGATTTTTTTTACAATTTTTTTTATACATTTATTTTTAAACAAATTTGTTTTAAGGTTGTAATTTTTTTTTTCAATTTGGTTTTGAATTTTTTTTAATAAATTTTGCAGTTTTGAATTTTCACATTTTTTTTTTTTTAATTCTAGGAGATTCACTTTTCAAGTCGGTTTAGGATTTTGATTACAACATTACTACCCATGGTTTATTTTCAGGTTGGTTTTTGGTGTTTTTGATGTAAAAATAAGAATTTTTATGGCTAAAGTTCTCGTTTTAGAGTATAATGCATTTCCTCTTTCTCCCTTGTGTACCTAAATATCACAACTTCCACATTTTATGGTTTAAAATATGGTTTAATTATGAATAATATCATAAATTCTTTTATTTTAAACGAAAAGAGTGGTGAAATAATTTCTTGAATAAATTGTGTTTAACTCGGTGCTAGATTTATATAGTATTACTAGATGTTTTAATAAATACAGTGTTAAATTATGATACAATGATATATTAATGTCATTTTTTTAAAACGTGTGCTATTGGTAGTATTAGTTTTCAATTTAGGGCTTGATTTTAAGGTTTTTGTAAACAACAATAAGGATTATTTTTGTCCATGTCTATATTTTTAACCAAAAAAAAAGGCGGTGTTACCGATAAAAGCACTTTTTTATTTGGAGTTGCTTTTTGGTGTTTTTAATGCAAAAATATGAGTTTTTATGGTTAGAGTTCTCGTTTTGAGTATAAATTTCTCTTCAAGTTGTATAACTTGTTCATGGATGTGGCTAATATTAAAACAACATTTTTTAACAACCATTTTGCTTTGTTTTCCCTTCATTAAACTTGCATTCTTTGCTACAGGTGAGAACATTAATTTGGCTAACAAATATTCAAATTATCATTGATGTATGTGCTAGAATGTTTGCGTTTTGGAGGAATTTATCTTATAAATGATTTAATGTTTGGGTTTTGGATAATTTATCATATAAGTGCTTTAGTGTTCGAGTTTTAAAGGAATTTATCATATAAATTCTTTTATCTTTGCATGTACTAGTAATACATCTATACTTTGAAGGTTCAAGATTAACTTATACATTGAAAAAAACTTAGAAAATTGTCCAACTAGCACCAACATAGCTTTGGTTGCATCAAAACCAACTTCAGAACAATGTAAGCATTTACTGGGTTACCTAAGAAAAACATAGTTCCTATAGAATCTTCTTGATTTTTACAAGGTTACCTAATAAAAACATAGTTCCTGTAGAATCTTCTTGATTTTCATAAGGTTACCCAAGAAAACGCATGCATTTGTGATGCTTAAATTTTGCTCTTTACAAATAAAACATCTATTAAAACCAAGTTCAAATTAATTTATTTTTGCAGATCAAATTATTTTAGTGTTTTTTTATTTTCCACAACATAATTATTGCCTAGTGATGCCAATGTATTTATCAATTGGGTGAGTTTACTATTATAAAAAATTTATAATATTTTTTATTCTCCCTCCACAACATAATTATTGTCAAATTTCTCACTCCAATGCATTTACTTATTGTTAATATATTTACTATTTTTATTCTCCACGACATAATTATTGTCCAAGTTCTCACTCTAATACATTTACTTATTGTTATGTCCATGACATCTTGTGACCATTTTGGACATATTAGTTCAAATAGCATGAAATTTAAAAAAATTATTTTACTCTTTGCAATGTTGAACTTTGGAAATGCAGAACTGTGGAAATGCAGGGGTATTGATCCTCTTAATTTGGAGTGTGGAAACCATCTGCCATCTGTCAAACCTTAACGCATGATACCTGGTGGCCAAGCCATTTTCATGGTAGACAGGTTGATAATTTAAATGACGTTCTGACTCTTACATATATGTCAGATGATTTAAAAACTAAAATTAAATTAAATTTGTCTTTAAACAAGTTGACATCTTGAATGAGTCTTGGCTTAGTCTCGTGGAAATAATAGTCATTTTGTATTAACGAAATTCAAATTTTTGCGGATATTTTAATTTCGTGTATATCGTGATACATGAGGTAACGGGGACCGTCACTGCATCCCGCTGAATTTTTAACTCCATAATAATAATAAAATGAAATTAATTTTCTCCCACCTCTTTCGCTTTAAAAAAATACATACGTATTCGTGACTGCGCCTTCCATTTCGCCACATGTTGGTCTTATGCAGACGAGCCAGATATGGTATGCGTGTGACACCACTCACGTCGTGACACGTGGAGAGAAGTGAGAATGTGAGCTGGTAAATACTCTATATAGATGCCTCCACGTACGCTAATGGAAGAAGGACTAGTAGTGACATTGTCTAACGAAGACGAGCCAGATTTCGTTGGGGTTGGTGTGCATGAGGGAGAAGAGGGAGGGAAACTTGCAAGTACAATTGGCCCATGGTATTAGCTAGGGGTAGGGAGAAATGCTTGTGGGATGATTCATTGGCTTTGACTCTTTCAAATATTCATTTGTGAGTGCTAGTTGTCTACCATTACATCATTGCTCTCTGCATCGGGTTCCCCGTTGAGGAGGGGAGTTATGTAAAATTACCTTCCATGGTCAAGGTCAAGCAATAAGCATTTGGAGCATCTAAGAGTGTACATGTTCGGGTTCTATTTCATTTGATGCAGATATGGTATATTTTTAAAGGTGTATATATATTTGGATTTTAAATAATATTTTTTTCAAATATTATGGTTTGAATTCGGTTATATTAATATAGACTTATTTTAAACCACTGAGTTGTAGAGTATTTCACTACTCGTAATGCAATTATATTTAGTTAGATTTCAAATTTTCATTGAACTGTAATTGCATTTTTTATTGTATAAATGGATTCAACGCCCTCAAATGTCCTATTGTGTCCAGATTGTGCAATTTCAACAATCTATATTGGCAATTTCATCAATTCCTACGAATTTTTAAATAGATTTTAGGAAAAAAACATTAGAAAACAAGTAGGCTAAAACATCGACAATTTGCACCTATTATCCACTGTTTTTTCCAGTCAAACTCCGGTGGACATTGTTGAAATTACATCTTTAGGTTGTTGGAAATGCATAATTGGGGTGCCCCATGCGTAATCAAAGTCGTTGAGTCCATTTCGGCTTTTCGTCACAATCTTTTACACTATGAAGGGATAGTCACGCAATGCAATTTAGATTCTTGATATTGATTATTAATGAGACATTGGGTGTTTGTGGTAGCAAACCCTCTTTTTATCAACCCAACCCATTTTTCATATCACTACGATGCAATCCAGGTCATTAATATCAAACATAAAAAAAAAGGGAAAATAAGCTTGCTCTCTTCGATTGCCATCGATTGAGCTAGTTTTTAATGTCACTGTAAACTGCTAGTGTATCATTTCCATCTACTTATGCTTCTTATTCCATAACAAGATCCTCTTAATTCCAATCCATCACCTATGACCACTCGGTATTCAACTCCCAAATAAAATACATGAATAACATGAAATATTTGCCATCCATTCTTGATGGAGTGAGTGCATTACATGAGACGTCATTATCTAAAAATTATACAAATTTAAATCATAAATTGTTTGGAAGCTAGTGTACTAATTTCTCGTCCATTCTTGTGGCAAATGAAGATCATTGAAACATCCATCGTCGCTGCAAAGTTCAAGGCAGTATGGAGATCTCTATAACATAGTTAACACCCAATGTTAGTCATCTAGATCCAAGCATGCAACAATATCAAAAACAATTAAGTCAAAATCCCATATATAGGCCTTCTTGATCATGTGAGTTTAACGAGAGGGAAATTTCACTCAACCTTGTCTTGCTTGTTGCACCTTCTCTAGAATATGCCACTACGCAAGCTTTCTTGCCATCCATTTTCAATTAATATGTTGTACCAATTGCTTGAGGAATGTGTGTCCTAATTACTTCAAATTTACTTAGCTGGAATTAGAAAGTTATATAATAAGGGAGCTATATCAATGTAGATATGTGCATTAAGTATAGTTCAGTAGCTCTTTCTCAATTACCATGCTTTGCATTGATTTATCTCCCTTGCTTTATGCTCCATTGCTTGATATTATATATCTTCTTTCATCTTCTCATGGTTTCTATGTATTATTCAGCTCTGTAGATCGAATCTATCTTCCTTGTTCGCCATTGTCTATGAGGTTCATGGAGATGATTTCAAGACTCCATCGATGGTTTACGATTTTTTTATTGTAAGTTATAAGCATGTCATGCCAATGCATACAATTTCTCTTTAGATATGCACTTCAATATTTGAAGCTAGTTGTAAACTAACATTGCTTATGCTTAGTTAGAAGAAACAATCTCAATTTTCCAAACCAATTTATCTACAGGATTTCCACTTGAATCTATTACGATTTCTACTTACCCAGAGCCTGGCTTTCCCTTCACTGCAACATGAGAAAAAATGAATTTTCTTAGTCTCTTTCAACTGGAAGAATTCTCAGTGCAAATAACATGATTCCAAAGAATTGGCAAGCCAATGCTACAGACAAATCACTTGTCAACTATGGCTAGTAATCAAGTGACTTGCTTTTGAAATTTTGGAAAGCCCATCCATGCCTTGCATATTGTACATGAGACAACTTCAACAACCATATATGCATCTCCAGGCTTAGTTCTTCAGCATCAGTGCTAGCAACGTGGTCTCTATAATAGCATTCATATTTCAAAAACTACAATTATGAAACATGCAGATAGCAAGAAAACAAATAGTAGAAGACCAGCTAAAGATATCATTGCTATTTTGCATGGTTCAACTGCTAACTCCTTTGCTATTTTCATGCTCTGTCGCGAACATTGCAACATGCGGCTCTTGTTTTCATTATGTTGACAACGTAACACATAAATGCATTTTTTAATGCTTACTAATCGTTTACATAAATGTAATTAACCAACATTAAATGCACTTTTCATGAATAGTAGTTCTTGAACTTTAATTAAAATAATTATAACAATAAAATGCATTTTTTATCGATAATAATTTTGAGGCTTCTATTAAAATAATTATAATAATAAAAATACTTAGGCAGGGCTAAATTGCCTTGCAACACTAGTTTAATTATAATATGAATATATTGATACATTCATTTGACTTTTCATGTGCAATATTATAACTATTACCAGCATAGATCCATCTTAAACCCGTATCTATAAAGCACCCAGAGGGATCCAATTTCTTGAGGTGTATTTTTTTTTAAAATTTAAACTCAAGAGATTTGATATCTCTTGATTGATAGATCCAGGTTTAAGTTATAAGTTTTTATTTTATAAATGAACTCCATTTTTTAATTACTTTTCATAATATTTTATTTTATGAGCCAACATGGTTTTTTTTAAATACTTTCCATAATTTTTTTTATTTTATGAGCCGACATGAATTTATTAATGGTCGACATAATATAATTTATTACTTTTTACTTTTTTTTTTACTCGTGTAACATTACTGGACAAATGTTACAACATCTCCCTCATACTCATGTGTGTAACGTTACATGGACACACATTACAATATCTCCCCCATACTGAGATGTAAAGCACCTAGTTTCACTCGGTACAATAAATATATTGATACATTTTTTTTTATTTTCTATGTACAATATTATAATAATGATTTAAAAAAAACCATTACATCTAACTTTTATTTTAATTTTTTGCTTTTCCTAAAAACCAAATAAAGGGTCACAACAGTTGACAATAGAACGGCTTTTCTGTATTAAAAAAAAAAAAAATTATTGAAAAATAATAAATCACGTGTAACATTTTGAAAAAAATATATAGTCAAATAAATGAATTAAATATATAGCCAAGACTCGGAAGTACAATGGAATAATAAGAAATGTTTCCTCTATTTTAGGTCACGTATTCATGGATCTATACTGTAACCTATATTTTGAGGCAACATTATTGAAGCTTTCGGGTTGGGTTGGGTAGTAGGTATGGTTAGAATTCTATAGTCATGAGTGTGGGGTATAAAATAGATGATGAATGAATATATTATTAAGACACTCTGTGTATTAAGTTATTAATTTGAAACTTTCTTCATTTTTTTCAACCAACCAAATTACATTCAATGAACTTCTATCCACATACATTTTATATTATATTAAAATTTTATTTTATTATTTTTTTTTAAGAATTAAAAAAAAAAATTTAAAATTTTTTTGTAAAATTTCAAGGTGAGTGGATAATGCAGCCAATCTTTAATATCTTGCAAGCAATACTGAATTTAAGTATCCAATAAAATTACCACAATGATTGAAATGGCACATGACAACCCTACGGTTTAAAGGAAGTTTGAAGTCAATGAAACCATAAACCTTTTTATACCATCAATACCCAATGGAGATAAAAACACTTGATCGTCTTTCTTAACATGTATGAGGAGAAGCCTTCGCGTGCGTAGGGTGTCACTTAAAAATAATCTTCCATTGCATTTGATTTCGCCTTTTTCGTTACTCGTTTGCGTTGATTGATTGTGATTTTTGCATTTTAAACGAAGTTTGCAAATATGTGTTTCACTTATCCCAAGTTTTTTTTTCATTTTTTACTTCACCTCTTATTATATTGTGACAATTAAGTTTGCAAATATGTGTTTAAGATATCCAAGTGTTTTTTTGCATTTTTTACTTCACCTCTTATTATGCACTGTAACAATTCAATGCTTGATTTGCACTTGTGTATCAAGAATACAATTGAATGCTTGATTTGCACTTGTGTATCAAGAATCAAGAGTTGATGTCATTGAATTAAGATTGAATGACTTGCCAACTATCTCTATCTCTATTTCATCCTCATAGCAAATACCATGTCTCTAGTTCAAGCATTTCCTTTTTCAACCACAACTGTCATAAAGCCTTATGTAACGTACTTGCCATGTGGTAGGCAACAACCCCTCTCTAACTCGAGCATCAACAGATTCTGGTGCATGGGAAATCAACACAACTAAGCTATGATGTATGCATTTGGACACATCCTAGAGCACACAAGGCAACCATAGGCAAGGATGGATTGAGCATGGATGTGAAGATTGTAGCAACAGGGTGTGCGACCAAGAGGCTTCTACAAGTTGGAAAATGCTTCGACAAAGGGAGCATGGAAAGGAACTTCAGCAGTTGGTAAGAGGCTTTGACAGAGAAGGCTTTCGTAAGTAGCAAAGAGGAAGGAGCACCATCAAGTCCACTTGTCAAAGGCACGGTGGTAAGATACCTTAAGAAGGGAAAAACAATTGCACACCACATCGGTCATAAGTGGACACCATTGAGCAAAACACTTGGGTCCATGGACAAAGGGGCTCAAGTGCATGACAAAGAATGGGCAGAACAATTCGCAAAGGGAGCACATGAAAAAGGTGTGCCCAAGAGAAGACACTAACAGAAGCACCAAAGTGCTGGAAACATGGGTCAATAAAGCTACTGAAGGGCCTTCATGGGAATAATTTTGGAAGAGCACCCATTTTCAATGGGATTTCCAAGGGATGCATCACTTAGAAGATGTGTTGACCAAGAAAGGCTTAGGTGCCCATTTATGAGGAAGAATGAAATGACTCCTCATATATATTAGTTGGGCGCACAAGTAGAGAGGGAAACCAAGAGAACCAATAAACTATGATCAACCAAGTCATTCCACCAAAGAGCTATGACAACGAGTAAAGATCCATATGGTTGGAGGCTCGCTAAGGTAGCACCCAAGTGAAGAACGCAGGTTGCAGGAACTAGGCTTCGGGAGAGACAAAATCAACAACAAGCAAATCGGGATATTTTGGACTAGAGCGCCAAGGGGTTTTGTTTGTTGTATTTCAAGTAGTAGGATGAGGGCCACACCCCCTTTGTATCTAAGGTTCCAACCATTACTCGGACCACCCCTTGTAACTTGTTCACTTTAATAAAGACTTGTCAAGTTCATGGGTTTGGCACCCACCCGATATGTTGTGTCATGGTTTGGTTCATTTGTTGTCTAAATGTTAATTTGGCTAAGAAAAGAACACACACATAATAATCTAAGTCCAAGTGTAAGTCGGGAAAGGTTGTTGGACACGGTTGGCCTAAATTACAAGTAGCTCATGATAGAAGGTATGGGCATGTTGTGAGTGAAGAGAAATAGTACACCGAAGAGTAACATTGGGTGACCAAGTCCTCAAGACAAACTATGGGCAGTGCCACATGATCGTTGAAGTTTATGCAAACCTACGACATCGAAGCTTTGGGGTTGTGATAGTTGGTATCACAGCCAAAGTTAATATGGATTGAATTTTTGGGAATCTCTTCACAATTTCCCTAGTAGAAGTGAAAGTTGGTATCAAAGCTAAAGGAATCTAGAAGCAAGCTTGTTAAAGGTTTCAGAACCAATAGGAAAAGGTTGCAAAGCACGACCTTGGACAATGCATAATTTGGGTGCATGCAGAGTCCATTAGTAGAGTGTCAGTCGACGGAGTGCTCAGAAGATAGTGTGACCACAAAACTGTTAAATATGCAGCATTAGGAGACATTCTTCAAACCAATATTGTGTAGCCAAGATTGATCGTCCCGTATAGAGGTGAGAGCTTTGATTTCCTTCCATGTAAACTTTTATTCCTCTCGTATAGAGGTGCTTAATCAAAGTAATGATATTGTAAATTCTTGTTGGACAAGACTCTGGACTTGTGTTTCAAATCATGATTATTATGTGAACCTTCCGTATAAACATATCCATGGGATAGACCTCCTGTATAGAGATGTACCTTCTGTATAAAGGTTATGCTTTCCTTTTTAAAAGCATTTAATGTTGTGTGATGTATTATTAACCATGATCACCAGTTGCTATTAAGTCTCCTTTAGAGATTGATCACCTCTAAAGTGAATTACTTTAGCATATAATCATTTGGTCCGGAATAATATAATATGATCATAGAATCCAATAATTCTTCTTAGTATAATGTAATGTGATGGATAAATAAAGTTAGCACATATTGACCATTCAGTAAGAGATAAAGAAATAAAAGATAAAGCATAGAGATCATGAGAATTCGAAATTGCCCATGTAGACACCTCAGCTAATTAAAGAGAACTCGAATTGTTAAAGCTTCAGTTAAGTATTAATGTACGCCTCAATCAATGCTTCAATTAAAGCCTCAGTTAAAGATATGCCTCAGTTAACTAAAGAATTCATAGTGGTCACTTCAATTAAATCAATCAACATGATTTTAGTTAACTAAGTGTTAAAGAAGGACTAGTTAACTAAAGTGTTTTCAATTTAGCGAACTAAAAGACGACACTTCAATAAATCAAGGAGAACTCGAATTGATCACTACAGTGATGTTATCAAGATTCAATTAAAGAGAGTTGACTAAGTGACAATAAAGAAGATCTAGTTAACTAAATGTTATTGCATGACAATAGTTATGTTAAACTAAAAGATGACACGTGAGTTGTGACATTTGCATGTCGACACTTAAGTTAACCACCTAACTAAATGAGCAAGCTTTCGGTTAAGAGGCGAGTTCATCCTAAGAGATAGCTCAGTGAGATAAAGCATTGTATGAGAAGTGGGGCGCACTTCTTCATGCAGGATTGATACATCCAGTTTGAGGGCGAGTTCATCATGGAGTTAGAAGATAAAAATAGAAGAGAAGAATGTATAAATATGTTATACTGGATTGATGAATTCGGTGTGAAGCTAATTCTCTTCTCCTTTGAAGGCAAGGCACTTCTCTTTGTGTCCAAGATATTATTATTGAATGCAAGGCACTTCTCCGGTTGATCTCTCTTCTCTATTGCTTTCATATCTTCACCAAGAGTGAGTGGTGATCTCTTATCTTCCAAAAGCAATCTGCTATGTTGTAAAAGAAAGCATTCTCTGCTATCCATTATATTATCTTGAGAAGAGTTGTTGGGGTTTTTGTTCTCATGGTTTTGAAGATTTTCCTCAAGGTATATCTTGTGTTATGGTTGTTTGAATTTCATGTGATTGAATTGTCTCATTGCTTCAAGTTTTGACATCTAAAATAATTAAAGATCAAATCTCAACCAAAAACCAACATGGTATCAGAGCTCATGGCGTGAAGGAGCTTAGTTTTTCATATTAGTTAGGACCTATGTTGATCTTGATAAGCTGAGCACAAGATTTGAAGACTATGGCATCAGTCTCTGTATGACCGGAATACCATCTTGATGGAACCTCAAACTTCAACACTTGGAAGGATAGGATTTTCAACATCATAGAGGAACATGACTTGGATGGCTACGTATCCACTATGGCAGAGGAGCCTACATATAATGCAGGGTGCATCAACTTCAAGAAGAATCAAGCTAAGGCCAAATGGGTCATCTATGATTCAGTAAAATATAACTTCATGCCTGTGATCACACCACTGAAGACCGCGAAAGAATGTTATGACACATTGACTAATCATATGAGAAGAAGGCCCCGAGTCAAAAGAGGGAATTGAAGAATAAGCTTCAAAACTTAAAGATGGATACGGATGAGACAATGGCCTCCTTCTTCACCAAGATCTCTTAGGTAAGAGATCAACTTGCTAGTATTGGAGTAGTGGTCGATGAAGATAATCTTCTCCAAACCGCTATTGATGGTATCCCATCCTTATGGGAGACATTCTTGGCTGTGGTAAATGGCCGAGAGGTACAACCTAACTTCGAAAGGTTGTGGCTTGACTGCCTCTAAGAGGAGGGGCGAATCTAGAGAAAGTCAGTGTACATCAAAGAAAAAAATCTTTCCCTCACATGAGGAATGAAGAAAGGAAAGAAACCATTCTTCCAAAAGAAGTTATCTCATCCAAAGAAGAAGGAGTTCAACAAAGGATTTGACAAGTCAAAAGCTAGATGCTTCAATTGCAACAAGAAATTCCATTTCTCAAGAGAGTGCAAAGCAAAGCGGAAAGGAAATTGTCATGCTTCTACCGCCATAGAAGATGAAACCACTCAAAATAATGCATCTGAAGAAAAGGAGACAAGAATGGATTTTTACCTTGTCTCATCCCTTTCAAGATCCATCATCACAAATGTAGACACATGGTTTATTGACAGTGATGCATCCGAACATATGACTGGTTACAAGAGTGCCATCACTGACCTAAAGGAGAAAGAGTTCACATGCATGGTAGAGTTGGGGGACAACTCAACATATTCGATCAAAGGAGTTGGATCCACCTCATTACTGTTGAGCACCGGTGATATTCTACATGTGGAGGACATTCTATATGTTCCAAGCTTGAAGAATAACCTCCTTTCAGTTTCGTTTCTTGAAGAAAAAGGCTTCTGAGTTATCTTCATGGATAACAAAGCACTTTTATGGCCGAAGAACAAAAGCCTAGAATTTGTTATTGTGATTGGAGTTCGAGAGGGAGGACACTACAAGGTACCCGTGAAGTACATCCAACCTATGATTCATCATACTATCAGTCCATGCGAACTATGGCACCAAAGGCTTGGACACCTACACTACAAAGCGCTACCGGGACTTCAAAAGATGGTAAAAGGTATGCATGTATTTGATTTTTAGCATGATAGTGTATGTTGGGTTTGTGCACTTGGGAAGAATGTTAAGAAAAGTTTTTCCAGCAGTACTACTCGCTATAAAGGGATTTTATATTTAATGCATTTTGATGTATGCAGTCCCATGTCATCCCCCTCCCAGAGTGGCTTCTTATATTATGTACTATTCATAGATGATTTTTCTAGGAAGTCGTGGATTTATTTCATGAAGGCTAAAAGTGAAACTCTTAGCAAATTTAAAGAGTTTAAATCCCTAATTGAAAATCATAAAGAAAAGCACATCCGTGCATTAAGGTATGATAATGGAGGTGAATTTGATTCACGTGCATTTAATGAGCTATGTAGTGATGTAGGAATATGTAGACAGTTAACAGTACCATACAACCCTCAACAAAATGGGGTTTTCGAAAGGAAGAATAAAACCATATGTGAGGCTGCAAAAACCATGATGCATGATCAAGATATGTCTACCTCATTATGGGAAGAAGCAACTTGTATAGTTGTGTACATCCAAAATAGAAGCCCGAATTCTAGTCTAGGTGAGAAGACACTAGAAGAAGTGTTTACCGGTGAGAATCTAGACATCTCATACTTGAGGATCTTTGGGAGCCCAGTATACATTCATGTACCAAAAGAAAAGAGAACAAAGATGGATCCTTCTGGAAAGAAAGGCACTTTTGTGGGTTGTAGCGAGTCATCCAAAGCATACTGAATATATGTACCTAGTGAGAGACACATTGAAGTCAGTCGAGATGTTACCTTCCATGAGGAAGCTGATTTCAAAAGATCGAAAAAGATTCAATGTGATTCAGAGATGGAGGATCCTGAGTGTGATTCTCCCCCTTTAGAGTTTGAGAGGGAGAAACCTGAAGATGCCTCAGATTTGCTAGCTCCTGAAGAACCAGTAGAGATGATTAAGAGGTCACGTGATGAACCTCCCGCTAAAACAAGATATGCTTGGTGCTGATATATATTACAAAAATCAGAGAAACATGGAGCACTAGCAGTCTCATCTAAAGAGCGCAAGCAACCTGAAAAACTATTCAGGGTATGTGGCACTGATGAGTCACATCAGTGATTCAAAACCATCCTCATATGAAGAAGTTGCAAAGCAGCAAGTTTGGAAAGATGAAATGAGGAATGATGTTTGGGAGGTTGTTCCCAAACCTGACAAGAATTCCATTGTGACTTCTAGATGGATTTACAAGATAAAGCATGTTGCAAAGGGTAGCATTGAGAAGTATAAAGTCAGATTCATTTCCAGGGGTTTCTATTAGAAATAAGGCATTGATTATGGTGATACCTTTTCCCCTATGGCAAGGTACACCACAATCCAAGCAATGATTTCACTTGCATAAGTTCTAGGATGGAAACTTCACCAAATGGATGTGAAGCCATCCTTCCTCAATGGTGAGGTTGAGGAAGAGGTTTATATTTAGCAGCTTGAAGGATTTGTGGTACATGGGAAGGAGTCCCATGTTTGCAAGATAAAGAAAGCTCTATATGGTCTTAAATTAAGCCCCCGGGGCTTGGTACTCCATAATTGATAGCAACCTTCAAAAACTGGGTTTCTGTAAGAGTGAAGCTGATCCAAATCTGTACTTCAAAGTAGTGAAGAACCAACCATTGATATTGGTTATATATGTTGATGATTTGTTTCTCACTAGAGAGGAACATATGAATGCTTGGTGCAAGAGGGAGCTCACCTCAGAGTTCAAGATGAAAGACTTAGGTCTAATGCACTACTTTCTTGGCCTTAAGATCTGACAAAGAAAAGATGAAATTTTTCTATCTCAACGAAAATACATTGTGGATATATTATGCAGGTTAGCCTCATGATAGATTGCAAATCTATGACTACACCGATGGTTTCCAATTTGAGGAAACATCATGAGTCAGGATCTGGATCAGATCTAGTAGATCCCACTTTGTATAGATAATTTATAGGCTTGCTAATGTACTTGATACATTCAAGTCCTCATATATGTTATGCTATGAGAATTCTGAGTCAATTTATGTCTAATCCGAGACACAGACACTGGACATCTCCTAGGCATGTGCTTAGGTACCTTTGAAGTACAATTTCATATGGAATCAGATATGCCTCCAGTGGAGGAGTCATGTTACTTGGTTATATAGACTCGGACTTGGGAGGAAGCATTGTGGACCGTAAGAGTACATCCGGCTACTACTATAGCCTAGGATCAACTATGATATCTTGGTCTAGCAGGAAGCAGGGCTCTGTATCCCAGAGCACTACTGAAGCATAATACATAGCTGCTAGTGTTGCTTGCCGAGAAGCAGTGTGGCTCAGAAATCTACTTGCAAGGTTGTTCGGTGAAAAGCTTGAGCCTACAATTATTAGGTGTGACAATCAAAGTTGCATCAAGCTTTCCAAAAACCCATTGTTTCATGACAAGTCGAAGAACATTGAAATGAAGTATCACTTCATCCGAGACATGGTCCAGAAAGGTACAGTGAAACTTCAATACATTTATACTGATGAGCAGATTGCAGATGTGCTAACAAATCCTCTGTCAGTGACAAATTTCGTACTTCAGAGACAATCTTGGTATGTCATAGAATGCCTCCCTCGTTGAGAGGGAGTGTTAAATATACAACATCAAGAGATATTCTCCAAACCAATCTTATGTAGCCAAGATTGATCCTCATGTATAGAGGTGAGAACTTTGATTTCCTTCCGTGTAAAGGTTATTCCTCCTATATAGAGGTACTTAATCAAAGTAATGATGTCATAAAGTCTTGTTGGACAAGAATCTATACTTGTGTGTCAAGTCATGATTATCATGTGAACCTTTCATATAAAGTTATCCATGGGATGGACCTCCCATATAAAGGTCATGCTTTACTTGTTAAAAGCATTTAATGTTGTGTGATTTATTATTAAGCACGATCACAAGTTGCTATTAAGTCTCCTTTAGATATTGATCACCTCTAAAGTGAATTACTTTAGCATATGATCATTTGGTTTGGAATAATATAATATGATCACAACATCCAATAATTCTTCTTAGTATAATGTAATGTGATGGATAATTAAAGTTAGCACATATTGACCATGCAGTAAGAGATAAAGAAATAAAACATAAAGCATAGAGATCAAGAGAATTTGAAATTGCCCGTGCAAACACTTCCACTAATTAAAGAGAACTAGAATTGTCAAAGCTTCAGTTAAGTATCAATGTATGCCTCAATCAATACTTCAGTTAAAACATCAGTTAAAGATATGCCTCAGTTAACTAAGCAACTCACAGTGGTCACTTCAAGTAAATCAATCAACATGATTTCAATTTACTAAGTGTCAAATAAGAAGGACTATTTAACTAAAGTGTTTTCACTTTAGTTAAACTAAAAGATGACACTTCAGTAAATCAAGGAGAACTCGAATTGATCACTACAGTGATGTTATCAAGATTCAGTTAAAGAGAGTTAACTAAGTGACAACAAAGAAGATCTAGTTAGCTAAGTGTTATTGCATGACGACACTTATGTTAAACTAAAAGACAACACGTGAGTTGCAACATTTGCATGTCGACACTTAAGTTAGCCACCTAACTAAGTACGAAAGCTTTTAGTTAAGAGGCGAGTTCATCCTAAGTGACAGCTCAGTGAGATAAAGCACTGCATGAGAAGTGTGGCGCACTTCTTCATGCAAGAGTGATACATCCAGTTTGAGGGTGAGTTCATCCTAAATTTGGAAGATAAAAATAGAAGAAAAGAATGTATAAATATGTTATACGGGATTGATGAATTCAGTGTGAAGCAGATTCTCTTCTCCTTTGAAGGAAAGGCACTTCTTCGATTGACTCTCTTCTCTATTGCTTTCATAACTTCACCAAGAGTGTTTGGTGATCTCTTATCTTTCGAAAGCAATATTCTCTTTTTAAAAGAAATCATTCTCTGCTATCCATTATATTATACCGAGAATAGTTGTTGGGGTTTTGTTCACGTAGTTTTGAGGATTTTCCGCAGGGTATATCTTGTGTTATGGTTGTATGAATTTCATGTGATTCAATTGTCTCATTGCTTCAAGTTACAAAATCTAAAAGAATTAAAGTTCAAAGCTCAACCAAAAATAAACAAAAACGGGCATTGAGAAGATAGGATGCCCATAAGTCAGATCGCGTCAATAGAGGTGCACCCAAAAGTTAGAGCATGTCAGCAGAGGTGTGCCTAGAAAATAGACCACATTGGCAGAGGCATGCCCATCGACAGACAATGCATTAGTATAGGTGCATCCTTTTGCATGAAAATATCTATCATGAGCAGTGTGTCAACAAGACAACACCCGTTTACAGAGTACCCTAAAGTCAGGACAAGGGGTGTCGAAAGTAGTAGGTGATGGATCAGTTGAAAAGAGTGCCAATAGTTGAATCATTCCAAGTTTGCAACATGGATGGTACTGAAGAGTCTTGGAAGACTAAGATGGAAAATGAGTTCAAGGAACAAAAATGTTGGCACTATGAGACTCAAGAGATGTGCCTTGTGTAAATAAGGAAGTTAAAGCGAACTGATGCGAAGGTGGAAATATTTACCCAAAAAGTGCTAGCCTTGGTAGGACAAGGGCAAATCTGGGCAAAGAGGGTGGATTTGTTTAGAAGGAAGGTCAACTAATTCGTAGAAGGGATGCTACCAAAGTTACTCATAGGTATTAGCACGTTGCATGTTTTCTTTGTTCATAAAATCACATTCATGCTAAGAATTGTCCTTTGAAGCCACCGATGGAGGAGAGCTTAAAATAAGCACAACCAACATCAGCTGCAAAGCCGATAGATTTGGGAGCAACTCAAGTGCAAGAAACTTCAAAGGAAAAGAAGCAATTTTTAGTTGCCTTGACAGGAGGTCTAGGCAAGTTTGTTGGAGGCTATAGGAAAGATTGACAATAAGGAATTCTGAATGACCTCTATTTTTTGTATGCCATCGTGAGTGGATTAAAGGTATCATGTTTGATTGACTTGGGTGCGATGCACAATTTTATGAATGAATGAACTGCTGCAAACACTTTAATGTGATTATAAGGAAAGCTTGGATGTGTTCAAACTAGTGAACTCAGTTGAAGTTGGCAGTAGGGGTGGTTCATTCAGCACCATTGAAGGTTGGAGAGTGGTTTGGCAGTTTAGACTTGACGGTGGTTTTGATGGATGCCCAAGCAATCAACCTAGGGAAAGGATTCCTCAAGCTTTCTAAATCTATTCCATTTCCCCATGTGAACTACTGAATGTTCTTAGGTGAAGTTGGGACTCATAGAGTGTCAATGATTGGTAGGCAAATGGGGAGAATGCCCAGGATGTCTTCCATTTGATTGGTCAAGGAAATTGCACATCCTGTTGGCTTGTCTAGTGTCATCACACAACAACAGGAGAAGCAGAGTTCGGGAAAAGCATTCGTAGGTGCACACATGGGTAAATACCAAATGGAGAAAAGTTTGCGAGTGTTGGAGATCTTGGTAGATTCATTCGTACATAACCTTGGACCATTAGGTGCTTTGGATGATCGGAAGCAAGGTGCAAGAGACATGGAGGCACATGCAAAGGTGACAGTAACAAAGGCACTTGCGAAGGAGAAAAAATTCAAGTATTGGGTTGCAACAACATGAATGGGAACGTACCCAACAAAACCCTTAATTGCAAGACAATATGGACAACGAATCGGGTCACAAACCTATACACAAGATGGCCACCCTTAATTTCTGTGATGCTCAACAAGATGAGGGAAACTTTGTGGCTATTGAGAACATTGATGATTATCAGTCACTTGAGAAAGAGTTTAGCAAGGAAACACATGAATAACAAGTTCCAAAAAGGGAAGAGGCACATTTCCATGCCATGGAGGTAGCGGTATAAGAGGACATCCCAAACAAAGTTGTGAATGCGGAGTAGGCATCTTCGCACATCACATAAACAAATCAAGATTCACATTTGGGTGCGGTAGAGGAAGAAGAATACTTCCCGACAAGGACCCTACAACCGCTGTGGATATTTACCGATATGTGATGGGGATTTATAACTACCAGTTGCCTTCGATCTTATTAGAAGAATTGAGTTGAAAAGCATTAGAAAGGGATGCAATTTTGAGGTATTTGTGCATGGAGCACAAGTCAAATTGTTTGGCATTATTGTGAATCACCATTTACTAAAAAATGTACGGAGCTCATACATAGATGATAACATGAGGTTGGCTCACTACCTAGGAGAGAACAGTGGAACCTTGTGCAAGTTTGGAAAGGTGCCTTTGAAAGTTTACTCAAGTGCAATAATGGGAAAAGGTAACTAGGCGAATTTTCCTTAGCCTAGATAGAGTTGTGCAGGTTGATTGAAATGCAGTTTGAAGGACCATTTTTGGCATGAGGAGGTGCATTCTTGTGAGACAGATGCAATGGTTGGATTAGCTACCCAACTAGTCCAAATCATGGGGTATGTCAATGTGTATATGCATGGACAGAATGGACTAAATACATATGCGGTAAGAGGTCAAAAGGGTGAAACACTTTTGGGCACTTAGACAACCTTTGTGTGAAGGTTGAATTTCCACAACAATACAAGTCCGTGTTAAGGGTAGTTGGTTGCGATTGTAGTAGAAGGTGACAACCCCAACATTTTGCATCCTAGATATTTTGAGGGTGGACTTGGGCAAGTTGCTTCATGAGGAAAGCATTGGTTGTTGAAGTGTTGGACTAGAGACAATGTGGAGTGGTTGGAAGTGACCATGGATGGATGCATTAGCATGAACAATAGGCATGCAAGGACAATGTGATTTATTGCAACGTTGTCAAGGATGGTGTTAGAAAAATAGGATCACAGAACAATAACATAAAATAAGATTCGAAAATAAAACACATAAACACAATACAAGAGAGACACCAATATATGTGGTTCACCAAATCTAGGCTACGTCCACGAAGAAATTACCAGTCCTTTTATTATACCATCCAACAAATAAAGGGATACAACCCGCAACACATCCACTGCAATTTCCTCTTCACTCTCTTATAGTCTCTCTCACACAATCATAGAGATATTTACAATACTACTACAATAGAATACACAACTATATTACAATGCCTTCCTTTTAAAGAAGGATTACCATGGGACCGTAAATTGCCCATTTTTTACCAAGCCATGACTATGAAATTACAACATTTTACAAGGCATTTTTTCCAAAATTTTCGCTACAGGGGCGTTTCCCCTGAACCCTTGCGAGGGGAGGCACCCAAATTAGTCACCGCCCTCCTGGACCCCCCATGGTGACTATAGTGGCGGGGTAATCCCCGACACCCGTCATGGTCTGGGATCCAAACACAGTTGAAACACGACCACTAAATCTGGAAGATTAGGCTCCACAACCAATAGATGGAAACATAGTTGAGTGGGGGAGGATATAAAGTCATTTACTTGTGGCAAGTGACAACTCCTCACTAACTCAACCATTGACAGACTCAGATGCATGGGTAACATGCACACTCAACACAACCAAGGTATGATTGATGCATTTGGGTACAACTGGGAGCACAAAAGGAAACCAAGGGAAAGGATGGATTGAGCATGGACCCAAAGCTTTTGGCAATGGGACATGCAACCAAGACACTTCGACAAGTCCACAAATGCTTTGGAAAAGGTAGCATTGGAAAGGGGCTTCGATAGCTGATAAGAGGCTTCGCCATCGAAGGATTCGACAAGCAACAAAGAGGAAGGAATCCATCCATTCCACTTACCCAAGGCATGTTGGTAAGACACCCTAAGAGGGGTAGAACAATTGTATACTGCACTAGGCACATGTGGATTACATTGGGCACAAAACTCAAGTTCGCATACAAAGGAGTATAGGCGCATGACAAAGAGTGGGAAAAACAATTAACAAAGGGAGCACATGATGAAGGTGTTCCCAAGAGAAGGCATTAATAGAAGAACCCAAGTGCAACAAACATGGGTGGATAGAGCTACCGAAGGGGCTCCATGGGCATACCTTCGAAAGAGCGGCCACTTTTCTTGGGGTTTCTAATGGATGTGTCACTAGAAGATGTGTCAACCAAGAAAGGCATGGGTGCCCACTTACGAGGAAGAATGAAGTGACTTCCCATATACATAAGTTGGGCACACAAGTAACAAGGAAACCTAAGAGGAACCACAAAACCAAGATTAACCTTCCCTTGATGAACCCAAGATAGGTGTCTAGGTACATTTATCTTTCTTGAGGTTTTAGGTACATTTATCTTTCTTGAGGTTTTAGAGTTTCATACGCATACATGCTTCTAGCAATGACTAATGTAGAAGTCATATGAGAAGGAAGAAGAAGAGAAATCAAGTCTTAATGCCTTAATAATCCTATTGGTCATGGTCGTGAACTTAAAGTTGAAAAATTAGTGCATTACATATGTTATACTCATTCAACGTAATGGACAATCATATAAACTTAAAGGAGCTTCGATGTCGTTGTTTGTAGGGTGCATAAGATACTCAGAACAAATGATACTAAATGTTGAAAGTGTTGTTGCGTCGACTAAGTAAAACATTAAATCACCTTTTATTAAATGGTTAAAATTCATTAATTCAACATAATAAAGTATTTATATAACTTTAGAAGCAACAATTCGACATTGAATTTCCGTCATCATCATGTGACAAAGATGTGGGTGGGTGGATAACCTATCGTGATGCAAAAATCATTTTCATGACATTACATAACGTGAGAATATGAATAAGAAACCATCGTCTTTTCTTTGCAATTTGATGCGAAGTACGTGCGGAAAAAAATGTAAGGCATAAACAACGTAAGTACCCACTCGAAGCGTCTAGGCAAGTAGTAGTTATCGACCTGGGGTATAACTACACTAAGATGTTGCAAGGTCATCTAAAGACTTCTGGGCATTTTTTAAAGTGAAAATGTTTAAAGGAAATGGTGACCACACCTTTCCACATGGGACGATTGAGGATTGAAATTATTTTAATATTATGAAAATATATAATCATTATTATTAAATACGTTTTTTTAACTTATTTTAGTTTCGATTATGATGGTGATGATGATTAATGTTCATTGAGATCAATTTTGGTCTTTCGAACATTAAGTTGGTATATTTTAGTCTTTGACTCCGTTATTATGGGGGCATGCCATTCTTATTTTATGACATAAAAATTAGGTTCAATAAATGAGACATCACATTCTATTTCTATTTTTATTTTTATATAGAAAGTACAATAAACAAGTATAAGATGTTCATTAATATCCTATTTAATGATCAAATTTGAAAGATGTGTTTTAATTTCAATGTAAAGGATATATACCTTTATAGTATTTTAAAAATAAAAAGGATGATATAAATAATTGTACTTCAATTAATAAATATAAATTAATTAAACTCTTAAAAAAAATAAAAAACAAATATTACCTTTCCAAATTTTTATAATCTTAAACAACTAATCACTCACTACATGAAATTTTTTATAACTTTTCAATTAAATCTAAAAAATAAACACAATTTTCTTTAAATTAATGAAATACACAAAATTATTATTAACGATTTGGTAACTTATTGGAAACAACAATACCTTCATAATCTTTTGTTTATGAGAGAAGCTCTAATGGAGGGGCATCAAGTCTAAGTTCATGTACGTAAACCATCCTGTGATCCTTGCAACTCGCGATTTGAGTGTTCGAGTCTCCAACAATCTGCCCTTTAAATAAAATCTTAGAACATTCAAAGTAATTTGGGAATGCCACGATTTGGGAAGGTTCTAGGCCTAAGTAATTAAGAACATGGGGCTCTAAGAATAAAATCCTCATGTAAATTTACTCCAATGAGTTAGTGAATCTGCACATATGTCAACTCACACAGGAGTTGTCTTATTTTTAATAAATGAGTTAGTGAATCTGCACATATGTCAACTCACACAGGAGTTGTCTTATTTTTAATAAATGAGTTAGTGAATCTGCACATATGTCAACTCACACAGGAGTTGTCTTATTTTTAATAATGTTGTGAAATGGGACCAAGTACAAACCTAAAACTTCTAGCTATACAATTAAAGTTTTGGGTCAATAAAAAAATTTGTATCGTATAATTTAAACACCAAAAAATAATTGTGCTCGATTGTCGCCCGTGTTTACATAATCATTCCTTATTTTGGGAGATCTTTGGCATGCGCCATAAAAATAAGATTCTAATTTTGGGGGGGACAATTTTAACTTTGCATTATCTTCACATTATCTTCAAAACCATATGGAAGAGTGGGAAAAGTTCAAATTTTGAAATTATTAAATTTATATTTTGGAATGAAAACTAGATAAAAAATAATTAAAGAAATTTATATTCACTCATAAAATAAAAAAATAAAAATTAAATAAAAAGTTATTTAAAAAATAACACCTCAAAAAGTTCAATATCTCTTTATTTAATATCTAATCAATATCTAATATATTATAAATAAAATTTAAATTTAAATAAAAAATAACCACTTTTTTTATTTAAACTAATAAATAAAATATATTTATTTATATATTATTTTTATTAAAAAAATATTATTTTAAACTTTTCGATTTATAAGAGCGTTTTGCTACGTAGAAAACAAAGCATCAAAACATTTCTGACCCCTTCAAAATTTTGACAAAACATTTCTGCTCAATTTCGTGCATGAAACTTTGCAAAAAAAACAAAAATTGCACATCTGTCATATCCAGAAATCCTATAAGCATCCCAATCCATGGATCTGTGTCTCCCATACACACATTTATCTTATATTAAATGCTACTAAATCCTACTTTGAGGGCAACATTATTGAAACCATCCTGTACAACTGGCAAAAGTCTTGGTGGAGCTAACCATTGAGCTACGGTAGCTCAATGCTTGGATTTCTTCCACACAGATCAGTCGTTCAGATCGACGAGTACTAAATACACATAATTATTAATTTAAAGGTAAAAGATGGAGGACAAAATTCACAGTATGGGGCAGGCGTTGGGGTTCTCGCCACTCCAATAATATACAGGTAGTCGCCGCAGCAACCACAGCTTGTTGAAAGAATGACCAAACATAATTTCTGTTTCGATGGCTGCAGGCTTATCCTCGGGCTATTTAGGTCCGACGCTCACCAATTCGGCAGATCCATATTTTCTGAGACTAGCAGTAAGGGACACGGGATCTGCATCTCCAAGTACAGTGATCTTAGTATCCTTGTCGTCAAACGCTATAGAATCAACCCCTGCAATGTATCCAGAGACCTGCTAGAAATTAGTACAAATAATTTCAGCCCTGAAAACCCTTTTACCTTTGCCCAGCACATGATGATAAATAAAGCCGAACTATACCTTCAATCCCTGCAGCCGTCTTCATGACCTTCCGTTTGCATTTTTCGCAGTTTAGCATCACTTTTACCACAATTTTCTGCATAATAACAGACATAATTAACTTCTAATAGTCTCTTAAAACTGAAAATGAGGCATCATTAACTGATGGCTTACCTTCGACATTCTTTTACAGCAGCCGAAAAGTAATAACCGTGGAGACCTTTGGATGAATTCGCTTTTCTTCTGCAATCCCGGCGACCAGGAAACCCCAAGAAGTGAATCACAGCACTGCAAACGCGGTTTGTATGTTAACAAGTCCTACATGTTCTGCAAACACTGCGGTAAGAGGGGTTTTATATTCACCGCCTCTTCTTGAACCCCAATGACTTGCGTGTCTAGAAGCTTCCAAAGCGGTTCCAGGAAAGCGGAAGGCAACAACGGGAGAATACGTTTCAGTCATAGCATTTTAAAAAAGTAAATCTATTTTGCCCGGAAGCAGCGTCGGCCAATATTTTCACACATTAATTACCAGCGGTAAAGACCTAAAAACCGCTAGTATTGAAATTGCATAATTGAAGTGTTGAATTGATTTAACCAAAAATCAATATTTTTATGGATTTTTAAATATTTTTAATAAAAGAGGAATTAACCAGTTGAACATAATGAAATGAGAAAAACCACAAACCACTCATCCATTCAATGTATTCACATCTGACATATACAAACATGAGTCTGAAAATCTTAATTTAAAATTAGTATGCCCCGAGATATTAGGCCCCGAGATATTAGGATAAAGTCTTCAAACGAATTAATAATAAATGCACAACCAGTGGACTGGCATATGACGGCCCTGCTGTTTAGAAATTTTTGTTCTCTAAAACCTATGCTGTTTAGAAATATTTGTTCTCTAAAACCTAGGGGGTTAGATTAAAGAAGCAAGAAACGACAATCGAAATGGTCCAGGAAATGTCAGGTCGATAAAACCCTATATCTTTTTCGAGAAATACAAATTGCGTATAAGGGAAGTTTGAAGTCAATGAAACCATAACCCTTTCTATACCATCAATATCTAATGGAGAAGATATCTTCGGTTGTATGAAAAATATTTTCCTTTTCTTAATGTTTTATTGGATGCTTCGTGATCTTTGATATTAAATTAAATTTTTCCAAGGTATAAATTTTTGTATTGATGGTTTTTTTTGTTAATGGAGTTTAAGTTTTAATTGATAAGTTGTCATCTTATTCCTCTGCTATGGTTGGGAAGGGTTTGCTTAGGATTAACTCGACTCTGTGATTTGGTCACGTGGAACTATTGTGGACTTGGAGTTTGTCGTTCGACTTGAATGGCTCAGTACCAACTAAGTCAAAAAAGTGGGAAGCTTTTAGTTTTTCTCTTCTATAGTAGTTTTACTTACATTTTCCTTATTGAGTCTTATATTACGATTTTGGTTAAGCTAACTCTCCCATGTTTTATGCACCTTTTTGATGGGTTTGTCTTCTTTCCTGCTCGACGGGGTTTTTCCTTTTTTACTCTGCTTATGGTGGCATGTCGTGGTCCGAAACCACGTGCTCGTCGCAGCAGGTGTCGGGCTAGGGTGACACTTTCACTATGACTACTAAATCTACGTCGACTTGTTTCCGGGTAAATACTCTATGTGAGGTGATGTATTTTTCGTTGGACCCTAAGGAGAGGGTTTGTGCTGGTTCGAGACTGGGCTCGTCTGAGCAGGTCTTATTGAGACAGGAGGTAACTGGATAGGTTTCACTCGTTCATCGACGAAAACTCAAGGGTGACCGTGCTAGGTCTTGCCGAAAACTCAAGTCGAAGAAAGCTAAGAAGGAGAGGGTTGTGTGTGTCCTGGGTAAAGACATCACGATGGATATGGTTCAAAATTTGTCCATAAGGGCACTTGTTGGTAAGTTTGAATACACTAAAATTCACATGGAAGAAATCCTCGATTGGATTACCATGGCCTGGAAACCCCTGATCCACTATGTGCCTAGGGTCATCCTGCTTTTTAACGGGTGGGTTTTCTTTCACTTTCTGTCGGAGGACTCTTTGCAGATTATTCTGTCTAGGTTTTGGGCATATGAATCAAGTTCACTGGTTCTTTGCCGATGGCATTCGACTTTCGATCCTTGGAAGGAAAAATTATAGAAGGGACATTTGTGGGTGAAACTTTTGGGTTTTCTCCTCTTCTGTTGGTCACTGCAAGCCTTCATGGCACTGGAAAATTCGATCGATAGATTTATTCTCATTGAAGAGGCTACATTGATGTCGAATGATCGTCGATGCCCTGGGGTACTGGACGAGCTTCATACTTCTGAAGGGTTTCTTGTTGAAGTTGAGGTGAGATGGTTGGAGGGGGTTTTTGTGCAACAATTGGGCTAATGTGGTTTTCCATTTAGGTGTTTCAAATGACATGCTACAGGACATCTTCGTCAGGATTGTGACAAAGTGAACACCCGAGCAGGCCCTGAGATGGTTGAAGTATCCTCTGGTTGTAGGGCTTCGGTGGAAGATGAAGACCCGCTAGAGAGTATTACCTTTCTGCTCACGCTAGATGAATCTTCAGCCAAAGAGTTTTTGGGTAAGTTTAACGTCTTTCTTCCCTTAATTTTGAAATCACTGAATGCCGAAGACATTATAGATTCAATGAAATTGGCTGTAACATCCCCATTAAACTCTTCCTTTTCTACCATTACTCAGTGGTGCTTGTTCCCTTCTAACCCTCATTTGACTTTCCCAATTGATAGGGAGGTAGTCTCGATAGATACTACCAATCCTGTATTGGTTGGGGAATCTTCGTCTAAGGATATTAGTCATATGGATGTCACACCCAATGAAATGGGGATTTATATCTCCCACTCTCCATTGAAGGATTTAGATGACCTTATGTTTTTCGGTTCTCTTAGGGCCACAAAAAACCCTACCTCATTTCATGTTGGTGACATTAGGGTTTCAGAGATTGTTAATGTGGATAAGCCTATTGGGGACTTGTCAATGTTAAACAAATTAGTTGTTTCTCATGAGAAGCTCCTTATTATCTTTGGTAATGATGGAGGTAGCTCTGAAAACATTATTCCTATTAATTCCATTCGTCAACATAATGTTACCCTAAGGAAGCAGAGGGGTAAACCTAAACTGGATTATGAGAATGAATCCATGAAGGATCTTAAATGGGTAAACCCTAAAGCCTCTAAAATTTCATCCATCTCTACAATGATTGACTCTATGACTCCTTCCAGGCCTCTTAGATCATTGTCGGGCCATGACGAGATTTCCCAATGTTAATTTTATCCTTCAACATACGAAGGCTAGGAAGACAACCTAAAATGAATGCTTTGAGAAGGATTTTAGATCAGACTATTCTAAATATTTTAATGATCTAGGAGACAATGTGTCCTGCAACGATTACTTGTGAGTATTTTCTCAAGTTGAAGCCATATTGGCTATGTAGTGGGGTGGATGCTAGTGGCCACTCTTGTGGCCTTCTGATGGCATGGAATCCATTGACCACTAACTTTCTTTCTTACAATCAAGTCGCAGGTATCAAGTTATATGGAAGATTCAAGGGATGCAACCAACCTCTTAGTATTGTTAATGTCTACGGGCCTATAACAATAGGGAAACTTTTAGGGGCAATATATGTGCACAGGGTATTATCAATAACCCTTTCCTCATTCTTGGAGGAGATCTAAATTTTACTATGTCTGAGATGGAGATTTGGGGTTCTAGGAAAGTCTTGGATCCATTAGCTTACTATTTCAACGATATTCTCAATAATGCTGGACTTGTTGACATCGTCCCGACCGTCATGGTGCCCACTTGGTCAAATGGAAGGATGGGGAGTGTAGGGGTTTCCAAGAGGCTTGATTGTTTTCTGATCAATGAAGAGTTGACTTTCTTGTTCGGTAGATATCGCTCTTGGAGTATCTCTGTAGGCATATCCGACCATAAGGCTGTGGTTCTTCAAGTTGATTTCGAGAATGACCATTATTTGTACCCTTTCAAGTTCAGCAATACATGGCTCGAAGACTCTTCTTTTTGTTATTTTGTCAAAGAGAAATGGACTATTTGGATAAGATTGAATATCATTCCCCATTTTTACAACTAATTTCAAAACTTAATAAGCTGTGTGGTGCAGTTATGAAATGGGACAAGGAGAAGAGAAGATCAAATGATGAATAATTATGCCTTATTGAGAATTCTCTTGGTGATGACCTTTTTTCTACTTCTCAAAAGATGGAACTTTTAGATCCGGTGAAGAAAAAAGGAGCTATAATGAATCAACATGAAAACACTTGGTGATTGAAAGATGGACCTTATGGGTTTCCTGAGGAGATCAGAACACTAAGTTTTTTCAGAGGTTTGCATCTCATCGTAGGAACAACAATTCTATCTAGGATATTCGCAATATGGATGGTAGTGTCCTAAAGGATCAGGTCTCTATTATGAGTTCGGCGGTGACATATTTCTCCAATGTTTATAAATAGATAACGTCTCTGAATTTGGTTGAACAACTCAAGATTTTTAAACTTTTCCCAAAATTATTTTCTGTTGAGGAGGGAAACGAGATTGGTGAAAAGATAACATTGGATGAAATTAAAGAGATTTTGAAGGGTTTTGTGAAAGAGAAGAGCTTAGGTCTAGATGGTTGGATAGTGGAGTTCTTCTTACACTTCTTTGACTTATTTGGAGAAGAATTACTCGCTGCCGTGGAGGAGTCCCGATGTAACATACCCTTTGCTGAAAACATTTTATGTTTGAAGAAAACATTATCTTAACTTTTATTGTAAAGTTTTATATTTGGACAAGTGTCCAAGGATGACTGTAATTGCACAATATTATTATTTAAATAAATAAAATCGGAGACACTCACCCAAGGAGAACTATTGAAAGAGTGTTTACTGACCCACTAGGTGGAATGGAATCTGGGGTAGAAGGCAATGGACAAGTGGCAACATCATGATGAAAGTAACTAGCTGTTGGTATGGGACAACTCCCTTGAATTGAGGTCATAGTGCCCTGAAAGATGGGACTGGAGCTTGAGGCTCATTTATTGAAAACTGACCACCAAAAAGACCTAGGCATCTTTTTAAGAGCCATTGAATTTGGACTGAGGTTCAACACTTTTCCTGACGAGGAAACTTACCTTGTGGTTGTATGCACACAAGAGATTTGATAAGGGGAAAAACTATGTTTTTGATCATGGTGTAATTCTACCTTGCTTACTGCTGAGTGCAGAGTTTTACTACTGAGTGCAGAGATTGAGGTGTATGGCAAGTCTCTATTGATTGCTGGTTATACAACCTGAGTGCCTTGCTTCTACACAAAGTCTTCTACCTAATGGTTCAGTGAACAGGCTCAGGGGTCCAAAAGAGGCAAGTAGTTTGGCTGCTTCTTCTAGAGAAGGTTGGGAGGAACAGGCCTCCTTGGGTGTTTGTCCACCCTATCTACAAGTTTCAAGTTCTACTTTTCATTACAGTTCCTAAGTAGTTATAATTTTATTTCTGGAATTGTTGATCTAGGAATTATTAATCAAATGCTGATGGAAATCATTCTGCAGAAGTAAATATTTGAATTTCTAAACTGATTATGGTTTTGTAAATTATTGAGAAATTTATAGGAAATGATAGAATAGATTTCTTCCCTGTATTTTTCCACGTACTGTTTTTGTATCGTACTCTAGTACATGGAAGATTGTTTTAAAAATAGATGAGAATGATATTATACAATAGACAAAGTGATTGAATGACTATCTTAGATAGAACTCTGCCATTTTCCCTGTAATTCTTTTAATCTGTTTACATTTTGTATTTAATTTCATAAGTAGATTAGTCATAGGAACATACAGTAATATTTAATTTATGTAGATATTTTAATATTCTTATAATTATAGTAGTAGAAGTAAACATTTCTTATTCTGCACAAAAACCTAGGGTTTAAGTTGTAGGATAACTATTTCCTTATCATAGTTATTATACATTTTATTAACATTTCCCTAAATCCTATTATCACATTACAATAACCAAGTTCTACTGAAATCGAATAAGTTGTAAATCAAACATAGCTATTTTTATAGAGCCACTAAATATCTATGTTATCATCATTATCTTACCAAGTAAAAACAACAGAATTACTATACAATACTATATTTTTTTATCTTCAGTTTTCGATTCTATCACTTAGTACGATATTCCACTTATACAACTTTGCGTTTGGACAAATGTCCCATTAGATCAAACTCTAGCTTTTATACCATAACATTCAATACATTCAACACTAAACGAATCCAATAGAAGTTACAAAACATAGCCCAACCATACAAAAAATTCTCCCCTTATGTCTATAGGTTACTTTTTGAAACCCTAAGAGAACCAAAACAACCATAGTATCAAAATGAGATTCATGGGAAGCTTTGTGGCCAAACCCTTAAAACTTTCTAAACATTAATTTCTTTCCCATGTTCAACATTTGAGAAAATACAGTCACGATATCAAATATCTTGTACATTGTCTAAAACTAAAACAAAGAAACATATTCAACATCATTATCAAAACAGTGGTTTTACATTCCTAATGTAACCATCGTCTGTCACGAAACAAAATAGACATCCAAGACTATGTCTCAGTTTTAAGTTCGACCTCTTAAACCCATCGAAGCTATCCACTAAACCAAACTAGTTCAGGGTTGAAAGGACATCACGAGGCAGTAGCCTTTGGCTCTCAGCCATTAACAGAACACCACATTCTACAAAAGTAAAACATTAAATAAACTAACACAGGTTTTGGAGCATCGCTCTCAGTTATAATGCACACAAATAGTATTAAGTTTAAGGAACCACAATCTTTCATTAACCAAAATAGCCGAGGGTTAAAACCCTCTCGGCAGTATTACATTCTTACAAGTATTCACGTAGAGAAACGCTGTATGCTAAAACGCCGAAGTGGGTCGAGGATTCTATCCTGCCCACTCTGTCATTTGGATCACAATCATCACAACGACGATTACATTTCCACAGCCAGACATTAAAAATGAAGTCTCGGCTAAAAACAAAGAAGGACCAACAGTCACTGTTACAGCGTAATTTTCCACCTTGTGAGCATCAACACTCTTTGGCCTGTAGGATCCATTTCACTGACTCAGATCCAGTTTATATCCTTTAGACACACTATTTTGCTATTTTTTTCCCTGTACGCTAGCTACATCATTACAGCGGGCGTACCCGCGAGTTGCATCACTATAGCTCGTAGGTAACATGTAAAATGGTAAAAATCACTAGTTAATTACTTTTTACTCCCAAAAAGTGGTCATAGGATGACCTTTGGCCCTCCATTTTCACCGAAACGCCTCGAGGTGTCCTTTCACTTACCTTTGGGAGGACTATATATTGAGCACATATGGCTTATGGACGAGAGGAGAAAGAGAGAGCAAGGGAACTCTAGTGGATTTTTTCCCTATATTGAGTCTACACTCATTGATCCTTGTAGTTGTGAACCTTCTATGTTCACCTTCCAAACTCCTATCATAGTTTGACTTTTCCATTCCATGGAGGATTGAAGTGGGGAGGCACAAGTGGATTGACCCAGATCTTGGTTCAGATTGGTTGCTGGCAAGAGGTCGTATCACATTGTACTTCTTATTAAATAATTAATAGAAATACTCATATTCTCATCCATTAATGTTGTGAATGTTGTTTATATTACACTGGGTTGCATTTACTTATGATATCATGGACCATTGTTATTGACGATGTTGATGTCGTTTATATATTATATGCGCTTGTTGTATATTGGTTGTCAAGACTAATTTGCAGGTTCAAGTGCACGAGTTGAAAGCTCCAACGGGGATCTACATCAAACGTTTGGATCGAGGTTTGTTATATTCTTCATTATCTTAGCATTGTCATTTATATAGCATAGCACTGAGAATTGAGTTAATTTATGGTAGTCAGCTATCTGTGGTGGTCTACCCCAAGCCATAGGAAGTTTTCTCCAACACAGAAATGGCGACTTCGCTAGGGAAAACATCCATTTTTGGGGATTTTTAGGCATTAGTCCTTATTTAGAGTTGCTTTTGTCGAAGCTCTGTGTCACTGATTGGCCATTGAGATACACTAGAGAAAAATGGTTTTTTCTGAGCCATTGGGCTCTTTGTTTCCCATTTGCTTTTCCCTACCCGCGGGTGAGCTTAGCTCTGCCCGTGTCTACTCGCCTATGTTTACACTACTACCCGCGGGTACCCGCAAGTATTCCTTCGACAGTAGTGTACAACTACACCTTTGGTTGTTTCATGACCTTTGGTTGTTGTTGGGTTGGCTTTGGATGATCCTAAGTCTTTATTGGCTTGATTCTTGACTGTTCCATGCCTTGTTTGTGACCAGAACTCTTCTCTTCTCTTGGTTGAGCCTTGTTGTTTCCTACTCATCCTTGGATTTAGCCTTGTTGGTTTTTTCCTATCTAGCTCATTCCGCTAGATGGGTCTTACTGTTTGGGATCTGCTGGGTTGTCTTAGTTATCTACTCGGCATTTCAGTAACTGAATAGTAGAATTTTGCTTGCATTTTTCATTTCATTATATTGAAAAATACAAAAAAAAAGAATTTTGCATTTTCCTTTTTGCTTATAAGAGAAAATACAAAAAAAAATAATTATGTACTAGATTTTGCATTGAGTGCTTGCTGCTTTCATTTAGGTTCTGCTTGTGCATTGAAAATATAAAAGAGTTGCATTTTTATTTCAAAACCGTTGGATTGATTTTGCATGTTAGTGGCATTGTTTTTATTGGATAGATGAGTCTAGAGTTTGATGATTTTGCATACTATTGAGTCATATACATCACTAGTTTCACGACCATATCCTTTGAGTAACCACAACCATTAAAATTAATGCTTAATCTTAAAAATGATTAGACCAATTTTATTTATAGGGTACACCAACTAGCATAGGTTTAGAGTCTTGGAATAGATCATTATGAGTAAACAATCCAAGAATACTAGACAAAACATTATGTGTCTGACCAGGGAGTGGTGAAATCCATGGTATACATCGGTGTTCTTAGGAAATCTCTACTCAAACCAGAGTTAAGCACGAGGTCACAAGAGGTTGGTTGTGGAGATATCCCTCCAATACCGGCTGAACATAGGAGATATTTCCAGGATTTGTTCGTATCTGGGGACTCTTGGGGGATTTGACCCTCATTGAGTTTCGGGCTCAGCTACCCTGCCCATATGATGGATCCCACTTGCGATCGTCCCCCTGAGCATTGGTTATATTGCAGTGACCATAGTGGCCTACCTAGGTATTTCATAGGGTACTTGCAGTGGTTATACTGTTTGTGTCCTGAGTCAGATAGGGGTTGAACAACACAGTTGTCATTGTATAGGGACTTGACCCTGTGCATGCAGTGAAGTCTGGGGGCCATTATAACTGATTCTATTACCTCCGACTATAGTTTGGGAGTCTCAATCCTCTCCTAGGCGAGACATACCGGCTCTAGTGTCGGGAGCTCATTTAGCCACTTTGTTTGCTCTTGGCTGTAGTTTCTCTAGGTGTGTGCTTTTGATTTACTATTTTTGATCGGTAGTTGGCCTTTAGGAGACGTTTTGATTTTATAGTCTCTCCGGAGATATCGTGATGCGGAGTCCTACTCTCCGTTGATCTCATCGGTTGGCTGGTTTACCAGCTGCTGATCTTTCACGCCGTGTCAAGAGGGGACGCCACTGGGCTCCCTTCGAATCTTCAGATTCTTTCGAGACATACATTATCGACACCATGACTGCACATTCTGGCATGGGAGAAATCCCTACCAGTCCATCGGGTAGAGTCGAGCACACTTCTGACACCCCTACTCCTCGTGAGACGTGGGGGGGTGATCCACCTGAGATCCAACCTAGTTTGTTTGGTCCGGATCCACTCGAGATTCAACCTAGTTTGTTTGGTCCAAATCCACTCGAAGATGACCCATTTGATCGTTCATTTCCACATAATTATATATATGGGATGCTAGAGTTACATGATGACATAGGCCCTACGGTCAACCCTACTGCGTTCTCATATGGTATGCCTAATTACAATATAGTTGATCCTCCCATTACCTTTGGTAGTCATGCTAGCACTAGTCATGGTGTTAGCCACACTGCACCCACTGGGGGCAATACCCTCGCTGGGGTAACATGTTGTCCACTCACACACATAGTATGGGGACCAGTCATATTCCTCCTAACAATGTGAATGTTGGAGGACGACTGCCTCCTAGGGCTACCCAACCTAATAGGAACACTGTTCATAACACAACTCGCCATCCACATTTTAATACACATGCCGATACCTATCAACCTAGGACCACTTTCACGAATGTTAATGCTCCTCCCAACCACGGGGGTGGACATATAATGCATACTTTTGCGTCTGCTGCCACTACTAGTAATGCTAATGTAGGAAGTGGGATTGTACTTTATCCTCATGGTCATAATGCCACCATGCCTGCTACTAGTAACACCAATGTTGGGGTTGGGAATACATCTCATGCTTATGGTCACCACATGACTGCTCACGCTAATCCTAATGCTCACGCTGGGGGTGGGAACACACTTTACCATCATGGTCATTACAACACGGTTCCTGCTATGACTAGCATGTATATGCCCCATAATTATGGTGGAAACCCTTACTACAATACAGTTGGTGCTAGCCACCAGTACAACCCACCTCAATATGGTGCCCAAAACACATATATACTTGCTTACTCTCACACGGGTCAGGTCGGAGGAGGTTATCAAACTTATGGCCACGACCAACCTTATGGTCAGTTAGGTCCATCTAATCAATAGTTTTATACTCATGGTCAAGCATTTGGTCCATCTTATAATTTGGTTCCGTACAACCAACCTTTTATAGGGGCTTATAATCAAGATTTCTAACCGCAACTCCCATTCCTTGCATGTTTGAATCTTCCGGATCTTTCGAAGCTTACGAATGATCTGGTGTGTCACGACCCTAATTGGCCTCCGGTCCCTACCAAGCTCCCTTCAGACATTCCTAAGTTTGAGGGGAAAGGTGGTGAGGACCCGGGTGATCATGTCACAACATTTCACCTTTGGTGCTCTTCCAACTCGTTGAATCACGATTCCATTCGATTACGACCATTTCAACGCACCGTCCTGGGGGCAGCTACGAAGTGGTATGTTGAGTTGCCTGGGAACACTTATAGGGGTTTCAATGAGATCGCTTTGGTTTTCTTGGATCATTTATAGTTGCCGGTTCGTTACGATACTGGTACTGAACTTTTGTCTACCTTCCGTCAGAATAAGGCCACACATATTTCTTACCACGTTCAAGAATGGCGTCGATGGAAGTGATTAGGGAAAGCCAACATTCCTCCAGAGTTTCTGTTGGAATGGTTCCTCAAGTCTCTACTCCCATATATTGCTAAGGATGTTTCGATGTCCGGTATTATGACTGAGGAACAAGCCATCTTAAAAGTCCAGTAGTTAGATTTACTATACTCTCAGTTTGGCATTTTGTATGACATCATTCCTGACTCACCACGGATATGACATGAGCCTAAGTTAGTTCTTGGACCACATGTCGATGGTATCATGGGATCCACAAGTACTCGCCCTGTAGATCTGGTGGCTAATCAAATGCAAAATTTGTCGCTAAGCTAGTCTACTCTCGGACAGGTTCACACCTTGTCCACTTCTACCCCGTCGTCCGATGTACATAGTGTGCAATTGACGAAACTATCGGATAACCAACAACCTGGTGGTAAGAAAAAGGGGAGAAACAATTGTAAGGGTAGAAATAATGGGAACAATAATAGCAATCGCAATACCCCTCATAAGGAGAATGCCAACCCTCCTCGGGAAGGCAAAAATGCTGGCGAGGACCATAAACCTAGGCGTAAGGTGAAATTTCCTTGTAAGCTTTGTGGGGAAGATAATCTTACTCACTTATGTCCTCGAATCGAAGAAGCATCGAAGCATTTGGCACAGAGCCCAGCTGTGTTGAAGGATCCCATTCCTCATCATCAAAACATGGCTTTGCATGCTCCCACCACTGGTTATGGACCTAGCGAGATTGCAAAGTCTTCTTCCAATACTAGTGGTTATGGATGCGTGAATATGGTTCAATCGGAGGTTAGTGTTGCTACTCGTCAAAGCGATTATGGTGCATCACAACCTAATATGGGGAGTGAGCCTCTCCCTCCTCCTGATAATTCCTTACATATCGAGAAGCCCTCTATTATGCCACGGATACCGAAAGGTGTTCTTAAGTGCTCTACTGATAATCCCAATGCCCGAGCAGCCCAAAACTACTCCATTGTAGAATATTTGGGCCAAACACTGTGTGCCATGTTGGCTCTTGAAGTTTTATAGGTGTGTCCTCAAAGGCATGCCCTTTTGAGTGCGTTAGGAGTTCAGGATGGGGGAAGTACCAACGTTATCAAGTTCGACACTACTAATATTCAACCTCGCTTACCTTACCACATGGCTTTTCAAATCCATGTGGAGTGCCTTCAGAATTTTGTCAAAAGAACGGTGGTTGATGAAGGTGCTTCCACGTTAGTGATGTCGCTAGCTTGTTGGAAAGCTCTCGGCTCTCCTCCTCTACTCACGTCTAGGACCATGCTCACTGCATTTGACGGTCAGCCATTTAAGCTGCATGGGATTATCCCTTCCCTTGTTGTCCACTTGGGAGGTAAACCTGTGCCTATTGAAGTCGAAGTGGTTGATGTGCCCATTGACTACAACCTTTTACTGGGTCGGAATTGGATGTACGCTATGAAAGCTGTCGCATCTACTATATTCAGAGTTATTTGTTTTCCACACGAAGGCAAGATTGTGACTATTGATTAGCTGGATTTCGTTAATCCTCCTTCCACAGAATCCATGGGATTCATAGTCCTTCAGGTTATAGATTCTCAGTTGGCAACTGGGAACATGGGTGTGGGTATGTACCCTTCATTGATGGGATCTTACGATTTCCCTGCATCTGTTAATTTTATTGGAACCATTTCCGACAATGCGTCTCCTCCTTTGCATAATGTACCGTTCCAGACTTCATATTTTGATGATCCATGGACTTTACCGTCCACGAGTTCTACATATGGAGACATTACGCACGTCGGTATGTATATGCCACATTCTGTAGCTGAGCTTGCTTACCAGGATATTCAACAAGCCACTGCAGAGCCGAATCTCTCTTCTTCTCGAACATATGAAGAAGATCCTGTTACGCTGCCAATTTGGGCAGCCGACTCTTCTTGTTCACACGATTTCCTTGATGGTACTTTACCTTCGGATGAAGCTATTATTGAGGCCATGTGTGGTAGTGAGAGGCCTTGGGAGGATATGCACCATCGCTCTTATTTCCTTCCCAACTGTTAGAAAAACAGGATCGCAGAGCAATAACAATAAATAGAAATGCAAATATAATCACACATACACATTACAAGAGAGACACAGATATATCGTGGTTCACCCAACTTGGGCTACGTCCACACTGAATTTTCTAGTCCTTATTATTATTACCGCCCAACAAGGTGAAGGGATACAACTTGCAGCACAACCGCTGCACTTCCTCTTCTTTGTTTCATAGTCTCTCTCCTAATCTCAGAGATCTTTACAATGCATAAAACCTAATACATCATCATCATCCCTAGCCGTATTACAATGTCTTTATTTTATAAGGGAAATACAATGGGAAAATACCATGGGATACCCAAAACCATGGGCCCGCAAAATAGCTAGCGAAAACAACCCCAAAATTTTTCTTCGGGGGTGTTGCCCCCGAACCGCTGCCGGGGGACCGCTGACCCCCAGACCAGGGGGAATGGTCCCCCCTGGAACCCCGTGGGGGGGCGATGCCCCCCCACACCCCCCGCTGGGGTGATTGTACAGTCCACCTACATATCATATAAAACTGGGGTACAAAAATGGCTGATACAATATCATCTATGAGACTAGAAGATCTGGCTCCACAACCAACACCAACCTCGATCTCGCCAAGCAAGAAGAGTTTAGGATGACTCTAGCTGAGATGGTTGGTCACCCTGTGGCTCTTTGAGGGTTGCATGAGATTTTTGCGGAGGGGAATATGGCTAATATTTCCCCGACTACATCGATCAACATCTCTCGCACTCCCAAGAAGATTGAGAATGTCTACATTGGTGATGATTGCACTTCTGAGGAGGTCGCTATTTACACCGCGTTGTTTATGAAACTCTGGGAATCTTTCTCCAAGTCATATGAGGAGATTCCAGTAATAGACCCCTGCATTGTTGAACATGAGATTAAAACGTATCCTAACACTAAACCAGTTCAACAATGCTTGCATGCTGTGAACCCTAGGAAGGAAGCCACTATTAAGGCAGAGGTGTAAAAATTGCTCAAAGCTGGTTTTATCTACCCTGTTCCCCTTACTGAATGGGTGTCAAACCCCGTTCCCGTGGATAAGAAATAGGGAATGATCCATGTGTGCACTGATTTTAGGGACTTGAACCGCGCATGTCCAAAAGACAATTTCCCCACCCCATTCATTGATCAAATCTTGGATGCTTGTGCGGGAAGTGATATTTTTTCGTTCATGGACGGCTTTTCGGGTTATAATCAGATCTAGATCAGACCTGAGGACCAACATAAAACTGCTTTCATTTGTCCTTGGGGTACATTTGCATATCCGGAAATGCCCTTTCCCCTAAAAAATGTCGGAGTTACGTTTCAACGTGCCATGACCTATGCCTTTCACGACATTAAAAAGATTATGGAGGTTTTCTTGGATGATTTTGCCGGTCATTCTTGCAAGAGAGTGGACCACCCCAAGCACCTCTGTATGATTCTCGAACGATGTATACACTACAAGATTCGATTGAATCCCAATAAATGCATCTTTACTGTAAGGACTGGTCACCTTCTAGGCTTCATAGTTTCAAAAGAGGGTATTAGAGTCGATCCTCTTAAAGTTGAGGCAATATTTCGGTTGCCTCCTTCGCGCAACTTGTTACAACTTCAGAGCCTCCAGGGGAGAGCTACTTTTCTACACCATTTTGTAGTTAATCATGCTAATCTTACCAAGGGTTTCATGCGCTTATTGAAGAAGGACACACCGTTTATCTGGGATGAGCAAGCCCAACAGTCTTTCGATGCCCTTAAGAAAGCTTTGGTATCGGCCCCTGTGCTTAGTCCACCAGATTTCGCACGAGATTTTATCCTTTATGTGGCCATGTCTCAAGAGATAATTGGCATGGTCTTGGTTAAGGTTGATGATGCAATCGTCTAGCATGTTATCTATTACCTTAGTTGAAATTTAGTAGACGCTGAACTAAGATATACTCATGTAGAAAAGTTGGCACTTGCGACTGTTCATGTAGTCCAACGGTTACGACATTATATTTTTCTTAGAACAACCATAGTTGTAGCGCATATCAATCCATTTTAGTTCGTGCTATCACAACGCCTTATAGGGGGGAAGTACAATAAATGGATTGTGATCCTTCAGGAGTTCGATCTCGATTTTGCTTCGGCGAAGTCGGTGAAATCGATGGTGTTTGCTGAGCTTACGTCGGACCTTCTGAGACTTGATGAGGATGTCATCCATGAAGATTCCTTTGTGGATGAACACTTGTTTCTTATCTCGTCAGAGGACCCTTGGTATGGGGATGTCATGGTATATCTCCAAACTTTGAAGTTCCCTTTGCATTATTCATAGGAGGAGTGACGGCGTGTGAAACATCACGCTAAAGATTATACTATCGTCGGTGACACTTTGTGTCGCCGAGGAAAGGATTCTATTCTCCATCATTGCTTGACTCATGAAGAAGCAGAGCGTGTACTGAATGATTTCCATGCTGGGGCGTGTGCTGGTCACTTATCTGGGCTTGCTACAGCCCAACGTATTATGTGAGCTGGTTGTTTTTGGCCTTCCATCTTTAAGGATTGTGTTAATGTTGTGAAGAGATGTCACCCTTGCCAGGTGTTTTCTCAAAATATACGCTCGCATCCAGCGCCCCTTCATCTGGTCTCACCATCGGTCCCTTCACCAAGTGGGGGGTGGATTTCATGGATTGCAAACCAGCTTTGGTTGGGGCGCATCACCATATCATAGTGGCCGTGGACTACTTTTCCAAATGGGTTGAGGCCATGCCTACCATAAAAGCCGATGGTGCTACAACAACCCATTTCGTGTTCAATCAGATTATTACTCGGTTCGGTATTTCGAAAGAGATTGTCACTGACCATGGCAGTCACTTTCAGAACAAAATGATGTAGGATTTGTCTCTCAAGCTTGGGTTTCCTCAAGAACACTCATCTTCTTACTATCCCCAAGCGAATGGTCAGGTTGAAGCAGTTAATAAGTCTTTTAAGACCATTCTCCAATTTACCATCCAACAAAGCAAGAACAACTGGCACATTATATTATATCCTGCTTTGTGGGCATATCGAACCGCAGTCAAGACTGCCACCGGGTTCTCACCGTTTCAGCTAGTACACGGTGTGGAGTCAATTTTACCGATTGAATGCGAAATCCCTTCGCTTAAACTGGCCATAGAGCTCCTCCCTGATACGACAGGTATTGAGCAACGTTTAATCCACCTTGAGCAACTTGACGAGCAATGTCGAGATGCCGCCATGGCTATAGATGCCAATAAACGTCGTATTAAGGTTCAATATGATAGGTCTGTCCGTCCTTGGCAGTATGCTGAAGGTGACTTGGTCCTTTTATATGACCAAGCTAAAGAACCCCTAGGGGTAGGCAAGTTTAACCCCATGTGGCATGGTCCTTACATTGTGAGGTGTGTCCTAGAAAAAGGAGCCTATGAATTAGAAGACTATGAGAGGAATCTCTTGAAGGAGCCTAGAAATGGGCTGTACCTCAAGCTGTATTACGCTTGAACTTCTAGTTCGAGCTAATGCTTTTGTATACTATTGTATAGTTATTTCTGTACATAGTTTAGCTTGCTTTTGGTTTTTGGGTCTGCTGATTAGCTTCTGTTTGATTGATAGATGTCAGTAGAGTTTCCTACGTTCTTAGGTTTCGCGGATGGTATTGGCCGTCATACGCAGCAGCTTGCTTTTGCTGCCTGGGTTATTTATTCACATGACCATCTAGTTGTGTCTTCTGGAGGTGCTTGTCTCGGTCCTACATCTAACAATGTGGCTAAGTATAGTGCCGTGATTGAGCTACTTCGAGATGCTATTTTACATGGCATCCAGTCTTTAGAAGTCCGCCTAGATTCACAATTGGTTGTGTCTCAGTTGAATGGTCAGTACTGTGTGAGGGATCCTACCCTACTATGGAAATTCCTAAGGGTAAGACTCTTGGAATGACATTTTATTTCAATCACATACATTCATGTTCCGAGAAGTGTTAATCATATATCTGATGCATACACTAACTATGTATTAGATTGGCATTTGTCACATTCACAATGAAGCACACAAATAAACGAGACATTCATACATTTCTACATACACACATATAGTAGAACCGGTGAACCAAAGTTTTTTATAAATAATATGTCCAAAAATGGTAGTGTTATACAAAATTGGAGCCCATATCCCTCAAAAATATACATATCGATACAAAAATGGGATCCTGAGATATGTACTCCTACGAGGAGGCCTACCTGCCACCCTGACAGGATGTGTCTCATAGTAATACTGTACTGCTTTTGCTATATGCTGCAGTAGTCATACCCAGTTACTTGGCACCCCCACTACGTGCCATTGCATATCCTCTGGTAGCCGTGCCACCTATATCTGTGGTACCTTGGTAGCCATCCATGATAGCTTGCCCTTCAGAGTCTATAGTGTACGCTCTGCTGCAGCACCCCATGCCTCATCACCCCTGCCCCGACGACGATACCTTAGGAAGCCCTCGGGTCTCACTGGTCCCTTATCTGCGAGCAAACAGTAAAACATTAATATATGATACTACCCCCAAAAAGATTTTTGCATTTACATCTATAATAAAAAATCCATAAAAATTTAATACACAAAAACCTAAAAAGAGTACTCACCAATGTCTCCGAACGCTGCATCTAGTGGAAGCAGCATGTCACGATCCTGACGGAAGTCTATCCCTACATAGGGGTAGTCCTCTATAGCTATGACCTGTTGGTCCCACCAGTGAAAGAAGTCCTCTGTATATGGTGATGCCTGACGGCCACCACCCTGCCGCGTCAAGACCTCTGCCCACCGGGATAGGGATGGGTCGCGGAGACTATGAGGAGGGACCTCAACCCTCAGACTGAGCCCCAGAACTCGCTCAAAGAAGAAACTGCATAAGGTACTGCCGTATTCGAAGTTTTTAGCCTCCCCTTGCTTGCATTCTGTCAGTTGGGTCTTCATGGACCCCAGTAGCATGGTACACTAGTCAAATATCATGGGATGCATATACTGTGATGCATAGAACATCACTAGCCTGGATGCCTGGTGCATAGCTTTTGAACCAGTAATCCGCACTAAGGTAGCCACTATAATATTCATGCTCAGATTAACTATGTCTTTGATGGGCACTTGACTCCCCACTGCCTGAGTATTTGCGATACAATACCGCTCTATATAGTCGGGGATGGTGATCCCACCACCCATAGTATGAGACCAAAGGCTTGCCACCTCACCTCGCCGAGACAAACCAGTAATGAAGTAGATATATTCCACTTCTAGAGTGAGTATTTGCTCGTCTAGGTTGAAGTTCTGTGCATCGACGTCCCAGTAGTCTATCAAGTGGCAGAGCAATATGTTTTGGGCCCTTAAACCCCCTATGCTCCAAAATTTGTATAGCCCACATGCTTGTTGCGCTTGTTGTGCATGCACATCATTGCAGACGGCCTCATCCACTTGGTCATGTTCCCTCTCTCTCCACTCTAGAACCATCCTGGAGGGAGAAAAACCAAAGAATTTAGTCAATTTCATTCAAAAAACTAGCTTCATGGCCGTACCCATGGGCAAGTTTGTTTACAGAGGCGGGTACCCACGGTCAACAAGTGCGTTGACTATGAGTACCTTTCCCTACCTGCGACCCGCATAGTTATAGCCCGCTGGTAGCACCGATACCATTTAGGGATTGGCCAAACTAAAAATTCAACTGATGAAAATTGAAATAAAAGCATTGAAATGAAAGGTATGGATGAGACTACCAACCTGCTCCTGACGGTTCGATGATCGGACGCCTGTATCTCCCAGAATCAATAGTTGAACTTTGAGGTGAAAACTAACCATAAAACTCCAAATGGGTGAATAGTAAAAATGAATTGTAAATTGTAAATTTTTGTTACTATTTATAATTTTCAAAACCCACTTGTCTATAGTTTTCACCATTATACATTCTTTTGGACTAATATAATGTCTTAGAGTAGCATTTTTTGACTAGATTTCTTCGGCGAGAGTTGTTTTGGACCATTTCGCACCTACGGCAGGTATATTTCACACCTGCCATATAGGTTAGATGCCATTTTCACATGCATTATGCATTTGACCTTTTGACCATTTTCATAAACCCTAGGTGCGACCCCACTTCGTAATCGACACAGAACCTTCACACTATTATATAAGTGTCGTTATGTGATGATAGGGCCTTTCCGAACATGGGTACCCTAGTTAGAACCCTTTTTTGCATTATGGTGCCCATGCCGTTGTTTGTCCTTAGGATCGGGAGTCATTTGTAGTTACGCCATGACTTTGCGATAAAGACTCATACTCTACTTTGTATTATGCTGGCCATCTCCCATAAGGACTCCCCCATTTATATCAAGTTGTGATTGCATTGCATCATCCTGCTTGCCGCTTTAGCCTTGTGCCGGCTCCCGCTCACTCAGTTGTTAACCTGGCGCCTGAGCACTTTTTTCGTGTCGAGCCCTGCAGAGCTTCCATTTGTCCTTCACAATTTGATGACCTTTTGACCCTGAGGGAACACCCTCCCGAGTGTCCACATCCTGCACATGCTTCCTTGCATTGATCATAGGTATGTTCTACTGTTTAAGACTAGTCTGCTCACTATTTGACACTCATTCCCTCACTTGTTGTACTATAAGCAATTTTATTCTTTTTCAAGCTTTTCCAAATATGAAAAAGACCAAAAAGAAATCAAATATTCCAACAAGCTGGACGGGATTATGGTTACTACTTCTAGTTGGCAGCTATTGTGTCGCCTTTGAACAGATCATTCATTTCACTCCATACATTATGAGTTGGTACTATAGTTTTACCTTAGGAGCTGTACTTGTTTCTCAGTTTTCTCCACTGATTGGTTAAGCTTCTAGTCATTATGGATCCCTATGTGGTGCCTCATGCATCACACAGTCTATATTGAGTTTATGCTGCCTGAGTCTATCCATCTGCTCATGCTCTTGTTCAAAGGAAGTCCTGAAACCAGAGTCGGCCACTCAAATTTCTTGACTATTGCATGCCGGCCATCCTTATTGAGTCAGTCCATTTCACCTAAGATCTTCCAAATCTTTTAGCGTAGCTGGTACCTCGTGCTGGTTGATGGGGGATGCCTTAATTCCCTCCTACCAACGAGTCTCGTTTCGTCGACTTCAACCCTTTTATTCTGGGACTTGAGGCTTAGAGTTCGGTTGAGTACCTTGAGGCTTGCAGCCATTAGTGGCAGGTTCTCTCGCCATCGACAGTTTTGGGAATACATCAATGTCCCCTGATCGATGGATCCATCTTAGTGGTCAACTTCAATAGATATATTCACACTCTGATGATTATACTCTGTTCCTTGATTCCCATTTTCATCATTGATGGCTTATCTCACGTCTGTTAACGGTATACATTAGTGATCGGTAATTAGATGATGTCACATCAGGTTCAACCTCAACTTATTTATTCACTTGATGGGACTTGCACCATCGAAGACTTGTGTAGAAGACCCCAGGTGATAGTGGCATTCAGTATGCTACTTATGACTATGACTTTACATCTGAGATATCATCTCTAAGATATCAGTAGTTTGTACCTCCAGTTTGCACCAGTTGTTTCCTTTCCAGCATGAGACCATATCTTACTGTAGATGAATCATGGCTATGATAACTTATGACATGTATTCACTATGTACTGCCTATTCATGGCCATTGTATCATATTATTGTACTATACCGACATATATTCAAGGATACTATTGTATTATGATGAGTGAGATGCTCCTTCCACTTGTGTCTCCATCACTCCACTTCTAAGTTTTATAATGTATTTCGGCCATCGTAGCATCAGTCTCTAACCTCACACATTAGGGGGCATCTATTACAGCGTAATTTTCCACCTTGTGACCATCAACACTCTTTGGCCTGCAGGATCCATTTCACTAACTTGGATCCACTTTATATCCTTCAGACACACTGTTTTCCTTTTTTTTCCCCTGTACGCTAGCTGCATCATTACAGTGGACGTACCTGCGAGTTGCATCACTATAGCTCGCGGGTAGCATGTAAAATGGTAAAAATCACTAGTTAATTACTTTTTACTCCCAAAAAGCGGTCATAGGGTGACCTTTGGCCATCCATTTTCTCTGAAACACCTCGATGTGTCCTTTCACTTAACTTTGGGAGGACTATATATTGAGCACATATGGATTATGGATGGGAAGAGAAAGAGAGATCAAGGAAACTCTAGTGGATTTTTGCCTTATCTTGAGTCTACACTCATTGATCCTTGTACTTGTGAACCTTCTATGTTCACCTTCCAAACTCCTATCATAGTTTGAGTTTGCCATTCCATGGAGGATTGAAGTGGTTGAGGCACAAGTGGATTGACCCAGATCTTGGTTTAGATTGGTTGCCGGCAAGAGGTCATATCACATTGTACTTCTTGTTATTTATTAATAGAAATACTCATATTCTCGTCCATTAATGTTGTGAATGTTGTTTATATTACATTGGGTTGCATTTACTTATGATATCATGGACCATTGCTATTGACGATGTTAATGTCGTTTATATATTATATGTGCTTTTTGTATATTGGCCGTCAAGACTAATTTGCAGGTTCAAGTGCATGAATTGAAAGCTCCAAAGGGGATCTACATCAAACATTTGGATCGAGGTTGGTTATATTCTTCATTATCTTAGCATTGTCATTTATATAGTATAACATTGAGAATTGAGTTAATTTATGGTAGTCAGCTGTTTGTGGTGGTCTACCCCAAGCCATAGCAAGTTTTCTCCAACACAGTCACCGAGCCGAAACCTATAGGGAAAATCACCGAAGCTTACTGGCTCTAACGTTGATGCCATCTTTCAACCTAGAGCATGAAAACCTAGAGCCGAAGAACACCTGCCACATAAGCATTGCATGGTTAAAAGGTATAATAGGGAGTCCAAGAAACGAAAAAAACAACAACTGCAAACTTAGTGAACTAACAGAAGTAATAGGTTTGAGACCATTACATTACCTTGTAAAAAGAATCGTGTGCCTGAAACTTAGCATGGCCATGCTCGATGAGAACCCAAGACAAACCACCTTAGCAACTCAGTGAATGAGAAAGACAACCCTGAGAGCTCACTGTGGAAAAACTTGCAAGCTGAAGGTCGGGGTATCGAACCCTGTAGAGGTTCCTCCTAAAACAACTCTGTAAACCCTAATTTTTCGCAGCCTGTCGGCCTCTCCAAACCCCCACCTATCAAAATGAATGTAGTTGTTATGCTCTCATCGAGGTAAGCCCAAGCAGTTAGGGCTAGCAGCATTTCCAATGAAAACCATGTGAAGTTTGGCCACGTAGTATGCCATTAGACTCTCCACTCGGAACCACTTTAATGCTCTTTATTATCACATCTACCAAGCACATCATACTTGTCAGCAAATATTATTAAGTCAAGGTTCGAGTTGTTATAATCTATGACTATAGTATAGCATGGGTAGAATTAACCTAAGGTAGAACACGGTTTATCACCCAAGACATTACATTAAATTGCCATCGTATCATGTTCCAAGCTAAGGTTATATCATTTAAAAAGGCCACTATATTACAACATAGCGACATTATTTTATATCAAAGTATCAATGCTTGATAAAGACCATAAAGCACTTTATTGAAACCATAGTATAAACTATTATCACATTGATCTATGTCTATGGTATGAATGACTAGAGCAAAGTGCTTGTAGTGTATAGTCACAACCATAGACTATCGACAAAGTATTGTATTAATATTATTTTCTAGGTTTTGTACATAGTGCATAGGATACACAGTTAGATCTAGGATTATAATACTAATATCTAAGCATAGATTATGTAATAATCCATGCATATTATATTCTAAGAAGTTAGCTCTACAAAACAAAAAATCCAATACTATCCAAGATAATTCAGTACAAGGCAAAGGCGAAGATAACAGTCATATAATCTGAGAGTTGAATCATTTTTTGAAATTACATAAACCACTTGAGAAAAACTGAAATTTTAGCTAGGATAGATCTCACCAGAACTATTTAATATTTAGTATATTCCTTCTTTAAACATTGAAGGCTAATGGAAGCTAAATAGGACTTCGTTATACGTTTAAGACAACATTTATCTTACCTGTAATCTGCAAACAGAAGTTCAATGCTTTAGCCAAATAACTAAGTAAGCTTCAGGGTGTCCACGGGACCCCTTCATCATCAACAAACAAAAGAGCACAGTTAGCACATATAAACAATAACAATAGCAAAGGAAACCTTTAAAGCATCGACATCATTTCGAAGTAATCATAAGTAATCATGAGAAGTCTAGTACACATGCTTGAAGCAAGAAAACATCCAACAACATCTTTGGGTCACATAAACACTTTCCGCACATGTCATAAAATAATAGACGCCCATGATCCTTATAACATTTTATTTCGGTATGACACTTAGAAGAACAAATAAGCATTTATTACATTTCCTCACAGCAAGTATAGCAAATAATACTAAGTTGAATTTTTTAAAATTTTTTGTGATTTCCAGGATGTTACATGTGGTATCAGAGTGCGAGTTCAAACTCTAGGCTTGAAATGGGCTCACACGCGCAAAACAGAAAATGAAAATAGAAAAACTTAGTTACTGACTTTTATTTAATTTTGTTTCTGTACAGAACAGTCTGACATTTAATCTGCAGGTATGGATATACCGGAGGAATTAATAGAGGACAGATCTCCTCATAATGTACGTAATAATAACGAATAGGAAATTATTAATGAAGAAATCTACGTAGAACTTAATGATCAATTGTCTGAATTATTACGTACTGTTAAAGATTTAAAACCAAAGATGTATAGCATTAAAGAAGAAAACGAAAGAATCTTAAGAGCACAAGAGGAATTAAATCAAATTCTACTGGAAAAATACCATCAAGATGAAAAAGATAAGAGGACAGAAGTAAAAACTGAATCTGGAACAATGTCCTGCAAACACAGAGATAAGAAATCTAAATACTATAAAACTGAAAGTAACTCTTCTTCTTCTGAATCTGATGACAAAATTTATCGCAGAAAATATAATTATGATCAGGATAGCAGTGACAGTGACTGTGGTCCTAAGAAAAGACGTAAAAATTATGAAAAAATTTCAGGAGAGTTTAATTAGATAAAACCTCCAACTTTTAATGGCGAAAATGAAAAGGGAGAGGCAGTTGAAGAATGGTTGTTCGGAATGAAGAAGTATTTTCAGATTTATAACTACTCATCTCAATTAAAACCTAAGACGGCCATATAAAATCTGATCGAAAGGGAAGACATTTGGTGGCAAGATGTCAAAAAAGTTAAAAATCTAAAGGATAAAGATATAAAATGGAAATATGTTTAAGAAAAAGCTTTTATCCGAACAGTACTACGAAGATAAGTCAAAAGAATTTTATGATTTAAAGATGGGTTCAATGACCATGAAGGAGTTATGTAGCAAATTTCATGTACCTTACCTAGCTGAAGAAAAACCTAAGATACAAAGGTTTCTAAGTTGTTTACCCTTCCACATAAAGGACATAATTGAGTATGATAACCCTTCAACTCTTGAAGAAGCCATGAGGAAGGCTAATTTCTGTTTTGAACAAAACAAGAGGAGAGAAGGTGTATCGAGTTGGAGAAGTAATAAGTCTAATAATTTTGAGCATATAAGGAAAAGTTTTAATTAGAATTCAGGAAGTTTTAAGAAAAATTTTAATAACAAAAATTTTCAGAATCATAATAATTATAGAGGTAATGCACCACATAATTTTACTGCTGCAAGGAATGTGCCTAATAATAATAACAACACTAATAATAATAACAACACCATAAATGCTGAACAGAGGCTACCTTTGAAGTGTTATGACTGTGGTGGACCACATACTAGAGCTCAATGTCCACGCAACAGAAAGACAGTCAACAACATTCACACCATACAAGTGGAACCAACAATTGGTGATGTAGAAAGAGAAATGCCCAGGATAAATGTAGCACTAGAAAATTGACAAGAAGACCATCAAACATCTATGGTTGAGATCGAAGGTATGATACAAAACAAATCTATTTCAATTTTGATAGATCCAGGTGCAAGTTTGAGTTACATCTCACTTTATTTAGTGAAAAGTTGCAAGTTAAAGGTAGAAAAATTTGATAATTCATGGTTAGTTCAGTTAGCAACAGGCACTAAAAGAAAGGTTACATAATTTGTCAAAGGTTGTGATGTACTTATGAGTCAGCTGAAAATGCAAGTTAATTTGAATGTTTTGCCATTAGGGTCAGATGATGTGTTAATTGGCATGGATTGGCTTGAACAGCATAGAGTAGTACTCAAATGTTATGAAAAATCTTTTACTTGTTTGAATAATGAAGGTAATACTGAAACAGTAAAAGGAATTCCTAGGAAAACATATGTAAGACAACTTTCTGCTTTGCAAGTAAAGATAGCTGTAAGAGAGCACTGTAAAACATTTGCTGTGAATGTTATTAATGATGAATGTTCATCTAAAGAAGATAAAATAAAACTGGAAGATATACCCATCCTTAGGGACTTTTTTGATGTATTCCTAGAAGAAATTCCAGGACTACCTCCAAAAAAGGAACTTGATTTCACCATTGAGTTAGTACCAGGTGCAGTACCAAACTCAAAGGCTCCCTACAGAATGAATATTCTGTAATTAAATGAACTAAAATCTCAGCTGAAAGAATTAATAGATAAAAACTACATAAGGCCTAGTGTGTCTCCTTGGGGAGCACCAGTTATCTTTGTTAAAAAGAAGGATGGAACCATGCGACTGTGCATAGATTACCATCAACTTAATAAAATGACTTTAAAAGTCGATATCCCTTGCCTCGCATTGACGATCTATTCGATCAGGTACGCGGAGCAGAGATATCCACTAAAATTGATTTTTAAGGTTTGGATATCATCAAGTTAGAATAAAGGATGAAGACATTTTAAAAACTGCTTTCAGAACTCGTTATGGGCACTATGAGTTCGTAGTTATGCCTTTTGGCTAACTAACGCACCGATAATGTTCATGTGCTTAATGAATAATGTTCTGCATAAGTACTTAGATAAGTTTGTAATCGTGTTCATTGATGATATTCTAATCTATTCAAAAACTAAAGAAGAACACGACAAACATTTACGAATAATTTTGCAAGTGTTAAGAGAATATCAACTTTATGCTAAGTTCAGTAAATGTGACTTTTATAAAGATAGAATATAGTACTTAAGTCACATAATCTCTAAAGATGGAATTTTTGTCGACCCAGATAAAATAAGAGCAATTAATGAGTGGCCTGTCCCTAAAGATGTAACTGACGTATGGTCATTTATGGGAATAACAGGTTACTACATAAAGTTTATTGAAGAATTCTTTAGAACTACGAATCCCATAACTTATTTGCAGAAGAAAGGGAAGAAATTCATCTGGGATAAAAAATGCGAAGAAAGTTTTAAAAAGTTAAAAGAGTTATTAACAACAACACCTATACTAAAAATTGATGATCCTAATAAGGACTTCGTTGTATGCACTGATGCATATAACGATGGAATTGGTGGCATCTTAACTCAAGAAGGTCATGCTATTGCTTTTGAGTCTAGAAAGTTAAAAATCCAAGAAAAGAACTACCTAACTTATGATCTAGAGCTGGCAGCCGTGATACATGCACTGAAAATGTGGCGTCATCACCTGATTGATAGAAAGTTTATACTAATGACAGACAATAAGGGTTTAAAATACTTGTTGGATCAAACAAATCTTAACGCAAGGCAAGATAGGTGGCTAGCTTTCCTTAGCAAGTATGATTTCGAAATTCAACACATTAAGGGTAAATAAAACAAAGTTGCTGATGCCTTGAGCATGAATTCCAAATTAAGTTTTGTGGCAGCAATCAGCACGTTTAAGACAAATATGGAAAATCAGATTGAAGAAGGAATTAAGCAAGATGAAAATTATCAAAAATTGCATGATAAAGTTGTTGAAAATTTATCTGAAAATTTAATAACAGATTATAGCATTAATGAAAAGGGCTTAATGACTTATAAAAACATAATTTATGTACCTAATGTGTCAAAGGTTAAACTGTTGATTTTGGATGAAGTTCATAAAAGTCCTTATTTGGGACACCCTGGTTATTAGAAAATGATAACTATGTTAAGAAAGGATTATTTTTGGCCCAACATGAAGAATGAAGTGGTAGAGTACATAGCTAGGTGTTTTGAATGTCAGACCATTAAGGATGAACATCAACACCCAACTGGCCTATTACAGCCATTTCCAATTCCGAATGGAAATGGAAAATTATAAGTATTGATTTTATTACAGGTTTACCTAAGAATCAGAAACAGAATGACTCAATAATGATGGTTGTGGATAAAATTAGTAAATCTGCTCATTTTATTCATGTTAAGATTAATTTCAAAGCTGCTAACATTGCAGATGTGTTTATGAAGCAAATTTTTCACTTACATGGGATTCCAAAGGTAATTATTTCTAACTGAGACTCCAAGTTCACTGGAAATTTCTGGACAACATTGTTTAAGGGTTTAAATACTAAATTAAATTTCAGTACTTCTTTCCATCCACAAACTGACAGACAGACTGAAAGGGTTAATCAGATTTTAGAAGACATGTTAAGAATGTATGTTAAAGATCAACCAACTAAGTGGGAAGACTATTTGCATTTAGTTGAATTTGCATACAATAATCATTATCAAGCATCTGCCAGACTTAGTCCATTTGAGATTTTGTATGGAAGGAAATGTTTTACTCCTATTTCTTGGGATAACCCTATTAACATATTAATGTTAGGACCAGATTTGTTAAAAGAGATGGAGCTAACCATGAAACAGGTACAAGGAAACTTAAAAGTTGCACAAGATAGACAAAAAATTTATGCAGATCTAAAATGCACTGAAAGAGAATTTCAGGTTGGAGAGCATGTCTTTGTAAAGGTAAAACCCAAGAAAAGTTCTTTTAAGTTTGGGAGTTGTGTTAAACTAGCACCAAGGTACCGTGGACCATTTGAAGTCCTATCAAGGATTGGACCTGTTGCATATCAGTTGGATTTGCCATCTAATTTAAGAATCCATAATGTTTTTCACATTTCTGTTTTAAAGAAGTATGTGCACGATGCTACTCATGTGTTGAATTGGAATGACATACAGGTGGAACCCGAAGGATATTTTCAAGTGGAACCAGACTGTATTCTCGACAGGAGGGAAATTATGCTCCAGAATCGTACCATAGAGCAGGTAAAGGTGCAATGGAAGCACCTTAGCCTTGACGAAGCTACCTGGGAACTAGAAAGTAACATGAGGGCAACATATCCAGTTCTGTTCCAGGGAGGCTCTGACGAAGAATAAGCAACATCGAGGATGATGTTGAGCTTAAGTGGGGGTGTTTGTAACATACCCCTTTGCTGAAAACATTTTATGTTTGAAGAAAACATTATCTTAACTTTTATTGTAAAGTTTTATATTTGGACAAGTGTCCAAGGATGACTGTAATTGCACAATATTATTATTTAAATAAATAAAATAGGAGACACTCACCCAAGGAGAACTGTTGAAAGAGTGTTTACTGACCTACTAGGTGGAATGGAATCTGGGGTAAAAGGAAATGTACAAGTGGAAGCATCATGAGGCAAGTAACTAGCTGTTGGTATGGGACAACTCCCTTGAATTGTGGTCATAGTTCCCTGAAAGATGGGACTAGAGCTTGAGGCTCATTTATTGAAAATTGACCACCAAAAAGACCTAGGCATCTTTTGAAGAGCCATCGAATTTGGACTGAGGTTCAACACTTTTCCTGACAAGGAAATTACCTTTTGGTTTTGCTGTATGCACACAAGAGATTCGATGAGGGGAAAAACTATGTTTTTGATCACGGTGTAAGTCTGCCTTGTTTACTGCTGAGTGCAGAGTTTTATAGCTGAGTGTAGAGATTAAGGTGTATGGAAAGTCTCTATTGATTGCTGGTTATACAAACTGAGTGCCTTGCTTCTACACAGAGTCTTCTACGTAGTGGTTCAGTGAACAGGCTCGGGGGTCCAAAGGAGGCAAGTAGTTTGGCTGCTTCTTTTGGAGAAGGTTGGGAGGAACAGGCCTCCTTGGGTGTTTGTCCACCCTAAATACAAGTTTCAGGTTCTACTTTTCATTACAGTTTCAAGTAGTTATAATTTTATTTCTGGAATTGTTGATCTAGGAATTATTAATCAAATGCTAATGGAAATCATTCTGTAGAAGTAATTATTTGAATTTCTGAACTGATTATGATTCTGTAAATTATTGAGAAATTTATAGGAAATGATAGAATAGATTTCTTCCCTGTATTTTTCCATGTATTGTTTTTGTACCGTACTCTAGTACAATGAAGATTGTTTTAAAAATAGATGAGAATGATATTATACAGTAGACAAAGTGATTGAATGACTATCTTAGATAAAAATCTACCATGTTCCCTGTAATTCTTTTAACCTATTTACATTTTGTATTTAATTTCATAAGTAGATTAGTCATAGGAACATACAGTAATATTTAATTTATGTAGATATTTTAATATTCTTATAATTATAGCAGTAGAAGTAAATATTTCTTATTCTGCACAAAAACCTAGGGTTTAAGTTGTAGGATAACTATTTCCTTATCATAGTTATTATACATTTTCTTAACATTTCCCTAAATCCTATTATCACATTACAGTAACCAAGTTCTACTGAAATCGAATAAGCTGTAAATCAAACATAGCTATTTTTATAGAGCCACCAAATATCTATGTTATCATCATTATCTTACCAAGTAAAAACAACAGAATTACTGTACAGTACTATATTTTTTTTATCTTCAGTTTTCCATTTTATCACTTAGTACCATATTCCACTTATAAAACTTTGCGTTTGGACGAATGTCCCATTAGATCAAACTCTAGATTTTATACCATAACATTCAAGACATTCAACACTAAACGAATCCAATAGAAGTTACAAAACAGAGCCCAACCATACAAAAAATTCTCCCCTTATGTCTACAAGTTACTTTTTGAAACTCTAAGAGAACCAAAACAACCATAGTATCGAAACGAGATTCATGGGTAGCTTCGTGGCCAAACCCTTAAAACTTTATAAACATTAATTTCTTGCCCATATTCAACATTTGAGAAAATACAGTCACGATATCAAATATCCTGTACATTGTCTAAAACTAAAACAAAGAAACATATTCAGCATCATTATCAAAACAATTGTTTTACAATCCTAATGTAACCATCGTTTGTCACGAAACAAAATAGACATCCGAGACTATGTCTCAGTTTTAAGTTTGACCTCTTAAACCCATCGAATCTATCCACTAAAACAAACCAATTCAGGGTTGAAAGCACATCATGAGGCAGTAGCCGTTGGCTCTCAGCCATTAACAGAGCACCACATTTTACAAAAGTAAAATATTAAATTAAACTAACATGAGTTTTGGAGCATCGCTCTCACTTATAATGCACACAAACAGTATTACGTTTAAGGAACCACAATCTTTCATTAACCAAAATAGCTGAGGGTTAAAACCCTCTCGGCAGTATTACATTCTTACAAGTATTCACGTAGAAAAATGTTGTAGGCTAAAACACTGAAGTGGGTCGAGGATTCTATCCTCCCCACTCTGTCATTTGGCTCACAATCATCACAACAACGGTTACATTTCCATAATGAGACATTAAAAATGAAGTCGGCTAAAAACAAAGAAGGACCAACAGTCACTAAGCCAAAACCTATTGGGAAAACCACTGAAGCTTACCGGTTCTAACGTTGTTTCCATCTTTCAACCTAGAGCATGAAAACCTAGACCGAAGAACACCTGCCACATAAGTATTGCATGATTAAAAGGTATAATATGGAGTCCAAGAAACGAAAAAAAAAAAACAACTGCAAACTTAGTGAACTAACAGAAGTAACAAGTTCGAGACCATTACATTACCTTGCAAAAAGAACTGTGTGCCTGAAACTTAGCATGGCCACGCTCAACGAGAACCAAAGCCAAACCACCTTAGCAACTCAACGAATGAGAAAGACAATCTTCAGAGCTCACTGTGGAAAAACTTGCAAGCTGAAGGTCGGGATATCAAACCCTGTAGAGGTTCCTCGTAAAACAACTCTGTAAACCCTAATTTTTTGCAGCCCATCAACCTCTCCAAACCCCTCCCCTGTCAAAATGAATGCAGTTGTTATGCTCTCGTCGAGGTAAGCCCGAGTAGTTGGGGCTAGTAGCATTTCGAATGAAAATCACGTGAAGTTTGGCCACATAGTATGCCATTAGACTCTCCACTCAGAACCACTTTAATGCTCTTTATTATCACATCTGCCAAGCACATCATACCTGTCAGCAAATATTATTAAGTCAAGGTTGGAGTTGTTATAAGCTACGACTATAGTTTAGCATGGGTAGAATTAACCTAAGGTCGAACACGGTTTATCACCCAAGACATTACATTGAATTGCCATCGTATCATGTTCCAAGCTAAGGTTATATCATTTAAAAATACCACTATATTACAACATATCGACGTTATTTTATATCAAAGTATCAATGCTTGATAAAGACCATAAAGCACTTTATTGAAACCATAGTATAAACTATTATCACATTGATCTATGTCTATGGTATGAATGGCTAGAGCAAAGCACTTGTAGTGTATTGTCACAACAATAGACTATCAACAAAGTATTGTATTAATATTATTTTCTAGGTTATGTACATAGTGCATACGATATAAGGTTAGATCTAGGATTATAATACTAATATCTAAGCATAGATTATGTAATAATCCATGCATGTTATATTCTAAGAAGTTAGCTCTACAAAACAGAAATTCTAATACTATCCAAGATAATTCAGTACAAGGCAAAGGCGAAGATAACGGCCATATATTCTGAGAGTTGAATCATTTTTTGAAATTACATAAACCACTTGAGAAAAACTGAAAGTTTAGCCAGGATAGATCTCACCGGAACTATTTAATATTTAGTATATTCCTTCTTTAAACATTGAAGGCTAACGGAAGCTAAATAGGACTTCGTTATATGTTTAAGACAACATTTCTCTTACCTGTAATTTGCAAACAGAAGTTCAATGCTTTAGCCAAATAGCTAAGTGAGCTTTGGGGTGTCCATAGGACCCCTTCATCATCAATAAACAAAAGAACACAGTTAGCACATATAAACAATAACGATAGCAAAGGAAACCTTTAAAGCATCGACATCATTTCGAAGTAATCATAAGTAATCATGAGAATTCTAGTACACATGCTTGAAGCAAGAAAACATCCAACATCATCTTTGGGTCACATAAACCCTTTCCGCACATGTCATAAAACGATAGACGCCCATGATCCTTATAACATTTTATTTCAGTATGAGACTTAGAAGAACAAATAAGCATTTATTACATTTCCACACAACAAGTATAGCAAATAATACACGTTGAAATTTTTTTAAATTTTTGTGATTTTTGGGATGTTACACCCGGGTGAAGGCATATCTTCCAAAAGCGATCAACGAAACATATATTACTCTCATTCCCAAGAAAGATAAGGTGGAGGATTTTAATGACTTTCAAGCTATATCATTATGTAACATGCTCTATAAAGTCATTACAAAACTACTCTCGAACAAAATCAATCCAATTTTGGAAAAAATCATTTCACCTGAGCAATTTGGCTTCTTTTTCAACCAGAAAATCCTTGATGCGGTTGGTGTGGCACAAGAAGGATTACACAATTAAAGCAAGAAATATCCAAGATTTGATCCTGAAACTGGACCTTATAAAGGCTTACAATCGGATTGACCGGACATATCTCCGATTGATTCTTATATATATTGGTATTCCTGTGGCGGTGACGAATTGGATATTGGAATGTATTTCTTCTACGTCGTTTGCAGTTCTGTTTAATGGAACTCCTACTAAGAAGTTTTCTAGAAGTAGAGGAATCAAACAGGGATGCCCACTGTCGCCACTGCTTTTCATTATGGATTTCGAAGGTCTTAGCACACTCATTGGGGAAGCCAAGTTGGATAAAAGGATCAATGATCTTAGTGTCTCCGGGAATTTAACCCTTCATCACTTGATTTTTTTGGATGATGTTATTATTTTTGGCACTACATCTATCATGGAATGGAAGAGATACAAAGAAATTTTTGATATCTTTTGTAAGGGCTCCGGGATGGCCATTAGTACTATCAAATCAAACTTTCTTTACCATTGTTCTAATGAAACATGCCTTAGGGATATAAGGGATATCTTTCCTTTTGAGATCGTGGGTCTGGAACAAGGTATCAAGTATCTCGAATACTATCTAAACACAAACCATTATAAGTTCGAAGACTGGGGCTGGTTCTTGAAGAATATTGATCGCAAGATAAATTCGTGGACTTACAGGTCGTTATCCGTGGGGGGAAGACTCATTCTTTTTCAGTCAGTGTTGATGAGTGTTCTTACTTACTAGTTCGGTTTGATGAAACCCCTTGACTGCATTATGAAGGTGATTTGTCGTAAAAATTATCATTTCATCTGGGCGGGTCATATCTCAGCTGAGAAGTTTCATCTTTCTAGTTGGGAATCCATCTCTTGGCCCAAAAAAATGGGTGAATGGGGCTTATTAAATCTCAATTTATTTAGTTTAGCACTGCAAGCCAAGATCTTATGGAGGGATTTAACGTCCCAGGGTCTTTGGAGTCCTGTTATCATAGTTAAATATTTAAATATTTTTCCTTAACACATTGGATCAGAAATCCTTTATATCTCTGCAACTTCTATCATTTGGAGTAGTATCATTGTCTATTTTCCTTTCATTAAGAATTTTCTTAGCTAGAATGTTGGTGATGGTATCCGGGTACTGGTGGGAATTGATCTTGTGGTTGGAATCAAATATTTCTTTCTATCCCCATCCTTAGTGGAGCAGTTGAACAACAAACATATTTTGGTCTTAGCAAAAGCATTTCGGGGAAGGACTTTTCATAGTCCATCATAGTCGATATCAGCAGAAGAATTTGATTTGGTGGATGAATACGCAACAGAATGGAACATGTATACCCGACATCTCACTTTATCATGGGTGACTCTTATTGATGACCATGATACCCTAGTTTGGGATTATCCGACATCAAACATGAATCTATCAGTTAAAATGGTCTATGACTCACTGCTCTACTATTATGATCATAATAAGTTATGGTGTTGGAAGGTTCCATTAAAGATTAAATGATTTATTTGGAAATGTTTGCATAATAAATTTCTCACTTGGCCAAATTTACTGAAAAGAGGTTTTTATGGGCCTAGCATTTGCATCTTGTGTATGGAAGATAAGGAGGAAATTCCTCACTTTTTCATTTCGTGCCCTTTCTTCAGGAACATTTGGAATAAGCTTAGGCACATGCTGGGATTAGAAGAGGACTGGTTTGGCAAGATTTTGGATGATACTCTATTTTGTTGGATCAGGAAAAAGTCTAAGTATCAGATGCTGCAAATATTCACCATCTAGGTTATCTGAAATTGTAGCAACAAGAAGATCTTCGAGGATTTTGAACTATCCTGTTTTATTATATGTAAGAAGATCTTGACCTTATTGAATGAGTATCCTTCTCAGCCTAAATATATACTGAGAAAGATTCAGATGGAACCTGAGATAGACTTCGAGACTCCTTTTGGTTTCTTTGATGGTGCTGCTAAAAGAGATTGATGTGGGGCTGTAAATTTTTATTGAAGATGGGGGTTGGAGTGGGTGCAAACATTAAAGCGTAGCTCTTAGCATTGTGGGGATTGATGTGTTTTGATTCTAATAGAGGAATTCGTTGCATTAATATCTTTGGAGACTCTAAAGTCATTTTTTATTGGGATTCCAACATTCATGACATTTAGGCTATTCACCTACTCCCTTGGTTACATCAAACGAGTAAGCTCATTTAGTATTTCGAGGAGATCTCAGTTCAGCATATCTACAGGGTATTTGATTTGGAAGCTGATGATCTCTCTAAAGAGGCCATTGGTCCTTTTGATGGCATTATCTCTTTTTAGGAATGGGTTGATGGTGTTCTAGTGGACATGGGTCACATTACTGCTGTGTAGTTTCTTGTCTTTCTCTTTTTTGCTCAATATTTTCTATGGATAAGTTAGTCTAGTTTTATGACATACAATTTTTTTGTAGATGGATATGGATTTTGTAGTTTCATTTGTGTATAGTTTGAACAACCTTACATATGGTAGATGAAAGACATGATTCATGGTCTGATATGCTTATGTACTTATTTATGTAACTTTGATTTCTAAATAGAATAACAAGTTGTTGCTTTTTCATTTCTGAAAAAAAATAATTTAAGATATAAAAAATATAATTCAAAAAAATTGATATTTTCATGTTTGATAGATTCCATATGTGTAACATTCATTTTAATAATATAATTTTGTGTATAAATTTATGTCCATGTTTCTTTTTTTATGTGGCAAATTAAAAGAATAATATATAAATTTTTAATAGCATGTCCATAATGTTAAATATGTAATGATAGTCCCAATAATATGACTGAGTAAGAATCTATAAAATACCTTAATTTTTAGTCGAGATAACAATCTCATTGCTCCAAAACTCTAATAAACACAACAACAACCCCCTCTTCAAATCCAACTATGCCCAGTCCAATAACAAGTCAAGTCCAAGTTAAGTATCCAAATCAAGTTCCTCTATATTTCCCCTTCTACTCCCCTCTCTCTAGAAAAAAAAATCAACCCCCTTCTCATAGTCCACAGTTTTTTAATCTTTCCCATTCCACCGCCTTCATCCAATCATAAAAGAATATGAGTCACTTACCTATGTGACAACCCCCCATAACAAGGCATGTCTAACACATAAATCAACCTACTTTTTGAAATTCTAAACAGTATTAAATAAATAAAATATCTCTATGTATTTATTATTTAAGAGTCCATTATCATTTGCATCCTTATTCATTTGGTAAGCATTAACTAACCCATTAATAACATGACATGAAATAAATAGTTTATGCATATTAATTAAAATTAAATAAATGTAATGAGATTATTTAATTTAACTTATAAATAAAATGGACAACAATTGATACAATTACCAGCCTAGATCGAAATCCTAGGCTCTATCAAGCGCTGAGAGGGATCAAATCTCCCGAGGTGCAAACCTCTCCTCGAAAATCTCCTTGAGTGCAATACCTGAGAAGAGGTTTGCACCTCGGGAGATTTGATCCCTCTCGGCGCTTAATAGAGCCTAGGATTTGGTTCTAGGTTGGTTCCAGTCATGGGCGGTGACACAAAACTAGAGTTTGATCACCATTGTAAGGAACAGGTTAAGTTGAAAATACAGATAGAATTATGAGGATGATCATAATGTAAGTATTATGATGATTATTTCGTCAAATTTTTAACAATGCAAATGAATACAGATCAAATAAGATGATGTTTAAATATGATATATTTCAATATGTTGGTTGATGTTATCAAAGAATATAAGACTATATAATGTTTAAATACAACTATATTACAATGTGATAAATTTTGATATTTATTCTTCCGTTTTTTCCAATATTTATAGTTTCCAATATTTATGTCTTCTTATTTGTTTCCAATATTTATAGTTTCCTTCTCCAATATTAATCCCCATTTTTTTTTGCATTGTTGATCTAGATATATTAAACATTGCAACACTGGTTGGGGCCAAAAGAAGAAATGGTGACTTATCTGGAAAATAATCAATTTCTAGTGTTTGTCTAATATTTTCAATCAAGTAAGATTTTCTTGTACCTGCAGTTCCTTGGATAATCATTCGTAGTGGTTCATTGTTCCCACCTCTGTAATGCTCAAGAATAATCTCAAATGATTTTCTTCGCTTATCTGCTAAGATTTCAATTGAATCATTTTGATTACGATTATTATGAACAATGACATTCAATTGTCGGTTTTCAGATATGAACTGTAGTGCACGATTGGAAGTTTCCATATCAACAAAATTAGAGTTCCAATTTTCCTTGCTATCACAGTCCATGTATCCAAATATGTCATATTCAATGGTAGTTATATATTGATTCCTATATAACCCTAAAATTATCTCCCATTCATGCTTTTGAGAATCCCTTTGCATAAATAACACTTCTTCATGATCTCTTTAGTTCACGGTCGTGTTTTCTATGGTCTTCTATATGTTTTGATGATTCTTTTTCTCTTTTTCTTCTATATATTTGTCGTACTTTTCTTTTTTGATCATCAATATCTTCATTATTTGCAATATTATCATGAGGATCCACAATATACCCTAAAATAGAGAAAATAAAACTTTAATATGTTGAAATCATTGCAAATAGTTTCTCTATTAAATAGATAAATTCAATGTATAAATGTAAATAACAAAAATGAATGCCTTGTTTAAATCAATACAATTTATTACTTTTTATTAAATTGATAAATTCAATACATACATGTAAAAATAAAACAAAATATGCATTGCTAAAATCAATGCAACTAATCAAATAAATATGCATCTTGTATTATTTAACAACATTTGTGTATGGTCTATTGGTAAGTAAGGTTATTGGGCTTGTGTTAATCTAAAGACCAAGGTTCAAAATCCTTTTTGCTTGGAGTTATATTTAGTTATAAAACATAACTATTATTATGGATAGCATTGTTGAAATCAATGCAACGAATCAAATCATGGTTTATTAAACAATGCATTGTTGAAATCAATGCAACAATGTTTTTTTATTAAATTGATGAATTCAATGTATAGATATAAATAACAAAAAAAAACAATGCATTATTGAAATCAATACAAATAATCAAATTAATATGCGTCTTGTATTTTTGAAGAACATATGTTTGTGGTTTATTAAACATCGCATTGTTGAAATCAATGTAACAATATTTTTTTATTAAATTGATGAATTCAATGCATACATGTAAAAAAGAAAAACAATGCATTGTTGAAATCAATGCAACTAATCATATCAACATACATCTTGTGTTTTTTAAGAATATTTGTTTGTTGTCTATTGGTACGTACTGAGATGATTGGACTTAAGGTTCAAATCCTTTCTATTTTTTCTATTTCTTATGTCGGCTATAGTAACTTCATTTTACTTATTTTGTTTCTACTTCTTATGTGTACTATAATATATTTTTTACTTCTTTATTTTATTTCTTATATTTTTACTCGTTATGTCAACTATAATATTTTTTACTTCATCTTTTATGCATTGTGGAAATCAATGCAACCATGTTTTTTTTATTAAGGTTCAAATCTATTCTATTTTTCTATTTCTTATGTCTGCTATAGTAATTTTTTTATTTTTTATTTTGTTTCTACTTCTTATGTATATTATAATATATTTTTTATTTCTTATATTTCTACTTTTTATGTCGACTATAATATTTTTTACGTCTTTATCTTTTACGCATTGTTGAAATCAATGCAACCATGTTTTTTGATTAAGGTTCAAATTCTTTCTATTTTTTCTATTTCTTATGTCAGCTATAGTAATTTTTTTTATTTCTATTTTTTATTTCTACTATAATATATTTTTTACTTCTTTATTTTATCTCTTATATTTCTACTTTTTATGTCAACTATAATATTTTTTACTTTTTTATCTTTTACGCATTGTTGAAATCAATGCAACCATGTTTTTTTATTAAGGTTCAAATCCCTTCTATTTTTTTCTATTTCTTATGTCGGCTATTGATCCGGATTTATGTGGGAACGAAACAAAAGATAGCATATACAGAATCATATACAGAGATATATTGCAAATAACACAGTGATACAGTAAACACATATTCTATTAAATAGCGGAAATAGAACAGATTGTAAAATACAATAGCTGGAATGGTGGTAGCTATCTCTGAGAAGAGATGTAGCCGCTATGCTCATTCGTGCCAAGATGAATACAAAGAGAGGCCGAAAGGGCCTATTTATCATAAGCATGAGGGAAAGAATCCCAAACATCCAAAAACCTAACCCTAGAAGATGAACCGTCATAAAGTTTGTGGCCCCAAGGTGGTTAGTTGAACAGTCAACTTCCCAGGGTCATAACTTTTGCATACGATCTCCGTTTAGGGCGCTCGATAGCTCGTTGGAAAGGTCTAACCGAGATTTACAACTTTCGATTGGGCCCAAATGTGTGCCGTTGGCAACCATTTGGTCCCCCAAATCGCCAAAAAATGTTGTTTAGGGCCTCAAAATGGCTCCGGAAGTTCAGGACCCGAAAAACTACTAAAAATAGTAATTTACCAAAATTGCCAGAAGACTGTTTTGAGCCAGTTGGAAGAGGTGGGCTGCCACCGATATCCACCTGGATCAATCCTCCCTCCTTAGGAAGCAATGGTCTCCATTGCGTTAAATCCCTTATCATATGTCGAGCTGCGTGTCGAGTTGAGCTCTTGGTGTGATATTTGTTGAAGCAGAAAGGTTGCCTTTCTTTGAAATCTTCAGAGGGCTGTAATTGTTGTTGCTGGCTGCGCTGGAGCTGTTCAACAGTTTTGGTTGTTGTGGTATTTTGCATTGGTGTTGATGGTTTCTTTTTGTGGGAGCACCTTGAATGCGTGGCCTTGCACTGCAAAGGAACTCGAATAGGCGATGCTGCACTGAACTTCTGTTTTTCTTGTTTCTGCTGAGTAGCGGGATGATGGGAAGAGGTTGTGGATGTCTCTGCGATATGATGTCCTCCTTTAGTGGCAATTGCGAATAGGGAAAATTTCCTAGTGTGGGAGATTATCTTCCTTCCCTGCTCGTTTGGGGTAGGTGCAACTATCTCTGGTACCCGATAGAGTTGTCCTCCCAAAGTGACAATGACACTGCGAGGTCGTGATTCATATACAACATGACGCTTCCACATATATGGTTGTCCTAAAAGAACATCGCATACTTCAAGTGGGGCCACATCACACAATACCTCATCTTTGAAGGGCTTGATGCCATATGGTAGGCGACATTGGTGACTGACACGGATCCTTCGTCCTTGGCTTAGCCATCCAATGGTGTATGGTTGTGGGTGCGGTGTTATTGGTAGCTCCAATCTCTTGATGACTTCTTCTGAGATCAGGTTCTTCTGGCTGCCGCTGTCCACAACAAACTGTAGGGGAATTCCCTTCACCCACATCTGTGAGTGGAAAAGGCGCTCCTCTGCCTCTGACTCTTCAGGTTCCTCTGGTTGAATCTGTGTGGTGGCAACAACGGCACTGGGTTCTGCATCAATGATCTGCTTCCCTTTTTGCGCGGCTGTGAAATTAGGTTCCGAGACAGAATCGAAACTGGGATCTGATTCTGAAGCTTTGATCTCAGCCACCAATGATTGTTTTGAGCGACAATCATCAGTGTTGTGCCAGGGGCTTTTGTGGAACTCGCACCACTTCACGGTGTCCTTCTTTGTCTTTTCTTTACCCTTCTTCGCCTGTGGTTGGGACTGGTTGTCCTTTTCCTGCCCCGTGCTCTGCGAGCCAGAGTTTCCCTTGCCCTGCTTCTGCGCAGGTCCGAAGTCACGCTTGTTCTTTTGCTGAAATTTCTGCTCAATTTTGACAGCATATCGATAGGCAGATCCGAGTGAAGAGATTTCCAGGAAATCCATCTCTGTTCGGATGTACCGGTGTAGGCCACTGCGATATTTCAGTACTAGGTGCCGCTCGGAGTCCTTGATACCTAGCTTTGTGCGCAAGGTATGAAATTTGTTGGTGTACTCCGACACCGTTTGGTCCCTCTCTTGATGCAGAATGGTCCATTTTGTGTACTGGTCATCATAGTTTCCAACAGGGTAATATTGTTCCTTGACGGCATCTATAAAAGAGGCCCAAGTGGGATTGGAATATTCAAACAATCCAGACTCGTCTGACGAGTTTTGCTCACAATAAGTTTTCCACCAATTTTTGACATGGGGGACGGCCTTAAGGAGCGCAAAGATGATCTTTTCCCTGTCGGAAAATTTGTGGACAGAGAAATACCCTTCTAGTAGATTCAACCATTTATCTAGAGCATCGGCATCGATTTGGCCTTCAAATAAAGGGATATCAAAATTAACTTGTACCTTGAAGGGAGTCGTATCTCCGAAATGGCTGCTCGTTGAGGGTGCATTTGCCGCTGTTGGCATGCGTTGAAGGATTTGGGCGAAATTATCCATCATCTCGTTCCTCTGTCGCGCGAGGGCCTCCTCGAGCAACAACTTGATAGGATCTACTGCTCCGTTGTCTCTCTTTTCTTCCGCCATGGGAGGCCGTTTGGGGCGGCGAGAGTGGTCTTCCCCAAGTGAAACTAGTTCGAGACCCAACTCTCTGTATCCTGACCTCGTCGGGGACATGCACCGAGAAACAATCAAAGAGCAGACCGCTCTGATACCACTGATCCGGATTTATGTGGGAACGAAACAAAAGATAGCATATACAGAATCATATACAGAGATATATTGCAAATAACACAGTGATACAGTAAACACATATTCTATTAAATAGCGGAAATAGAACAGACTGTAAAATACAATAGCTGGAATGGTGGTAGCTATCTCTGAGAAGAGATGTGGCCGCTATGCTCATTCGTGCCAAGATGAATACAAAGAGAGGCCGAAAGGGCCTATTTATCATAAGAATGAGGGAAAGAATCCCAAACATCCAAAAACCTAACCCTAGAAGATGAACCGTCATAAAGTTTGCGGCCCCAAGGTGGTTAGTTAAACAGTCAATTTCCCGGGGTCATAACTTTTGCATACGATCTCCGTTTAGGGCGCTCGATAGCTCGTTGGAAAGGTCTAACCGAGATTTACAACTTTCGATTGGGCCCAAATGTGTGCCGTTGGAAACCATTTGGTCCCCCAAATCACCAAAAAATGTCGTTTAGGGCCTCAAAATGGCTCCGGAAGTTCAGGACCCGAAAAACTGCTAAAAATAGTAATTTACCAAAATTGCCAGAAGACTGTTTTGAGCCAGTTGGAAGAGGTGGGCTGCCACCGATATCCACCTGGATCAGTCCTCCCTCCTTAGGAAGCAATGGTCTCCATTGCGTTAAATCCCTTATCATATGTTGAGCTGCGTGTCGAGTTGAGCTCTTGGTGCGATATTTGTTGAAGCAGAAAGGTTGCCTTTCTTTGAAATCTTCAGAGGGCTGTAATTGTTGTTGCTGGCTGCGCTGGAGCTGTTCAACAGTTTTGGTTGTTGTGGTATTTTGCATTGGTGTTGATGGTTTCTTTTTGTGGGAGCACCTTGAATGCGTGGCCTTGCACTGCAAAGGAACTCGAATAGGCGATGCTGCACTGAACTTCTGTTTTTCTTGTTTCTGCTGAGTAGCGGGATGATGGGAAGAGGTTGTGGATGTCTCTGCGATATGATGTCCTCCTTTAGTGGCAATTGCGAATAGGGAAAATTTCCCAGTGTGGGAGATTATCTTCCTTCCCTGCTCGTTTGGGGTAGGTGCAACTATCTCTGGTACCCGATAGAGTTGTCCTCCCAAAGTGACAATGACACTGCGAGGTCGTGATTCATATACAGCATGACGCTTCCACATATATGGTTGTCCTAAAAGAACATCACATACTTCAAGTGGGGCCACATCACACAATACCTCATCTTTGAAGGGCTTGATGCCATATGGTAGGCGACATTGGTGACTGACACGGATCCTTCGTCCTTGGCTTAGCCATCCAATGGTGTATGGTTATGGGTGCGGTGTTATTGGTAGCTCCAATCTCTTGATGACTTCTTCTGAGATCAGGTTCTTCTGGCTGCCGCTGTCCACAACAAAGTGTAGGGGAATTCCCTTCACCCACATCTGTGAGTGGAAAAGGCGCTCCTCTGCCTCTGACTCTTCAGGTTCCTCTGGTTGAATCTGTGTGGTGGCAACAACGGCACTGGGTTCTGCATCAATGATCTGCTTCCCTTTTTGCGCGGCTGTGAAATTAGGTTCCAAGTCAGAATCGAAACTGGGATCTGATTCTGAAGCTTTGATCTCAGCCACCAATGACTGTTTTGAGCGACAATCATCAGTGTTGTGCCAGGGGCTTTTGTGGAACTCGCACCACTTCCCGGTGTCCTTCTTTGTCTTTTCTTTACCCTTCTTCGCCTGTGGTTGTGACTGGTTTTCCTTTTCCTGCCCCGTGCTCTGCGAGCCAGAGTTTCCCTTGCCCTGCTTCTGCACAGGTCCGAAGTCACGCTTGTTATTTTGCTGAAATTTCTGCTCAATTTTGACAGCATATCGATAGGCAGATCTGAGTGAAGAGATTTCCAGGAAATCCATCTCTGTTCGGATGTACCGGTGTAGGCCACTGCGATATTTCAGTACTAGGTGCCGCTCGGAGTCCTTAATACCTAGCTTTGTGCGCAAGGTATGAAATTTGTTGGTGTACTCCGACACCGTTTGGTCCCTCTCTTGATGCAGAATGGTCCATTTTGTGTACTGGTCATCATAGTTTCCAACAGGGTAATATTGTTCCTTGACGGCATCTATAAAAGAGGCCCAAGTGGGATTGGAATATTCAAACAATCCAGACTCGTCTGACGAGTTTTGCTCACAATAAGTTTTCCACCAATTTTTGACACGGGGGACGGCCTTAAGGAGCGCAAAGATGATCTTTTCCCTGTCGAAAAATTTGTGGACAGAGAAATACCCTTCTAGTAGATTCAACCATTTATCTAGAGCATCGGCATCGATTTGGCCTTCAAATAAAGGGATATCAAAATTAACTTGTACCTTGAAGGGAGTCGTATCTCCGAAATGGCTGCTCGTTGAGGGTGCATTTGCCGCTGTTGGCATGCGTTTAAGGATTTGGGCGAAATTATCCATCATCTCGTTCCTGTGTCGCGCGAGGGCTTCCTCGAGCAACAACTTGATAGGATCTACTGCTCCGTCGTCTCTCTTTTCTTCCGCCATGGGAGGCCGTTTGGGGCGGCGAGAGTGGTCTTCCCCAAGTGAAACTAGTTCGAGACCCAACTCTCTGTATCCTGACCTCGTCGGGGACATGCACCGAGAAACAATCAAAGAGCAGACCGCTCTGATACCACTGATCCGGATTTATGTGGGAACGAAACAAAAGATAGCATATACAGAATCATATACAGAGATATATTGCAAATAACATAGTGATACAGTAAACACATATTCTATTAAATAGCGGAAATAGAACAGACTATAAAATACAATAGCTGGAATGGTGGTAGCTATCTCTGAGAAGAGATGTGGCCGCTATGCTCATTCGTGCCAAGATGAATACAAAGAGAGGCCGAAAGGGCCTATTTATCATAAGCATGAGGGAAAGAATCCCAAACATCCAAAAACCTAACCCTAGAAGATGAACCGTCATAAAGTTTGCGGCCCCAAGGTGGTTTGTTGAACAGTCAACTTCCCGGGGTCATAACTTTTGCATACGATCTCCGTTTAGGGCGCTCGATAGGTCGTTGGAAAGGTCTAACCGAGATTTACAACTTTCGACTGGGCCCAAGTGTGTGCCGTTGGCAACCACTTGGTCCCCCAAATCGCCAAAAAATGTCGTTTAGGGCCTCAAAATGGCTCCGGAAGTTCAGGACCCGAAAAACTGCTAAAAATAGTAATTTACCAAAATTGCCAGAAGACTGTTTTGAGCCAGTTGGAAGAGGTGGGCTGCCACCGATATCCACCTGGATCAGCTATGGTATTTATTTTAGTTCTTTTGTTTCTACCTTTTAGGTCTGCTATAATATATTTTTTACTTCTTTATTTTATTTATTATATTTCTACTTTTTATGTCAACTATAATATTTTTACTTATTTATCTTTTACGCATTGTTGAAATCAATGCAACCATGCTTTTTTATTAAGGTTCAAATCCCTTCTATTTTTTATATTTCTTATGTTGGCTATAGTATTTATTTTACTTCTTTTGTTTCTACTTCTTATGGTTACTATAATATATTTTTTACTTCTTTCTTTTATTTCTTATGTTTCTACTTTTTATGTCAACTATAATATTTTTTTATTTCTTTATCTTTTTTACTTCTTATATTTCTAATATTTTGTTTTACTTCTTTATCATTTTTACTTCTTATATTTCTAGTTTTTATGTCAGCTATGTCGGCTTGATTCCACCCCCTTGAGTGCAATACACCTCGTTTTATTAATGACCGACATAATATTTATTACTTTTTACTTTGTATTATTCTTTTTTATTTATGGCCGACATGTTAGGAACAAACGTTACTTTTACTTTGTATTATTCTTCTTTGTTTATGGCCAACATAATATTTATTACTTTTTACTTTGTATTATTCTTTTTTGTTTATGGCCCACAATATCGACAAACTCAACAAATGTTACAAGATCTCCCTCATATTTACTATGTCGGCTTGATTCCACCCCCTTGAGTGCAATACACCTGGTTTTATTAATGACCGACATAATATTTATTACTTTTTACTTTGTATTATTCTTTTTTATTTATGGTCGACATGTTAGGAACAAACGTTACTTTTACTTTGTATTATTCTTCTTTGTTTATGGCCGACATAATATTTATTACTTTTTACTTTGTATTATTCTTTTTTGTTTATGGTCGACAAACTCGACAAATGTTACAAGATCTCCCTCATATTTACTTTTTACTTTGTATTATTCTTTTTTGTTTATGGTTGACAATATGGACAAACATGGACAAATGTTATAAGATCTCCCTCATATTTACTTTTTACTTTGTATTATTCTTTTTTGTTTATGGCCTACAATAAGAATAAACATGGACAAACGTTACAAGATCTCCCTCATATTTACTTTTTACTTTGTATTATTCTTTTTTGTTTATGGACGACAATAAGGACAAACATGGACAAACTTTACAAGATCTCCCTCATACTGGGCTGTAGAGAGCCTATCGGCCCAATAATGAAATGTGATTAATGTAAGTTAATGTAAATGAGTCTAATACTAAGGAATCTAAAAATGCAATTTTAAAGTTAATGCTATAATTAATACTATATCTTAATATTATTACACCCATCAACCACCATACATGATAACACATTAACCATCAGTGTGTACACACACACACACACATTTACATCATAATTAATACTAGTGTATATGCACAAGGTGTGTGTGGATGGACACCGTACACATAACTTGTGCACGTACTATAGGTGCAACCATCATCACCTCTAATGCATTGTTCCTAACTAACAATACAATAATGACCACACATGTAAGACACCATTCTAGTACCAACAATGTATAAATAATTTTTGTTAACTAAGTCACAACACATCAATGCTAAACAACATTGTACTTAGATATTATAGATTGCTGACTTTAGGTCTATGCGCACAAATATTTGCACTCTACTTCATTGGTTGCACACACTTCCACTGGTTCAACTCTGATCACTGTGTCTCTTACATTGTATTCTGCAACAGTTTCACTCTACAATATAGATTTTGCAGTCATATATAACATGCTATTTGCGCCTTTCACAAATGCTCAAATCTGCATGACTGCTCCTTGTGTCTCTGCATTTCTTGTTACCTCGCACACTTCATCAACTCATATTTCTTCTGATTCCCCTAATCATTTCATCTGACTGAAGCTTGTCAATTCATAATATTACTCCATGTGTTCTTCCAAGTTTACTTTTTCATTCATCAACACTCTTATTTATACTCAATTTGTTCAAACGACGTGTCCACAAGTTGGGGATTCTCCAAACGATAACATCCCTTCTTCCTTCCTCTATGATCAAGCTCACTCAAGCGTTTTTTGCTTGTCTTAACCTATGCGAATGAGGTACCATGCCTTTGTGGGTCTTGCGCATACTAGTTCATTGGCTTAGTGGGACTTTCACATTGGAATGCCATGACTAGGTGGGATAAGGGACTTGCACACATATTTTTATATATTTCTTCAAACTGGCACACAAACACTAAGTCCTCTTCACATCATCCAACAAATTTGACATCAATGACAACACCACAGTCCAACAATTTTCCCCTTTGGCATTGGTGTCAACACCTTATGAAGATACCCTCCTCTTGATAATGTATTCCTCTATTCTGCTTGCAAACAATGCAATGCTCCCCTTATGTTCATGCTAGTTTGATCCTTTTCTCTATTGTACATCCTTCGATTAGTATTCCTCTGTTGTTTTTCATCTCATTGTGCTTCCTGCGTAGTTCTCTGTCACCAATACATGCTTCATAGTATATCTCCCCTTTGACATCAATCGAAAAGGGAGACTCCCCCTATCTTGAGACTCTCATGATTGTGGTGTGGAATGGGAATGACACCTAGTTCTTCCTTGTTGGAATATTCTCACCATCATCATTTGTATTTGCATGCATTGCATGCATGCAGTAATCAGTATGGTAGTCTCCCCAACACCTGGAGCCTATTTTCAGCCCCCTAGAGCCTCTTTTTAGCCATCAACAACCCTCCTACCTACCTAGTGCACCTTGTTTTCATCATCTAGATTACAAATGTGCCCTACTACACACTCTTGGATTCTAACAGTCAGTTCTTTCATTGATTGCTCAATTCATGCATTTATTGCTCAGTTTAATTACATGTAGCTTCCAGTTGTCTATATCGGAGTGCCACTTGACTATTGGCAGTCCTCATGCCCCTCCTTGGATTATCCTTCCCTACATTTGTGCTCATATGGCTCAGTTAGACTCATATTGACTGACATTTGACTATTTGTGACTACTACCACTGATTGGGTGATGTCTCCTATGCTATCCAATCTACAACTTGAGGAGAATTCAAATCACCTTTGGCTATTTCAAATTCATTCTATTGTACTATTAAATTTTTTCTAGCTTACAGCTGATGAACATGATTACAATAGTTTTTCCACTTCTTTGAGTTCATGTGTGAATATTGATTCAATTCTTCTTCTTCTTCTCTGCAATTCTATGAGTGAATTAGTGAGGTTTGTTATAGCTGAGTGATTTACACCTGCAGATTATCACATTCTTGAGATATTCGAAATAATTTCTTGGTAGCGGCTTTGTAAATATGTCTGCAATTTGTTCCTTGGTGTCTACATAGTCAAGTTTGAATGTGTTTTAAATGACTTATTCTCTCACAAAATGATATTTGATTGGAATGTGCTTAGTTTTGGAGTGCATCTAAGGGTTCTTGGAGATGTTGATTTTACATCCATTTGATATACAATGATGTTCTCGGAGCAAGTGTAGGCCAAAAGCATTCTGATTGCTTCTATTCGTGTGATAGGAGCAAAGGTTTCTTCAAAGTATATTCCTTCAACCTATGCATATCCCTTGCATACCAACCTTGCTCTATTTTTGACTACTCATCTGTCCTCATTTAGTTTGTTCCTAAAAACCCATTTGGTGCCAATAACATTTTTATCCTTGGGTCTTGGAACAAGTTCCCAAGTCTGATTATTCTCAATCTGATTTAATTATTTTTCCATAGCTTTAATCCAGTGTTGATCGGTCCTGGCTTCACTGAATCTGTTTGGTTCTATTTTTGACAGTAAGGAGAGCTACACCTCTTCTGGAGTGTTTTTTAGAAATTTCCTTCTTGTTTCTATACCTGCATTTGTATCACTGATATCAGGTCTTTAGAATGATTCTTTGGGACATATTTGGAGGGAGCCTTTATGTCAGGTCTTCTTCCTTCTTGTAGGTCTTTTGGATATGTTTGTTGTTCATTTGACTCCTCTTCTTATAGTAGGTATTTAGATGACTGTTCAAATGGTGACTAATCATCATCATCCTCTAGTCTTTTATGTGTGAATGTTTCATCTATGCTCACATTTTGAATTTCCACCGTCTTATTTAGTATTAGATTGTAACACTTATATGCCTTGCTTCATCTTGCATATCGAAGAAAGATTCCTTCATAAGACCTGGAGTCAAATTTTCCCAAATTTTCATCAATTCACTTGATATACCACTTGCTTCCAAATACTTTGAAATGCTTGACAGTGGCTGGCCTACCTTTCCAAAGTTCATAGGGAGTCATGTCACTATTTGTTCTCATTTGACACCTTTTAAAAATGTGTATAGCTATATGAATGGCTGGAGTCCAAAAAATGTCATATATTTTGGAGTCCTTTAACATTGTTCTGGCCATTTCCTGCATAGTTATGTTCTTTCTTTCTACTACTCCATTTTGCTGTGGAGTTCTGGTAGCTGAAAAGAATCTTCTCATTCCATGTTTCTCAAAGAAGTCTTCAAATTCATTTGAAGTGTATTCACATCCATTGTCCTATCTTAAACACTTAATTCTTAATTTAGTCTCCTTCTCAACTGCTTCTTTAATTTTTTTGAAACATTCAAATGTATCTGATTTTTCCTTAAGAAAAAGACCCATGTCATTCTAGTATTATCATCAATGAAGAGAATAAAATAAGACTCACCATTTAGCCCTTTGGTTCTCATTAGATCGAAGAGATTAGTGTGCACCAACTCCAATGGTTTTGTTGTAGAGTATTCTTTTGTACCGCTTTGATAACAATTATTGGAATATTCAATGCTACTAAGAGGGGGGGGGTGAATCAGTATCATGCACAGATTTACAAATTATTCACTTACACATGGCCCTTATATCCCACTTGGATTCCTACAAAGAACCCTTACAAAAGACTCTTGTGTTGGTCCATGGACTTAAAGAAGCTAAATCCAAGAAGTTTCAACAATATCTCGAGGCACTTAAAGTTTCCTTCCTTGACCATGGTCAAGGGCCCATGACCCATCCTTTTTAAGAAAAACCTTCTAATGGAATCCATATCAAAATTTGATTGTAAAGACCCCTTAGAGAGGGTCCATGCCATTATTTGCACATGTTGTTGATGGCTATTGAAACTAAGAGACTATGTTTAAGCCCCGCGCCGAGGATGAAGTGTTTTCCTCCCCAAACCATGGAACTTGATCTTGAAAAGGTTAATTTATGGTTGAATCCCTTTGTTCCCCCTGGGCATGTTTAGTCCTATAGACCCATTCCAAATTCATGAAACCTACTCATGTTGAATGTATCCCACTAACATACTAAGCAACACTATCCATGGCCTCAAAAAACATTCCCGATGTTGGCCGAAGACATAATCTTGTTTGACATGCGATGTAGCGTAATCAAGGTATATGTATCCCTCTACATTTTCTAGAGATACCCCACAAGGTTTATGTGTGGTGGTTTGAAGATGCATTCAACATCATATCCTAAGAATCTTCTTGAGTTGTAGGTGTTGTTCATGGTGGTTGAGCCTGAGAATCTTCATTTAAGGCATTAGGATCTTCTTGTTGTCCCTATACCTTGGTCAGACCTTGACACCCATTTTTGGTTCACAACTAACCTAGTCATGGCACACATAGCACACTTGAAGTTGAATAATACCCTATAGATTTCATATGTGGTGGTTCAAGGACTCAATCATGGTGTTTGTGCCTAAGAAGCAAGAGTTAGTGTTGGAGGCTCTTGTTTCCCTCCACTAGCCATGGTTAAGGAGCCAAGATAAATACTTAATTCTCATGACATCATAATGGAAACCGTATTCAATTCATATGCAAAAGACTCCTTGTATAGGGATATTGTCATGGCTTTTATGTGTTATTGACGACGCTTGAGGTCAAGAAGTTTCAATTAAGGCTCAAGTGGAATTCAATTGAGCTCAATATGCTTCAATAAGATCTCGAGGAACCTGCTTTCATTCTTTGATGATGTTCAAGGCCTTGCAACATATCCATGGTCTTGCATGGTAGTTTGAGGATGCATTCATTGCATTTGATCTTGACAAACTATGTTTCCGGTCTAAGATTGTTATTTCCCTCCATAAACCATGTCCAAGGGCTTGAGGCTATTGTTTTTCTACTAAGACTAGGGTTAAGGGCCCAAGAACCATCCACAGTGCATAAAACATGTTAGGGATAATCTATATTGGACAAAAAATGGTGTCCATATGCCCAAGAAGAAAATATTATTGATAAACGCTCTTGTTTAATACTCATACATGATTCCCAAGACATTGTAATGACACTCGCATTCAAATTTGATTCCAAAGACAACTCATAGAGGGCTCATGTTGTGGCTTTTAGGTTTTGTTCATGGCACTTGAGGTTGAGAGGGTCATTGAGGGATTAAATCCCTTGTTTCAATTTACAAAACCTACTCATGGATCATGTATCCCACTGTTGTGACCACAACACTCCCCTAGGGAAAATCCAGGGGGCCCTTACAATGTTTTTTGAAAGTTGGACTTACGAGAGGGTTTTATTTGTATTATTTCCTTACTCAACCATGTTTGAGGCCCTATGGGCTATCTTTGGTGTGAAAAACACCCATATCCAAATGATTTAGGGCCCAATACCCAAATCATTTCATCCCCATATCGTAGTTCCTGAGCTATGAAATGTTCATTTAGGTCTCAATCCTCTTCTTTCACCCTCTAATCATGTTTACATTTAAAATCCTGTGTGGCATTGCACTGGGAGCGACCCTTGTAGGTATGATGTGGGATGATACTGCTCCCTCCTTAACCCCTTGATCTCTTTCTCTCTATCTCTCCCATATCCCATCTCTCTCTCTCTCTCTCTCTCTCTCTCTACCTCTCACTCTCCCTAAAGCACTACATCCCTCAACCCCTAACCTGTTGAACCATTCAACTTGTAATCCCACAACCCTAACTCCTAAACAACCTAACCCATAATCCTTAAATTCCAAATACCTAATACCTTAAACCTTAAGTCCTAAACCCTTAAATCCCTAGAAGCCTTAAATCCCCTCTCTTGAAGTATTGAATGTTTGGCATTAAATGGTGTAAACGTTATGCAAGGGCACGTCCACGTTTTTAGCATGTAAGCTCTAACGATGCATACATGCTACAAACATGTGTGCGTGCTTATAAACACGCGTGCACACTCCTGCTGCTAGTTAAATAAAATAGAGTTTTCTGTTCCCGGGAATGCTACCAAAAAACACGGGATTTTCACTCAGTTCACGGGTTTAAGCTCTTGCAGGTTTCTTATTGGCTCACATTGATTGATATTTTGGACACCCATTGATCTATTGGACACAAAATCACTCTTGGAATCTAACAAACATCTTCAGTGGTCTTGGAATCTAGTGGATACATTCAAGCTACCAGTTTCCATTGCAAGTGGAGATCATTTCAATAGGTATGGTGAATTGTAAATAACTGTTTTCATTCACAATATTTGAGATTCTCCCATGCTTTTTTTTTTATCATATGCCTACAACAATATCCATGCATAGACAACAATGAATTTGACAAGAATAATTCCCAAGTTCACATTTGAAAAAAACTCATATTCACTAGAGAAGATGAAGTATGCAATGTAAAGCAATAATTATTTCCATGAATATATTTTGATTTCACACAAGGATCACATGGATGAGGTTCTCCCTTGAGACTCTTCAATTTGAATAAAATACTAAGAATCAATCATGGGAGAGGGTCATATTGAATAGTTCATGACATTTTGTCCATGCTCTCCTCTTCATTCTACGTTTATCATAATGTTTCTTTAATATCGTGCCTTTGAGCTTGACTACTTGCCTCTACCTCATTGAATTCTCCTTCCTTGGGAAAATTTGCAACCTCCTCGTTGTGTAATTAGTAAAATTATTCTCTTTATCTTATTTTATGTAGAAAAAATATCAAACTATTCCCAAGACATCCCCATGCATCTCTATTGTAGGGTGTTATTACCAAAAGTTTTATGAATTCATGGTTAGGAAAGACACTAGTTTCTCCATTCTACACTTAACCAACCATCATCTATATTGATCGGAATTGTAAGGGATAATTTTGTTTATCTGATGACTTAGATGGGAAATAAATTTAGAGTGATAACCAAGCACCATGTTGTGTCTAACCTCATAGGTAATGCACCTTATTACATGTAATGTCATCTCATCCTAGGGTTTTGGAAAGGAAGAATATTTAAGTCCTCTTCTTGTGACTTCCACTACTTTTTGAATACAAAGGAAGTCATTTTATTCTTGAGCCTCAATTATGTTCTTAAATGATTGTTGCAATAGTTTTAGTCTTATAACCTGGGAGATAGTGCTAGTCCTATAACTGTAATACGTGCAAACACATGAATACTATATTGTACACTTGAGTTCTCAACTCGGTCTAGACACTTGAGTTCATGACTTGGATTAGACGTGCTTGAGTTATCAACTCAGAAGACAATTTGTTTTGATTTTGCATGGGAGACTCGATTTAGATAACTTGATAAATCAAACTTCATGTGACTTCAACTTTGCATGGCTTACATAACTCGCTAGATAATTTCAATATACATAATTTTCTATACATGAGAAGGAAGGTAGTTTGTCTTTATGTCTCTTTGATAGTTTGTTTCTTTGATAATTATGAAACCCCTAGGATACCATATTATTTCCATATAAACCCTATCTTAGGATAATTTACCCATCCTTAGCATACTACACCCTAACTCTTGCCTTAGATACATGGTCTAACGAAAATAAACTAGCATTGTTCGTAGTTGTGTGTGTTAATTTGTAAAGCGGAAATTTATGTTGGAATGTGTCAAGTTTATTGTATAATGGAACTGATATCTTATTTGTTGTTTCTTTTGTAGGGTTAAACCTCATAGTTTTGTTAAAGAGAATTTTGGAGATGGGAAACTCATGTAATAGAGAAAAAAAATCTAGAAGGAATCTGCCCATTGAAAGGTCAATGACGTAAGAGAAAAGGACAGGTTGGAAATGGAAAGAGTGAGACATGGTCCAGTCATTGCCACTGATCCTAATACATTTGTTGACATGACAACCTCTAGTTTAGAACCATAGGTAAAGTGGTTGCGTCCAACGGACCTAACTCAAATTCCAACATAATACAATCTCCAACCAACAATCCATCAACGAGTTATGCTGAAGTTCCTCAAGACACAGCTATATTGGGGGATGTTGCATGTGTAGAGATGGACCTACAAGCAGTGATTAATTTGAAATCTCCCCAAGAAGACCATAGCCATGTCGATCACACTCCCAATATAGTCCAACGTGTTTCTGAAGCACCACAACAAACAAGCTCTAGTATTCGTGTCTCATGTCCACCTTCCCTACCTCGACTATCCAGTGCATGAAGAAGAACTCCTAGACGTATTAATGTGGATGAAAGTGCTCTATCGGGCCTTGAAGGAAATTTTCCAAAATGCACTATTGAATGGCAATGTAACAAAATTGTCAAGGAATATTTTGAATCCAAAGGTGATGCAGGTAAATGTCAATTATTGCTATGTTTGTTAAAGTCGCATTGTTTAGTTATTGTTAGGAGAATTTTGGGCATAAAGATAGTTAAAAGTTCAGAGGCTAGCAGTCATATTGCTAGAAATCTCCAATCTGCATTTAATATGATTGGGAAGACGTCTTGTACAAAATATCTCTGTGCGGCTCGTCATGTGTTAGCAGAATCAGTTGTAAGCAAGTCCACAAGGAAACGTCATCTACTATCACACACTTCTCACATACTTAAATTAAATAGAAAAACTATTAAAAAGGACTCCGTTATAAGAGAAAATATTGACACTTCGGGTGGAAAAAATTGTTGGGCTTCTATCGGTAGGTTTCCTCGTGGAGATAGGAAGCTAATTGATGCTGTTAAGGAGTTAGTACAAATTTTTTGGCATGATCATACTAGACCTTCATCAAACCAAAGAGACATGCTAAAGATGAGAACATGTTCTACTAAACGTGAACCCCATGTTAAACACTTCCTTGACACCAAATATACTGATCTCTATGAGAGATTCAAGAATGAACACACACAATTGAACTTGGGCCAAAGGTCCTTTGAGAAATGAAAACCATGGTACGTTCATATATGCATTGATCGGAACACCTCTTGTTGTAGATACCATGTAGAATATGAATATTTTTATGAAACATATAAACATATATTTTGTGATTTTCATACTAACATTGTGCAGGGCTGCAATGAATCCATACTACCATCGAATGCATCGAGAGGCTTTATCCACAACATCATGTGTTCAAGGTCTGAAAGACAAAAATATTATGAAAAATCATGTCTATATGGGACATGTTCTAGGTGTAGTGGGTTTTCTCTTTTGAACCATTGCATTCATGAAAGCGAGGAGGACGAATTTGGCATGATGGTTGTGGAGATGCAGAGCTTCAAGTACGCAACCTATCAATTAGACAGTGCTAAGGAAAGTAAGAACATTGCATTGGTGAAGTCACAGATACAAATGAATATTGCATATTTTTTTATATTACACGTTCAATTTATGACATATACATTTTTCAAAAGTCCACATTGTAATATTGTCCGTGTTTTCATGGCAACAGGAATGGGTATGTGATTTCTTGACGGAGTTCCACAAGAAAAATGAGCAGTATGTTCAACATGTGCATGTAGCGTGATGGCAAGATGAGCAGTACAGAAAATGCAGGGACACATTTCCTGTTGGAACCATAGTGTAAATTGTGGATTTTGCAGAAAACTACACCCTTCAGCCACAAAATGAAATTCAGAGTCAATACTACCCTTCAAACCAAGTCAGCATCATGGTACATATTACGTATAGGCATGGGCCAGAGAGCAGCAATGACATGAGGATAATACTGAAGGAGACAAACTTTTACATAAGTGATGATAGAACCCATGATCTGCATTATGTGCAACATTGTTTTCGAATTTTCTATGATCAGTTAAAGGAGAGAGATATACACATGGATCAACATTGGATATGGTTAGATGGTTGTGCAGGCCAGTTCCAAAATGCCTGAGTATTCCAATGGATGAGTATTTTGCATAAGACTTACAATGTGCCGCATATATGGAACTACTTTGAGACCAGGCATGGGAAAGGAGAGCATGATGGGGATGGTGCATGCATCAAGACCGCACTATGAAGGGAAGAGATGAGGTTTACCACAAATGCTCAAATTTGAGATGCAGAATCCATAGTTCAATGGTGCTCTGCAACAATGTTAGAACGAGCAAGAGATCAACAAACATCAAAAGTGACAGGACGTGTGGTAAGAAATTTTTGGCAAGTGGTTGACATAGATCGATCGCGTTACTATAGTTGCGACACAATACAAGGAACACGTGGATTTCATTCAGTTCAAAGATCAAACAACCCCTTATTTGAAATATTGACGTGAAAACTTGCTTGCTTTTGCAGCCCTTGTAGCAGTGGCTAATGGGATGAATGCGAATGCATGGAATGGGTTGATGAATGGGATCGTGTGTCACTTCCAGTAGACCCATGTGTAGTTGTTGAAACAACCCAGTTCGAGGAGGGTCAGTCCGGAATTTCGACAGAGTACGACCATATCTCAGATGTTGTACAACCAGGACACATATACGCAGTTGTTTCCCTGAAATACAATGAGTGGGGCACAAATTATTGGTTGGCACGGTGCATCCAAGGTAAGAAAACCCTCAACGGATCATTAATCGATGATGAAGTCAATGAATTTCCTATTGGCTCAATGGTGGTTGAGGGTGAATATCTTACACTAGATGGGAAGTCAAGAAATACTAATGGGTATGTATTCATGGATTACGGACAAGGTTTAGTGTTGTATCACTTCACAAAATTGATTGTTGGCAGAAACATCCATCTAGAAACAATTTCAAGCAAGATATCAACCAAGGTATGCTAATTCCAGCCTCATTCAGAGCACGAGAGATTAATGGAGACAATTAGCAACAGAGAGGATCCAAATGGATTTATTGAATGAGATTAGTCAACTTTACATAAGAGATAGAATTGCATCAAGAACGTTATGTTTTACATCGAGGTATGTGTATTTTTATGTTATTTTGTTGGTACATGCATTTTTTGTTGATACATGCATACATACATGTGTTATTTTTCATGTTTTAATGTAATACAAAAAACAAGGCTTGTTGTGCATTTTTCCAATATTTTATCAAACCCTAGTTGGATGCCCTCTTTGTTTTTTGATAAAGTGACCCTCTTGTGGAGCAAAATCCTCGTTTGCTTATGTTTAATCAGGTCTGCAATAACCAGGAATCTCATATGTCAAGTAGATCTAGAATAACTAAGAATTCCAACTAACATTATACTTTAGGGTTAGTAGATTTCATTTTAAAACCAAACATAAAAATACTTTTTTGATATATTATATTTGGATGGTGTTGGAATATTCTCACCATCATCTTTCATATTTTCATGCCTGCATGCATCCAGTCATCATGCATGTATTTGCATGCAACTGCATGCATCCAGTCATCATTTTGGTGGTCTCCCCAGCACCTAGATCCTAATTCCAGCTCCCTAGAGCCTGTCTTCAGCCCCCAGTATCCCTCCTACCTACCTGATGTGCCCTGTTTGACTCACCTGCATGACATGTTTGCCTTTTATCACCTACCAGAAGTTATCATTCAGTTAGAGTGCCTTATCTCACCTACCAGGAGTCCGACAGTCAGTTAGAGCATAAATTTCTCATCCTAACTGCCTGTAGCTCCTAGTTAGCTAGTTCTAGAGTGCCACTTGACCTTCTGACAGCCTCATGCGCCCTGCTTAGAGTCTCCATCCCCTTATTCATGCCTAGATGGTTCTGTTAGACTTAGTTAGACTCATTTGACTGACCTTTGACCATTTATGACTGATACTGCTGATTGGATGATGTCTCCAATGTTATCCAAGCTAGACATTGAGGATGAATTCGAATGACCTTAGGTCAATTCGAATTCTATTGACAGTTATTGTATTGTATTCATTATTCACAGTGTAAACTTACAACTGATGTATGATACAACAGTTTTTCTCCATTTTGTGTGTAATGAGTGATTATTGACCACATTCCTCTTTTCTTCTCTGCACTTCTTGAGTGATTTTTGTGTGAGGCTTGTTACAGCTGTCAAATCCTACTGTAGATTATCACATGGTATCATAGCTTGCAGCAGCTATTCGAATTGAAGCCATTGCAGCAGTTGCTGTTAAATTTTGAGCATTAATTCACAATACTCTAGGATCTTCACTGAGAGAATAACATGTATAGTATATCAATGCATCACAATCACAATAAGCATGAAAAGCATCACAAGAATCAAAAGCATGAGAGACAACAGACACAGAGTTTCCGTGGGGAAAACGCTAAGGTGAAAAACCCCACAACTTCCTTAGAGATAGAGAGAGCAATGGCTCAACCAAAGTACAGCCAAAATACACTGAGATAGTCTCCTAGTAGCAGATGATCCTCCTCCTCACTAGTGCGCCACTTTCTGAGTGAGAGAGATATACTTTTCCGAATGATCTAAATAGAGATCACCTGATCTCTATTTATACTAACCTGTTTGCCCAGTGACCTTATGGGGCCGACTTGTCTAGCTAGGTACATCCACATTATAATATATATATTTCAGGGCCGACCCCACACATGGTGGTCTAATAACCCATCGGTAAGTACACACACTTGTGACACTTGTCAATCCACATGACGACACTTCCTTATAGAGGAATAACACATCTCTAATAAGGGTACAATAAATATATATGAAATACATAGATGAAATACATTCCGAAGTTACATATACATCAACACTCCCTCTTAACTAGGAAGGTATTTCTCGACACAGATCTACTAGACAAGTCTTCTTCTCGGGATCATCGTCATCAATGCATCGTCATCATCCTTGTCACTGCTGCTGCTATCTCAACCAATCTATGACTCTACTTGTCATAGGAAGTTCTACAGAGCCAGTACTTTTTCATACTGGATGTAGGCCCACCACCTACAGGTCTTCGTCATCACTGGCCATACTGTGGAATCCTCAGGACTTATTACGTGCGTCACAAAACCTCGAAAGAGAATCCCAGGCTGTTATGAGCACATGGCTCTACCTATAGGATCTCCCAGCGCCATATTATATGTGACCTCACCACAAAACCTCACAAGAGCATCCTAGGTTGTTACGAGCACACAACTCTACCTATAGGATCTCCCAGGGACAGATTATATGTGGTCACCACAAAACCTCACAAGAGAATCCCAGGCTGTTACGAGCACACAGTTCTACCTATAGGATCTCCCAGGGACAGATTATATGTGGTCATGGAAAAACCTCGCAAGAGAATCCCAGGATTTATTACGGGCACACAGCCCAACCTATGGGATCTCCCAGGGACATATTATATGCCATAGGACAAAACCTTGAAAGAGCATTTGCCAGATATCCCAGGGCCATATTATATGCCATAGGAAAAACCTTGAAAGACTATCTGCAGATCTCCCAGGGACAAATTATATGTCCTCCCAGAGCAAAACCTTGAAAGAGCGTTTGCCAGATATCCGAGGACCAAATTATATGCCATAGGCAAAACCTTGAAAGACTATCTGCAAATCTCCCAGGGCCAAATTATATGCTCATCTGCACAACCTGATCCACGACCATAGAGTATCAACCTGATACTCACCATACATCATCCTGATGTACACATGATCATCCTGATCATCATCACTGCAACATCCTGTTGCATGTCATCTAGAGCAACATCCTGAAGCTCGTCATCCATAATCATACCGATCATACAATGCATCTACTTGATGCATACCAAGTATCTACCTGATACATATCATCATACATGATCCACCTGATCATACAATGTATCCACCTGATACAAATACAAAAACATGATACATATCACCATACATGATCCACCTGATCATATAATGCATCTACCTGATGCATACCAAGTATCTACCGGATACATATCATCATACATGATCCACCTGATCATACAGTGTATCCACCTGATACAAATACAAATACATGATACATATCACCATACATGATCCACCTGATCATACAATGTATCCATCTGATACATATACAAATACATGGTCCAAGCATCCAACATGATGCATATACAAAAATACATACACATGATCCAACCGATCATATCCAGCATCCAACATGATGCGTACATACATATAAATGATCCAACTGATCATATCCAGCATCCAACAAGATGCATACATACATACATAAAAATGATCCAACTGATCATACAAAGCAGAAACCAGAACACCATCCAAATGTGTCCATCACTTCTTCCTCGAAGTGTCATCAATCTGAAGAACACCAAGCCTCTCTCTGAAGTACTCGAACTTCACCCTGGCTAGTGGCTTCATCAGCACATCTGCAATCTGCTCGTCCGTCGCAACATATAGGAGCTTCACAGCTCCTTTCTGCACCATATCCCTGATATAGTGATATTTGATCTCTATGTGTTTCGACTTGTCATGAAACACTGGGTTCTCGGACAGCTTCACACAACTCTGGTTATCATAGAAGATACCAGTAGCATCCAACGGGAGATCAAATAACTCAGACAATAGCTTCTGTAGCCATATTGCCTCACAACTAGCTGAATAGGCTGCAACATACTCTGCCTCAGCTGTACTTAGTGCTATGCAGGACTGCTTCTTGCTAAACCAAGAGATCACACCTGATCCCATACTAAAGCAGCACCCAGATGTGCTCTTCCTATTTGCAGCACTGCCAGCCCAATCTGAATCAACATAACCCTGCAGGTTAAACTTTCGATTCACCTCATACTTGAGCCTATAATCCACTGTACCCTTCAGGTACCTCAGAACATGATTTACAGCAACCAGGTGAACACTCCTCGAATCTGTCAAGAACTGACTCAATGTGTTCACAGCAAAGCAAATGTTTGGTCTCGTGTTCGTCAGGTACATCAAGGACCCAATCATTTGACGATACATAGAGACATCAACCGACTCAGATGAAGCATCACATAGAAGCTTCAAATTCGATGCCATAGGTGTGGCCATGGCCTTGCAATCCATCATCCCGAATCTCTTCGGTATATCTACTGTGTACTTCCCTTGACCAAGGAAGATCCCACCTGTACTCTGCCACACCTCCATACCTAGGAAATAATGCATCATTCCCAAATCTTTCATATTGAACTCGGCAGCAAGCTTCCTCTTAGTATCTGCAATCAATCTGTCATCTCCTATCACAAATAAATCATCCACATACAGGAGTAGAATCACAGGATTCCCTTCCTCAACCTTGTAATAAAGGTTGGAATCCGGTTTACTCTTGGTTAAAGCCCAAACTAGATAGAAAACTGTCCATCCTGCCATACCAAGTTCTGGGAGCTTGCTTCAAGCCATACAAGGCTTTCTTCAATCTACACACATGTGACTCCCTGTCAGGTCTTGGGATTGCATCCCAAACATCTTCTTCATGATTGACGGATCATGGCATTCCATTTCTTCATCCCAGATCCTAGGAACTTCAATAGATATCTTTGTTGCTGGAACAAATGTTGTAGTCCTTTTATAGGTGAAGATATACGGTCTTTCCTACAAAACAAGTTAAATTGCATGATTAGAAACATCTCATAATTTTCAGAACAAATTCTTTACACATAAATAAATATGTCATGCAGTCATGCAGTTATCTTAGCCAATGCTTCAATACAACATTTATCCATGTTCCACAACTTTCTAGATGCCTTCCAGTCTCTACTAGAATATTGTTAAGAGTTTGCACTACTCCCAACATGTCAGCAAAGAGGTTTCATTCTAGATAAGTAGCAATGGAATGTTGTACAGTGCCATAGGCCACTTACCCAACACATGCATATTAGTAGTATACTGTTCATTAATGCAATCATTCTAATATGCACAATACATATCCTAAGTCTAGGAACATGAGTATATATACATCATTGAACAATTTTATTTAAACAAACAAATATGCAAGAAATGATAATTAAAATACTTATCTTTGTTTGTTTGTTGGGTGGACTCCCTCTGAGTCTTTGCTTCCTTGCGGGAGTTGCTGGAGTCATAATCTGAAGTAGCTTCTTCTACATGTTTCTGTTGTAGAGAGATGGTCAACTCCCTTTGAATATCTGCATCCTTGCAGGAACTACTAGAGTGTGCTTCTTCTTGATCTTTGCTTCCTTGCAGGGGCAATTGGAGTGTGCTCCCTCTTGATCTTTGCTTCCTGGATTACCTGTCTTTGAACTTATATTCATCCTTAGTCCCTATGCATGCTTATCAGTATCATTATTGTGTTATCCTTGTGATCTCATACAAAATCATACATTCATTAGTATATTCTCAATACTATCAAAACACGATAGTCTCAAGCATGTATAGTCATGATCATTTCAAACATAAATAATAAGCATTAGCATTCAAGGTTTATATAGGACTCTTATGGTTAGTCATAACATGTCTAAACCTGTGATTACTCAAACCTATGACTCTTCTGGTTAGTCATAACATTAAATAAGGTAAGACACATAATATGCATATAGCCATGATTATTCAAACCTATGACTTCATGAATAAACATCATCAATCATGTCATGCATACTTATATAATAGATCCTATGATATAAGAAACACATACCTGGTCACCATATTTGCTAGTTATGTCTAGCAATGTGTTCTTGTTCTCTTCAATGACCTGCATAACTCATTAGTTAACTTTTGCAAAAACAAATTATACATACCTCTATGTGATCCATGACTATGGATAAATCTTTGTCTTTATGTCACCATGGCATGTTCAAGTTGTCCCTTCAATTTATACAAACCTCCCTCTTGCTCTCCAATAATCACTGCATCATCTATGGTCTTTCCCTTTGGCCACATTAGGACTTGGCCATCCACAAATGCAACCCTCATACCTTTTGCATCCAATGCAGAGATGGAGAGTAAGTTCTTCTTGAGCCTAGGTACATAAAGGACTTCTTTCATCTTCAAAGATTTTCCAGAATCTAGGTTGTAGGAGGATTCACCACTTCCTTTGATTGGGTATTGATAATCATCCCCAAGTTTCACCTTATGGGGTGATTCATGTTCAGATAGATTCACAAAAGATTCCTTAAACCCAGTCATGTGTTTGGAAGCCCCACTATTAATCAACCAATCATTACAACCATGGGAGATAGTACCTGTGAGAGCAGAGATTAGAACATAGTCTTCTTCACTTGATGAGTCATCATCACTTTCTGCCCTAGCCTTCTTCTTTGGAGGTTCATCATCTTTGGTAGCATGAGCATGGAAATTTCTTTTGCTGCCCTTCTTCTTCTTGCTGAAGTTGTTGTTATTATCCCTTTTGTTCTTGGGACAATATGAAGCAAAGTGACCCTTCTCATTGCATGTGAAGCATCTTAGATCCTTCTTATTCTTTTGATAGGATCTTTTGTAGCGAGGGTGCTCCTTCTTGGGCTTGCTTCTTTTGGTGTGAGTTGCGAGAGCTTGATATTCACCTCCCATCTTTTCCTCACGAGCTACAAGTCTAGCTTCTTCTTGAGAGCATTCCTCCCATAGTTTACTGAAAGAGATCAATTTCTTTCTTGCACAGATTCCTTGAATAAAGGAGTCGCATGACCTAGGTAGGCCATTCAGAGTGGTCATAACAACTTCACCATTGTCCACTACTTCATCCATAGCTTCAAGTTGCTCCTTGATCTGAGAGACCTTGGAGAAGTAAGATTGAATGGTTTCTCCATTCAACATATTGACCCCTTTCAATTGATTCCACAGAGTCATCTTTCGATTTATGTTCTTCCCTTCAAATAGCTTGGTCAAAGAGTTAAACATCTCCTTGGGTGTCTTTAGAGAAGACACATGGGGTATGAGATGGTCTTTGATAGAATCAACAATGATTTTCTTTTCCTTGACCAAGTTCTTCTTATGCAATACCTTAGCCTCTTCATCCTCTGGGATAGGGATGTCTTCTTTTATATATGAGTCCAACTCATTCTCTTCCAGGATTAACCCAATCCTATACTTCCAAGCTCAGAAGTTATCAGCCCCTTCAAGCTTATCCTCAAGCTTGGTGTGGTGAGACATCTTAAAGAGTACTTCAAATGGAAATAGAAAAGATTTAGGTCTTACCACTTGAAATGCTGAAAACTGGATCTGGTCCCGGATTAGGGTTTGTCGAAAAAACCCTAAAAATTCAAAATGTGAATTTCAATTTTCTGAAAGGATAGAAAGATGCGCTTTGATGAGCTGATCAGCCTGGTGCATTCAGAATTTGAGATTGGCAAAGTTTTACCCTTCATATTTGCCTTTTTGTCCTCCCGGGTTCACTAGAGAGAGCCCTGAATTAGGGTTTGAGTTTCTCGGAGATCTACCCAGCCAAAAATCTCGATCCAAAGCTCTAAACTTCAATTTTTGCAAGGAGCTTCCAGCTATGTCTTCAGATTTCAGAAATTTCTATTTTTGTGGAAACCCTGATTTTTAGGGCCAAATCTGAAAATGCTCGGAATTGAATTCTGATTGGACAGATAGATGCGCCTTGATGAGTAGAGTCAATCTACTATACTTATTTTCCAAAATCTATGGAGAGAAACCCAATAAACAAGAAACTCAAGTTTACGTCACTGAAAAATGTCTTCTTCTCAGGTTAGCTCTGATACCATGTTAAATTTTGAGCATTAATTCACAATACTCTAGGAACTTCACTGAGAGAATAACATGTACAGTATATCAATGCATCACAATCACAATAAGCATGACAAGCATCACAAGAATCAAAAGCATGAGAGACAAGAGACACAGAGTTTCTATGGGGAAAACCCTAAGGTGAAAAACCCCACAACTTCCTCAGAGATAGAGAGAGCAATGGCTCAACCAAAGTACAGCCAAAATACACTGAGATAGTCTCCTAGTAGCAGATGATCCTCCTCCTCACTAGTGCGCCACTTTCTGAGTGAGAGAGATATACTTTTTCGAATGATCTAAATAGAGATCACCTGATCTCTATTTATACTAACCTGTTTGCCCAGTGACCTTATGGGGCCGACTTGTCTAGCTAAGTACATCCACATTGGAATATATATATTTCAGGGCCGACCCCACACATGGTGGTCTAATAACCCATCGGCAAGTACACATACTTGCGACACTTGTCAATCCACATGACGACACTTCCTTATATAGGAATAACACATCTCTAATAAGGGTACAATAAATATATATGAAATACATAGATGAAATACATTCCGAAGTTACATATACATCAACAGTTGCAGCAACAACAGTTGCAGCATTTCATTGAGTAGTTGTCTTTCACTTGAGCACCAGAAGCCTCTGAGTTTCCACAACAAATCCTGGTACCATTACCTTGAATTCACTGGAGTGAAGGACTTAGTCATATGTGATCAGTGTCCTAAGGTAGTGTTCATTCGAAGTGTAGCAAATCTCCATCAACAAAATTCTTCTTATTTTGTAGGTTTATTCATCCATTTGAATGCCTCTTCAATTCAAACTCCACTGCTCCAAATGGATCTAAAACTAAATTCTTCCAAATATGTCAAATGGAGGGCCAAGATTAGCATCTTCATGAGGTCCAAGAGCTTAACCAGGATACTAAATGGAACTATGGTCGAACCCCTCAATGCAATAGAGAAATCCAAGTACTTGGATAGGCTTGATGAAGCAGTAGGATTACTTCTTCTCTCAATTTCTGAATATCTTCACTTCCATGTCATCGACCTAACATCTCCAAAAGAGGTTTGGGACAAGAAATATGATTTGAAAGGTCATAAATTGGAGAATGAACTCATCTCATTGAGTCCTGAAAGCTCCGAATCCATCAATTCTTTCCTAACCAAGTTCAAAAGCTTGATTTCATAGTTGAAGAGATATGAGATAGTGAAAGAAGACAAACAAATCATACTTGCCATTTTCTCAAAATTGGGGCCAAATTTCTCAGTTTTTTTCACCACATTTCAGTCAGCTAAGATTCCCATTCCAAAATGGAAGTTAGCTACAATTGATGAATTCATCCAATCTCTCACACAAGAGGAGGAGAACTTAATCTCCATGGGAATGATCAAACCAAATTTGGATTCGACCCTTACAGCTGCTGAGGCCAAAAGAGTGAATGCAAAAGGAAAGCAAAAAGTATATGAAAAGAGAGCGAATGATACACAGCCAAAAGATGTTTCATATCAGTCAGATGGGGCTTTGAATTCAAAGAATAACAAGCAATCTCAGAAAGAGAGATACAAGTGCACATATTGTCATCGAGGATTTCATCCTTAGAGTTCTTGTATGAGGAAAACTATAGATTTGATGGCTCAGTTACATGATAAGAACAATCTCCCTATACCTGCATGTGCAAGGAAGAAAGATACTAAACCCTCTAAATCCGAGGACAAAGAAAGATGCCATGCTCTCATGGCAAGTGCATCAAAATAATCCTCATTCATCATAGATTCGGGAGCATCAAGACATATGTCTTCCTCCAAAGATCTCTTCTCCAACTTTGAATGCTTAGTTGGCCCTTCCATCATGTTGGGAAATAATTCAGAAGTCTCCTCTGAGGAATATTGACCAAGGCTACTTCTCAAATGTGATTTATGTTCCATCTCTCACAACAAATCTACTTTCAGTGTACCAAATGACTCATATTGGAGATCCCAAGAGGGTGATCTTATCTCCAAATGAAGTCGAGCTAAAACACATGGTTTCAGGGAAAATCATTGCAAAGGGAGTTGCAAATCACACTTCAAAACTCTATGAGTTTTCACACTTCTTACCTCTCTCAAAACCATCTGCTCTCCATACTCATGCCAATGAAGAAAGAAGATTGTGGCATGAGAGATTTGGACATCTCAACTACAAGCATTTGCAAGACATGCAAGCTCAAAATGTGGTTGAAGGTCTTCCAAATGGCAAGTTTGCTCATGGCACTTGCAAAGGTTGCTTGAAAGGCAAGGATCCACCAAAGAAGATTGAGAAAAAGAGGACTCTTGAAGAAGTGAGAATACTAGATCCAGATCCACAAGAACCTGAAGATCTAGCACCTAAAGTTTCATCTCCTATCGCTACATTGGCCACCGCTACTCTTGTCTCCACCATTGATCTTCTCAAAAATAGATCCGATCTTCATGATACAAGAACTGCACTCTCTCCCTCAGATCCATTTCTAGCTAAGAGATGCTTTCTTATGATTGGATTTTATCCAAAGACATACTTTGAAGCCTCCCAAGATATGAGATGGGTAGCTGCTATGGAAGAAGAGTATCAATATCTTCAAAGAAATGAGACTTGGGAGCTTGTTTCTCTCCCACCTAGAAGGAAACTTGTTCAATGCAAGTGGATCTATAGAACTAAGATGGATTCAGATGGAGTATCTAACAAGTACAAGGCTAGATTGGTTGCAAGAGGTTTTTCCCAAGTTCATGGGATTGAATATTCTGAGACATTCGCTCCTATTGCTAAGATGGATTCCATCCGTCTTGTTCTTGCTCTTGCTGCATCCAAGCACTGGGAAGTGCATCATATGGGTGTCAAGAGTGCCTTCCTTCATGGAGATCTAGAGGAGGAGATCTACATGAATCAACCTGAGGGGTATATTGATGATCCTTCACTTGTTTGCAGATTGAGGAAGTCCTTGTATGGGCTTAAGCATGCTCCTCGAGCTTGGTATGCCAAGATGGATTCCTTCTTTCTCTCACAAGATTTTCAGAGGTGCAAATCATATTCAAATGTCTACATGAGACATGATGGTAACTCCTTAAGTACTTTATGTTGATTATTGGGAGCATTTTTTCATGTATTAGATCTATAAAAACTGCTTTGCATAACTCCTTCTCCATGTCAGATCTGGGATTGTTGAAGCAATTTATTGGTCTTGAAGTCACTCAGAGTGATTCAGGAATCAAAGTTGCTCAATCCAAGTATGCTTCAAATCTGCTTGATAGGTTCCATATGAGCGAATGAAAACCAGTTGCATTCCTCTTTCTTTCAGGGATCAGCCTTGAGGATGGATCTTCTACACCTTTGGTAGACAGTACCTTGTATCGACAGTTGATTGGTAGCCTATTGTTTCTGGCACACACTTGGCCTGATCTATCCTATGCAGTTAGTGCTGTCTCCAAATACATGCAGGAGCATCATGAGCCTTACTGGAAGGAAGCAAAGAGGATCTTGCACTATGTGAAAGGTACCAAGACTCATGGTCTTCACTATTCAGTTGGGTTTCCTTTGAACCTAGTTGGATATACTGACTCTGATTGGGATGGAGATAGCTCAAAGCAAAAGTCTACATTTGGTTTTGTCTTCATGATTGGATCTGGACCTATATGTTGGTCGAGCAAAAAGCAGGCTGCTTTAGCTCTTTCTTCAGCAGAGGCTGAGTACAGAGGTACAATAAATGCAGCCACATAGTGCATTTGGTTGCGGGGAATCTTATCAGAATTTGGGATTTGATTCAGTACTCCGCGTGTCATCTATTGTGACAATCGGAGTGCCATCAGGATCTCCATAGATCCGGTTTTGAGACAAAGAACCAAACACATTGAGATACACATGCATTACATCAGAGGATTAGTGCATGATCATATCATCTCACTACTCTACCTTCTGACGGAAGAGCAGATTGCAGATATATTCACCAAGACCTTCACGGTGAAGAGGTTCACTTACCTTAGATCTCTTCTTGGGGTGAGTGACGGCATGCTACATTAGCATCCTTCAATCTATTTTGAGGGAGGGATTTCTTCCCACTGGGTTTTCCCTCTTTCCTCATTTATTATTTAGATTGTCGTAAGGGGCGACATTTGGTCTCAGTCACTAGGGCCCTATTTTTCAGTTTTCAGTTATCACCTCATAGTATAGATTGAGGGGGGGTGTTGGAATATTTTCACCATCATCTTTCAGATTTGCATGCCTGCATGCATTTTCCATGCATCCAGTCATCATGCATTCATTTGCATGCAACTGCATGCATCCAGTCATAATTTTGGTGGTCTCCCCAACAGCTAGAGCATAATTTCAGCTCCCTATAGCCTGTCTTCAGCCCCCAGTAGCCCTCTTACCTACATGATGTGCCCTGTTTGACTCACCTACATGACATGTGTGCCTTTTCTCACCTACCAGGTGTTATCATTCAGTTAGAGTGCCTTATTTAACCTACCAGGAGTCTGACAGTCAGTTAGAGCATTGATTGAGCAGTTCTTCCATTGATTTCTCATCCTAACTGCCTATAGCTCCTAGTTAGCTAGTTCTGGAGTGCCACTTGACCTTCTGACATACTCATGTGCCCTCCTTGGAGTCTCCATGCCCTGATTCATGCCTAGATGGTTTTGTTAGACTCAGTTAGACTCATTTGACTGACCTTTGACCATTTATGACTGATACTGCTGATTGGATGATGTCTCTAATGTTATCCAAGCTAGACACTGAGGATGAATTCGAATTCTATTGACAGTTATTGTATTGTATTCATTATTCATAGTGCCAACTATCAACTGATGTATGATACAACAATTTTTCTCCATTTTCTGTGTAATGAGTGATTATTGACTACATTATTCTCTTCTTCTCTGCACTTCTTGAGTGAGTTTTGTGTAAGGCTTGTTACAACTGTCAGATCCTACTGTAGATTATCACAGATGTTAAGCACAAATTAATTGTCAAAAGAGTGAAGAAATTATGGACTCATTTCATCTCATTAGCAACATTTACCTAGCCATTTTTCATATGTCATTTCACTAGCCACTTCACCCAATTTCATCATGTCCCCCTTTTGCAATAAACTAATTATGTGTCATGTTCTAAAGTATATGCATATTATTCCTATGTGTGGTGCCTATATCAAAGTGAAAAGATTCAAAGTACTATAAATAAAATAAAAACAAATGATGAATGTGAGTTATCCCTCCTTCCAAAAGCCATGATCCTATGTTGTAGCTTAGCAAAGCCAAATCTAAAGCAAAGGGGCCTGAAGGTAATCTAGTTACATACATGTTCTCGTAATGAAGTATGTATCAACACTTGGGATCCAAAGAACCCTAAGACATGTACAATATGGTAGTTTGAAATCTCCTTTATCCACATGTGGGAGCTGACGGAACCCAGGTCTGCTCGTCGGTTTGGGTTCCGTGGCCCCGGAGCAAATCCTCAAAGTGTCCCTGAATGGCCACAAGGTGCTTGACCAAAATGAACGTAGTGCCAAAACCATGACTCTGATCATGAATCCGTCGATTCCGATGGATTCAGGATGCCAATTTTTATCTAGGTGACCCCCCACACCATGCCTCCAATGCCCGGAAACGGTGCCAATGTGCCATATCCGGAGCTAGGGTTTTGCTCAATGAAGGCCATTCCAATTTAGCTCAAGGGGGCCATTTCTAATTTGAATTCTCCCGGGCATGCATGGCCACTATGAACATGTCCAAAATGGCCATACGCATGTGTGGTAGCTAATGGAACATAGGTACGCTTGCTGGTTTGGGTTCCTTGCCCCCAGAGAAAATCCTCAAAGTGTCCCTGAATGGACATAGGGTGTCTGGAAAAAATGCCCGTAGAACCAAAAACGTGACATCGGTAGTGAATCCCTTGATTTCGATGGATTCAAGACTCCGGTTTCACCTAGGGGACCCCCACACCATGCCTCCAATGCTTGGAAACAGTGCCAATGTGCCATCTCCTGAGCTAGGGTTTTTCTCAATGAAGGCCATTCCAATTTCACTCAAGGGGGCCATTTATCATATGAAGGCCCCCGAGCATGCGTGGCATTCATGAACACGTGCAAAATGGACATATGCACATGAAGAGACATTTGCACCAGTTGCAAGGTACACTTCCATTAGAACCATCATGGCACTTGCATCCATGATGAAGTGGGAATTGCACCAAATGGATGTGAAGACAGCCTTCCTGAATGATGTAATTGAGGAGGACGTGTACATAGAACAACCACAAGGATTTGAGTTTGAATATAGAAGAACCCACGTATGCAAATTGAAGAAGGATTTGTATGGGTTGAAACAATCTCCCAGAGCTTGGTATGGAAGAATTGACAGTTTCTTGACAAGCTTGGGCTTTACCAAAAGTAAAGCTGATCCTAATCTTTATCTCAAAGTTATGGATGATGAACTTGTCATATTGTTTCTATATGTGGATGATCTATTTCTGACTAGAAATGAGAAACAGATTATCGAGTGTAAGAAGAAGTTCTCTACAGAGTTTGAGATGAAAGATCTTGGATTGATGCATTATTTACTAGGTCTGGAAGTATGGAAAGGCCCATAAGGAATCTTTCTCAACCAGGGAAAGTATGCAGTGGAAATCTTGAAAAGATTTGATATGTTGGAATGCAAAGCCATGGCCACTCCCATGGATTCCAACCTGAAGCTGCTAGTTGATGACTCATCAAAGTTAGTGGATGTGACTCTGTACAAATAGATTATTGGGTCAATGATGTATCTGACGAATACCAGGCTAGATATATGCTTTTCTATGAACACCTTGAGTCAGTATCTAGTGGAACCTAGACGAGTTCACCTGATAGCTGCAAAGCATGTGATGAGGTACCTAAAGGGTACGATAGACTTTGGTCTATGTTATATTGGAGATCATGATCTCAGATTGTATGGCTACCCAGATGTTGATTGGGCAGGAAGTGTATTAGACAGGAAGAGCACATCGGGAGGATGTTATTGTCTGGGATCTTCCATGATCTCGTGGTTTAGCAGGAAGTAGTCTAGTGTGGCTCTCAGCACAGCTGAAGTGGAATATATTACTGCTTGCATTGCTAGTTGTGAAGCAATATGGCTTTGGAAGTTGTTATCAGGATTATTTGACTTAGAGATGGATCCCACTGTGATCCTGTGTGACAACCAGAGTTGTATCAAGATGACAGAGAATCCAGTGTTCCATGATAAGTCAAAACACATAGACATCCGATATTTTTATATACGGGATATGGTGCAGAAAGGAGCTATCAAGATTGAGTATGTGAGCACTGACGAACAAGTTGTTGATATATTGACCAAACCTCTATCTCAAGTAAAGTTTGAATATTTCCGAGCCAAGCTTGGTGTAGTTCAGAAGGACCCTCCTCGAAAGGGGGAGTGATATGGTCGCTAATGATGAGATTGCCTGCATCGACGGTAAGGTCGATGATTTGGATACCTGTATCGATGATGTGGATACCTATATTGATGATATTTGATGATGAAGTCAATCATATCGATGATGAGGTCGATGAGTGGTCCTTAGACTTGATCTAAGTTGATGAGTGGATTGTATCATCCCTGGACACATGTCCTAAAGAGATCTGTAGACTTTGATCTCCGAGAAAGATGGTGATAAATCCTAGATTTGATCCAGGTCACATCCAGTATGAAAAAGGACTGGCTCTGTGGTGATAAATCCTAGATTTGATCTAGGTCACATCCAGTATGAAAAAGGACTGGCTCTATGGTGATAAATCCTAGATTTGATCTAGGTCACATCCAGTATGAAAAAGGACTGGATCCGTGGTGATAAATCCTATATTTGATCTAGGTCACATCCAGTATGAAAAAGGACTGGTACTGTGGTCGGGATTGCATCATCCCTAGACATGAGAGATGTCTTAAAGTGAGAAGGATTGATCATCCTGTAAGCAGATTGGGACTGCATCATCCTTGAACATTTGGTTCAAAATGTACGTGATAGGACTGCATCGTCCTTGAATGGTTGGTTCAAAATGTACGTGATAGGATTGCATCATCTTTGAACATTTGGTTCAAAATGTATGTGATAGGACTACATCGTCCCTGAACGGTTGGTTCAAAATGTACGTAATAGGACTGCATCGTCCCTGAACGATTGGTTCAAAATGCATGTAATAGGATTGTATCATCCTTGGAATTATGTCCTAAAGTGAATGGGATTGGTCATCCTGTAATTGGATCATGTGTATTGCAGAGTATGCTGCTACTGTTGATCGAGATGATCCAGATGCTGTTGATCAAGATGATCTACATGATGATGTTGTTGATCAAGATGATGATAGTGTTGATCGAGATGATCCAGATGTTGTTGATCGAGAGGATCCAGATGATGATACTATTGATCGAGATGATCTGGATGCTGTTGATCGAGATGATCCGGATGCTGTTGATTGAGAGGATCCAGATGTTGATACTGTTGATATAGCTATTTTGAGTGTTGCAGAAGATGAAGATCCAGTATTGAAGATCTTGAAGATGTTCCAGTAATTGTTTGAGTTACCGATGATGTATAGGAAAGATTTCAATGATTTATAGATGTATCATGTATCATGTAGTTGATGACTCCTTGCTCCTTCAGTTGTTGTTATAATATCCTTCTCGTTAAGGGGGAGTGTTGAGATATTGTAACTTCTAAGAATATTATATTTGTACTTTATTATTTCGGATATGTTCCATTCCTCCATGGAGACCCTATTGTATATCTGGAGATGTTTATTCCTCCAAGAGAAGGTGGTAACTAGGGTTATTAGATCTCCCATGTGGGGTCGGCCCTGAGTTAGATGATTAGGGGTTATTAGACTCTCTTAGGAGAGGTCGGCCCAGTTAGGGTGAAAATTCAGTTAGAAGATGAGTATAAATAGAGGAGGTGTGTTCCTCACTTATCAGTCATTCACTCACTTGTGTATTGTGCATAGGAGAGAGAGAGATCTGCATAGGAGGAGAAGGAGCTCTTGTTTGGGGACTACATCTTTGTATTGGTTGATTATCTATATTGAGGAAAGCTTTGCTGGGTTTTCTACCCCATGAGGGTTTCCCAAGGTAAATCTTTGTCTATCTTGTGATTGTGTTCTTTCAACGATCTTGCTTGTGAAATTAGGCTAAACTTAACACAAAGGAGTTGGATCCACCTCATTCTAGCTAAGCACCAGTGATATTCTACATGTGGATTACATTCTATATGTTCCAAGTTTGAAGAAGAACCTCCTTCCAGTTTTTGTTCTTGAAGACAAAGGCTTCTAAGTTATCTTCATGGATAAAAAAGCACTTTTATGGCCAAAGAACAAAAGCCTAGAATCTGTTGTTGTGATTGGAGTTCGAGAGGGAGGACTCTACAAGGTACCCATGAAGTACATTCAACCTATGATTCATCATACTATCACTCGATGCGAACTATGGCACCGAAGGCTTGGACACCAACACTACAAAGTGCTACCAGGAATTCAAAAGATGGTAAAAGGTATGCTCGTATTTGATTTTGAGCATGATAGTGTATGTCAAGGTTGTGCACTTGGGAAGAATGTTAAGAAAAGTTCTAGATATAAAGGGATTTTAGATTTAATACATTTTGATGTATGTGGTCCCATGTCATCCCCTTCCCTGAGTGGCTTCTTATATTATGTACTATTCATAGATGTTTTTTTCTAGGAAATCATGGATTTATTTCATGAAGGATAAAAGTGAAACTCTTAGAAAATTTAAAGAATTTAAAGCCCTAGTTGAAAATCAGAAACAAAAGCACATCCATGCATTAAGGTATGATAATGGAGGTGAATTTGATTCACGTGCGTTTAATGAGCTATGTAGTGATGCAGGAATATGTAGACAGTTAACGGTACCATACAACCCTCAAAAAATGGTGTTGTCCAAAGGAAGAATAGAACCATATGTGAGGCTAAAAAAGCCATGATGCATGATCAAGATATGTCTACCTCATTATGGCAGAAGCCACTCGTACAATTGTGTACATCCAAAATAGAAGCTCGAATTCCATTCTAGGTGAGAAGACACTAGAGAAGTGTTTACTAGTGAGAAGCCAGACATCTCACACTGGAGGATCTTCAGGAGCTCAGTATACATTCATGTACTGAAAGAAAAGAGAACAAAGATGGATCCTTCTCGAAAGAAAGGAACCTTTGTGGGTTGTAGCGAGTCATCCAAAGAATACCAAATATATGTACCTAGTGAGAGACACATTGAAGTCAGTCGAGATGTTACCTTCTATGAGAAAGCTGCTTTCAAAATATCAAAAGAGATTCAATGTGATTAAGATATGGAGGATCCCGAGTGTGATTCTCCCCCTTCAGAGTTCGAGAGGGAGAAACTAGAAGATGCCTCATATTTGCTAGCTCCTGAAGAACCAGTAGATATGATTGAGAGGTCACCTGATGAAACTCCCTTTAAAAGAAGATTTGCTTGGTGCCGAGATATCTTACAAAATTCAGAGAAACATGGAGCACTAGCAGGCTCATTTAGAGAGTGCAAGCAACCTGAAAAATATTTAGGATATGTGGCACTAATGAGTCACATCAGTGATTCAAAACCATCCTCATATGAAGAAGTTGCAAAGCAGAAATTTTGGAAACATTAAATGACGAAATAATACAACTCTATAATGAGGAATGATGTTTGGGAGGTTGTTTCCAAACCTGGCAGGAAGTCCATTGTGAATTCAAGATGGCTTTACTAGATAAAGCATGCTGTGGATGGTAGCATTGAGAAGTATAAAGCAATATTTGTTGCCATAGGTTTCTCTCAGAAATAAGCCATCGATTATGATGAGCCCTTTTCCCCTGTGGCAAGGTACACCACAATCCGAGCAATGATTTCACTTGCATCTGTTCTAGGATGGAAACTTCACCAGATGGATGTGAAGACAACCTTCCTCGATGGTGAGGTTGAGGAAGAGGTTTATATTCAACATCTTGAATGATTTGTGGTGCATGGGAAGGAATCCCATGTTTGCAAGCTAAAGAAACCTCGATATGGTCTTAACTTAAGTCTCTAGGGATTGGTACTTGTTAGGTGGAAATATTGTCGTTTAATTCCATTGTAGTACTTGCCCAACTATTTAATTTGTCAATCCGAGGTTCGTAGGCTTATTAAGCACACGCAAAATATATGCAAGATTGAAGTTGAATTAAGCGAATCTAACCCCCCTTGCTAATTGCTAATTGCTAATCTAATTCCCCCTTAAGCTGAAACACACAACTGCTAATCTAATGTTGGAAGCTGAAACACACGGCTGAAAGTAAATTGCATAAAAGAAAGACAACATATGAAGAGCAACAAGACAACACATGTGAGCTCACATTAACAATAAATAAATCTTAATTTACATCACAAAAATCAATGACAAATCATGAAAGCATCAAAACGAAGATTATGAACAAAAGCTAAGAATCCCCTTCTCCATATTACAAAGTCAAAACTAATTTCTATAATCTGATACTAATCTCCCCTAATATACAATATCAAATGAAGAGAGAGCACTCTCTTTTATACATGAATTTTTTTGGGAAGAAGATAACCATCTCATACTGACAGTTCCATTATTCTCTCAACCACTCTCAACTACTTTCCTATTATTACAAAATATGATCCCTTCAAATCCTCCACATGTCTCTCACAAATTCTCCACATATCTCTCATACATCCTAGATAAGATATGCCAACCAAATATCCATGATCTTCTCCTTGGAATATTCTTTGAATAACTATATCCTTGAAATGGTGGAGGAGATATTCGAGAAGTCTTTTCTTTGAATTGATCCTTCACATATTCCTACACATTACAAAGCTCATCCATACTTGAGATATTAGTGAAAAACATGTTAATTTCTAATATTTAATCATTAATTCACTTATAATACTAAAATGAATAAAGTGGAAAATAATAAGATGAAACTCAAGTACATGTATGGAAATGGTATGATGAAAGGTTAATGGGATGATGAAATGTGAGGAATAGAAGGAGGTAAGGTGGATGAAAATATGACATTTATGAATCCCAACACACTCCCCAACTAAACTTGTTGCATGTCCTCATGCAACCATGCATGGATTTTCTTAAGAAATTTTGGCATCTGAACTTTGGCTTTGATTGATGATGTCTTTCCAACAATGAATGTTTCCAGGGTGTGAGTAACAGCTGACATTTTCTTATGGCTGGTTCTTGTGTAACAACCATGAATACAAAGAATGTTGGTTCTTGTGTTAACAACATTTATCTCATTATCTGTTTTCTTGCTGCAATAATAATTTAACCATACACTCATTGAAAATGATGAGATATCAATGTGCATAAGAAAGCATCAATGTGTATAAGAAAGCCTTTTCTTTACCTTTATGAATCATGCCAATATGTGTATCAATGTGTATGGAGCAAAGTGCAACAGAGGATTTGTCGGAAAAGAAATGTTGGTGAATGATAAATGAGATGAAAAATGGAGTAATGGTAGTGGAAAAATGGAATGATGGTAGTGAAATGATGATAGTGAATATAGTTCAGAGTTGCATCTGTGAAATGGAGAGTTTGGTGGAGTTGCAGCTGTGAAATGGAAAGTTTGGCACAGTTGCAGCTAATGTTGCAGCCAACTTCCTGAACTAATATCTCCCAAAATACAAATTGGGTTTGGACGAAAATTTTCAAGCAAGGTTCTACTAGTCCAATGCATCTCCACACCAAAAATCAGAAAAACCCACATCATGGATTTCGAGAAAAATGAAAATTGGATGTAGGTGATGATGGATGTTTTTTAGAAATCCATGTATTGGATTGAGCTGAAACTTGCCAATTTTGTTCATCATAATATTATCCAATCCCTGTCCAAAAATCATGAGGATCCAATGTATGGTTTGTGAGATATACTCAATTCAAATTCTGCATTTTATATAAGGAACAATATGTATGAGAAAATGAATAAACTGTCACAAAGATTTCATGTCCTCTGAAAATATGATTGCATTTGAGATCCTATAGAGTGTTCAACAACCTCTATCTTCATCCTCCCCAACTGAACTTGTTTCATGTCTTCGTGCAAATTGGCATGGGTTATGAAAGTGAAAAAAAGGGATGGAGCACGGTGAGGGAATTTTTCAAATTATTCATTGCTAGCATGTAAGGAATTGCATGATTAAAGTTTAGAAAACAACATACCTCCACTTACCCAAGAATGATGATGAACTATGCAATAGGAACGTGGTTGGTGATGTTGTTGGTGCAACTGCTGTAACTACTGGATCAGAGAAGATGTCATTGCTGCAGGATCATAAAAATGTAACTGAAATTGCCGCTGCTGAATTATGGAGAATGTGACTGGATCGTGGAAGATGTCACTGCTGCAGGATCATGAAAATGTAACTGTCAATGTTGCTGCAGCTATAACTGGATCATGGGAAATGTCGAAGGCAGAAAGTGGAACCGTGGTACTCTCATATAGTCTTCACCCACTACAAAACCCGAGGGTACAATTCTAGTCATGAGAATAAATGTGTCCATGTCGAGCATGAAAATAAGTCATTGGATTACCGGCCATTGATGAATGTCGTTAACCAATGCAAGGCAAACTCACCATTGATTTCAATGAGTGCCAAGGTACCTAAGTACATCTTGCAAAGTGTGAATAGATATGCTGATGTTGAGCCATTTGCAAGATATGACGATCAAGGGACATTGATGTATTCCCATGATTGTCAGCGAGAGAACTTACCATTAAGGCATGCAAGCCTCCAGGTACTCAAAAAGGAACTCTAGTCTATATCTCAGATAAGGTGCTAAGGTCAATGGGGCAAGACTTGTTGAAAGGTGGGCCTTAAGGAATCCCACATCAGTCAACACGATTTTTTATAAAAAATTGGTAGGACTATAGGAAAGATCTTAGTAGCAACAATGTTTATGGCAAGGAAATGTAATTATGGAAAGGGAACTGGTTTTATTCAGAAGGCAAACTGAAATAGGAGAAGAAAGAAAAAATGAACTGAAAAAGATAAAGGGATGTATGTGACTCAGTAAGATAGGCATGTGTGAAGTCATGTCAGTTAAGGCAATGAAATAGTGGACTCCAACATGGATGACTAATGTGACTTGAAGGAGAAATGTGGGTAAACATTCATGACGCAAATGGGTTTATGAATGGTTTCTATGTAACAACAAACGTCATGATGTTTATGATGGGTAACAACTCCTTCAAGCTACCTATCAAAGCATGTTTCTCAAAAAGTTTTGTGATTCTTGAAAAATCACTTCAATAGAAAAATGCAGTCGTCTCTAAATCTGAAAACTAAATCCTGCATGAAAACTTGTGAGACATTCGAAAAACATAATATGCAGAAAGACAAATGTGACAAATCAAAGAAATAAAATGCGTTTTTATACTTGTTGTCGTTGTGCACTTGTTTCGTCGTCGATTACTATAGCTGTAACAGCCGGCTGTAATGAACTTCTACATAGGGATGATCAATATGTGAGTAAAGAAGTCACGACCCAATAATGGTGTTTTTGTGAATGTGTTGTTGTGTAACAGCAAACATCATGATGCATGAACAACACATGACGCAAAAAGTCTCTTTGGCTTTTGTATGTTATTTTTCCCGTTGACTGCTGTCAAAGTGACTTGAAGAAAATAACTTATCGTGAAGCGTAAAAACCATGCGTTTGTATTGTTTTCAGGAATGTAAGAAAGTCCATTTGCAATTTTTTTAATTTTACAATGTTTTTTTATTTTTCTTTTTCTTTCTTTTCATGGTTTTATAATTTTTATTGTTTTTGTTTTACACACCAAAATAAAATGCAAAAATTATGCTACAGGAAACGACAGTTTTGTTTCGGCCTCATCAAATATTCCCAAGTGCATAAGTAACAGTTTACTTGCTGATACCTGTGACTAAAGTTTTATAATTTCAAATATGCTTCTTAGGGCCATTGTCAAATTTATTCAAGCAAACCGAAGTTGTGCCAGAGCATGATCCTCATCAATTTGTTGCATTAATTCCAAATGTTTTTCTTGCATGATCAGACCTGTACATCATCAAACATATTGAATCTTGGGAGCATAGAATTCTCTGCAACAAATAGCAATATGGAAATAAACATAAATGTCGATCCTGAATAGAGAAACTTGCTTCCTGCAAAAACTCATCAATCATAGATGCTGAGAGCATAAATATGTCATGAACATTTTATTGTCTCCGCCCTCCAAGCTGTTTTGTTTTGTTTTGTGATTTTTTTTTAATTTTTGTTTTCAATTTGAAATGACCATGTGCTATAAGAAGGATAGCTCTTGAACTGGAGACACAGTGTTGTAATTAATCCAATATTCACAAAATTTTAATACTACTTGTGCTAAAGTACAAGTATTTTTGGAAACATTAAATATCTTCATTGCAGAAACAAGATATTGGTATGGATATTGCAAATTAAGGTCAAAATCTACTACAACACATTCTTCCATGAGTACAAGTTGTTTTTGTTGCTCATAAAACTACTTTTTTTAGCAGTGGATGGATTTCTTATTGCAAAAGAATTCATTATGTCACACAAAAAATATTCTATTGATAACTTAACCTTAGAAGGATCGATGGTGATGTCTCTACTGAAAATGTTGGAGCACCAAAAACGTTGGGTGATCGACCTGCTTCTTGCCTTGGTTTGGCCTCGGTGTTATTGAAAAATTTCTCTATATTCTTCGTACCAATGGGAGCTACAGCAAGCAATGCATAAAATGGGAGCCCATAGGTATGGTGAGATCTGGGAAAAGAGGAGCCTGATGAATATAATCTCTACCAGCCCCGTATCGTAACAGCTCCCTCTCAGTTATTGCAGAATCAGTGCCATGTCTGGCTAATGGAGCCTGAGGAATATAATCAACACGTACTGAACGTCATGCTTTCTCTTGATAATGTAATATATCATCTCTCATAATTTCTCTCGGCGAAACTCCTCCTGATGCAATTCCTCTCGGTGCAGTTCCTCTCTTTGTAATTCCTCTTGTTGCAGCTCTTCTCTTCGCAATTCCTCTCGTCGCAACTCTTCCCTCTTTAGTTCCTCCCTCATTAGTTATTTCCTAAATTTAAGCTTCCTAGCGCGATGAAGATCATCCTGAACTCTAGGTTCAAGTGCAGGTGGGGCAGCCACAACAACATGGGAACCGTTGTTGATGGAAATGGAGGATCTCACATGAAGATCATTGTTCTAAGTCTGGAAGAGATGAATTAGCAGGAATTTTGTTAGTTTGTTGTAAATCAAACGATAAATGGGATTTTAGTTTCGTAACCGCCGGCAGAGAAATATCTTTGTTTCAGTTGAACGTACTAGTGGATTGAGGAGATACATATCGATCACAGGAATTGCGTTAAATGGATTTGCTAACCTCGTCTCTCCCTCTCAACGTGTATTGTCAGCATTCCAAATTTTGGCAATTATTCTGATTATCTATTGGCTTGGTAAGCATGGGAATTTAGCCAGGAATCGCAGAAAACCATTAGCTAGAGAGCCAAGTGATATAAAGAAACAGATTTGGATCTTGGAGTATTCCTTTTGCAAGTTTCAGCGTGGAAATTTATGTACCAGAAAGACTCAATTCAATTGTGACACAGTTGCAGCCACTGTTTTAGCTCAATTCGAATGTGACAGTTTCAGCATGTAATAAAATTTTTTTTATTTGCATTACTTCAAATTTTAGGAAATGGAGATCTCAAAAATTAAAGCATCATTATTCTTTTTGAAAACCGTTATAGCCATACTACTTTCTGATCCTCAGATCCTATGAAGCACAGAGGAGAGCATACTTATTCTGGGTGAAAACAAAAACTGAAAATAAAATCCTACCTACTCTATGCTAATTGGGAATTAGAAAATAGTTAGGTGTAGTTAAATATCCAATGTAGCCATTCACGTAACAGCAATAACAATATGTTCAATGTTAATTTTGCAAATAGAAAATGAGGATAAACAGAAATGTGTGAAATTAGTTGTTGTGACTGTGAATTAACTAAATAAAAACAAAAACTAATTTGATCTAACCTGGTACTCACTCGAAACCATCGTTCGATAGGGATTTCATAGGCATAGTTTTCACTCCTCAGATCATGCTGCAACTCCTCGTTGTCCTCCTCGACCTCCTGCTCGCATAATTGTTCGTCATCATATGTGCAGGATTCTTCGTATGTTGATTCTTCATTTGTTTCTGGAGGAGTAATTAAGCTCTCTGCTGCTGTTAAGATCTCCTCTTCATGAGAAGAGGAGATCCCTACTTTTGCAAGGATCTGAGTGAGCTGTTCCAAGCTTAAACTCATTGTTAAATCATTTTGAAAAAGGGATTCTTACAACACCCAAATCTAAATGAAAAAAAAAAAAACACTATGTACAGAAAACAATTACTCTTCATAGTTGGGAAAAAAACACACTTGCTGAAATTAAAATTCACACTTGCAGAATTGAAACACTCATTGCAGAAATCGAAATTCACACTCTAGTGTACGCTTGCAGAAAATCAAACTAACTTCAATCCATCATGCTTCCCCGGTAACGACGCCAAAATGTTAGGCATAAATATTGTCGTTTAATTCTGTTGTAGTACTTTCCCAACAATTTAATTTGTCAATCTGAGGTTCGTAGGCTTACGAAGCACACGCAAAATATATGTAGGATTGAAGTTGAATTAAGCTAATCTAACCCCCCTTGCTAATTGCTAATTGTTAATCTAATTCCCCCTTAAGCTGAAACACACAACTGCTAATCTAATGCTGGAAGCTGAAACACATGGCTGAAAGTAAATTGCATAAAAGAAAGACAACATATGAAGAGAAAAGAGACAACACATGTGAGCTCACATTAACAATAAAGAAATCTTAATTTACATCACAAAAATCAATGACAAATCATGAAAGCATCAAAACTAAGATTATGAACAAAAGCTAAGAATCCCCTTCTCCATATTACAAAGTCAAAACTAATTTCTACAATCTAATACTAATCTCCCCCTAATCTACGATATCAAATTAAGAGAGAGCACTCTCTTTTATACATGAATTTCTTTTGGAAGAAGATAACCATCTCATAATGACAAATCCATTATTCTCTCAACCACTCTCAACTACGTTCCTATTATTACAAAATATGATCCCTTCAAATCCTCCACATGTCTCTCACAAATTCTCCACATGTCTCTCATACATCCTAGATAAGATATGCCAACCAAATCTCCATGATCTTCTCCTGGGAATATTCTTTGAATAACTATCTCCTTGAAATGGTGGAGGAGATATTCGAGAAGTCTTTTCTTTGAATTGATCCTTCACATAAAAGCTCATCCATACTTGAGATATTAGTGAAAAACATGATAATTTCTAATATTTAATCATGAATTCACTAATAATACTAAAATGAATAAAGTGGAAAATAATAAGATGAAACTCAAGTATATGTATGGAAATGGTATGATGAAAGGTTAATGGGATGATGAAATGTGAGGAATAGCAGGAGGTAAGGTGGATGAAAATATGACATTTCTAAGTCCCAGCAGTACTCCAGAATTGATAGCTACCTTCAGAAACTGGGTTTCTGTAAGAGTGAAGCCGATCCAAATTTATACTTCAAAGTAGTGAAGAACCAACCATTGATATTGGTTGTATACATTGATGATTTGTTTCTCACTAGAGGAACATCTGATTGCTTGGTGCAAGAGGGAGCTCACCTTAGAGTTCGAGATGAAAGACTTAGGTTTGATGCACTACTTTCTTGGCCTTGAGATCTAGCAAAGAAAAGATGAAAATTTTCTATCTCAATAGAAGTACACTGTGGATATATTGTGCAAGTTAGGCATGATCGATTGCAAACCTATGACTACACCGATGGTTTCCAATTTGAGGAAACTTCATGAGTAAGGATCTAGATCAGAATCAGTAGATCCCACTTTGTATAGACAACTTATAGGATCACTAATGTACTTGATACATTCAAGGCCTGATATATGTTATGCTGTGAGAATTCTGAGTCAATTTATGTCTAATCCGAGACACATACACTGGATAGCTTCTAAGCATGTTCTTAGGTACCTTTGAAGTACAATTTCATATGGACTCAGATATGCCTCCAGTGGAGGAGTCATGTTACTTGGTTATATAGACTCATACTGGGGAGGAATCAATGTGGATTGTAAGAGTAAATCCAGGTACTGTTATAGCCTAGCATCAACTATGATATCTTGGTCCAGCAGGAAGTAGGGCTCTGTAGCCCAGAGCAATACTGAAGCAAAATACATAGTTGCTAGTGTTTCTTGCCGAGAATCAATGTGGCTCAGAAAGCTACTTGCAGGGTTGCTCGGTGAAAAGCTTGAGCCTACAGTTATTAGGTGTGACAATCAGAGTTGCATCAAGATTTTCAAAAACCCATTGTTTCATGACAAGTCGAAGAATATTGAAATGAAGTATCACTTCATCCAAGACATGGTCCAGAAAGGTGCAGTGAAACATCAATACATTGCTATTGATGAGCAGATTGTAGATGTGTTAACAAATCCTCTGTCAGTGACAAAGTTTAGGTACTTCGGAGACAAGATTAGTATGGAAGATAATGCCTCCCTCACTGAGAGGGAGTGTTACATATACATCATCAAGAGACATTCTCCAAACCAATCTTGTGTAGCCAAGATTGATCCTCCCGTATAGAGGTGAGAACTTTAATTGCCTTTCGTGTAAAGGTTATTCCTCCCGTATATAGGTACTTGATAAAAGTAATGATGTTGTAAAGTCTTGTTGGACAAGACTCCATACTTGTGTGTCAAGTCATGATTATCATGTGAACCTTCTGTATAAAGGTATCCATGGGATGGACCTCCCATATAAAGGTCATGCTTTACTTGTTAAAAGCATTTAATGTTGTGTGATTTATTATTAAGCATGATCAATAGTTCCTATTAAGTCTCCTTTAGAGATTGATCACCTCTAAAGTGAATTACTTTAGCATATGATCATTTGGTTCAGAATAATATAATATGATCACATCAGACAATAATTCTTCTTAGTATAATGTAATGTGATGGATAATTAAAATTAGCACATATTGACCATGCAGTAAGAGATAAAGAAATAAACGATAAATCATAGAGATCAAGAGAATTCGAAATTGCCCATGCAGACACTTCAACCAGTTAAAGAGAACTCGAATTGTTAAAGCTTTAGTTAAGTATCAATGTATGCCTCAATCAATGCTTCAGTTAAAGCATTAGTTAAAGATGTGCCTCAGTTAACTAAAGAACTCACAGTGGTCACTTCAAGCAAATCAATCAACATGATTTTAGTTAACTAAGTGTTAAATAAGAAGGACTAGTTAACCAAGGTGTTTTCACTATAGTTAAACTAAAATACAACACTTCAGTAAATCAAGGAGAACTCGAATTGATCACTACAGTGATGTTATCAAGATTCATCTAAAGACATTTAACTAAGTGACAACAAAGAAGATCTAGTTAACTAAGTGTTATTGCAGGACGACACTTATGTTAAACTAAAAGATGACACGTGAGTTGCGACATTTGAATGTCAACACTTAAGTTAGCCACCTAACTAAGTAGGAAATATTTTGGTTGATAGGAGAGTTCATCCTAAGTGTAGGTCAGTGAGATAAAGCACTGCATGAGAAGTGGGGTGCACTTCTTCATGCAAGATTGATAATCTAGTTTGAGGGTGAGTTCATCCTAAAGTTAAAATATAAAAATAGAAGAGAAGAATGTATAGACATGTTATATGGGATTGATGAATTCAATGTGAAGCGAATTCTCTTCTCCTTTTAAGGAAAGGCACTTCTCTTTATGTGCAGGATATCATTATTGAAGGAAAGGCACTTCTCCGATTGATCTATCTTCTCTATTTTCCCTAGGGTATATCTTGTGTTATGGTTGTATGAATTTCATGTGATTGAATTGTCTCATTGCTTGAATTTTTGACATCTAAAAGAATTAAAGTTCAAAGCTCAACCAAAAATAAATAAATAAACAGAGCATTGAGAAGATAGGATGCCCATAAGTCAAATCGCGTCAGTAGAGGTGCACCCAAAAGTTAGAGTGCGTCAACAGAGGTGTGGCTAGAAGACAGAGTGCATTGGTAGAGGAATGCCCATCGACAGACAATGCATTAGTAGAGGTGCATCCTTTTGTATGATAGTATCTATCATGAGCAGTGTGTCAGCAAGACAACACCCGTTTATAGAGCACCCTAAATTCAAGACAATGGGTGTTGAAAGTAGCAAGTGATGGATCAGTTTATAATTGTGCCAATAGTTGAATCGTTCCAAGGTTGCAACATGGATGGTTCCAAAGAGTCTTGGAAGACTAAGATGGAAAATGAGTTCAAGGAACAAAAATGATGGCACTAGTAGACTCAAGAGATGTGCCTTGTCGAAATAAGGAATTTAAAGCGAACCGATGTGAAGGTGGAAATATTTACCCAAAAAGTGCTAGCCTTGGTAGGACAAGTGCAAAGTTGGGCAATGAGGGTGGATTTGTTTAGAAGGAAGTTCAACTAATTCATAGCAGGGATGCAACCGAAGTTACTCTTAGGTATTAGCACATTGCATTTTTTCTTTTTTCATAAAATCACATTCATGCCAAGAATTGTCCTTTGAAGCCACCAATGGAGAAGAGGCTATAATAAGAACAACCAACATTAGTTGCGAATCCAACGGAATTGGGAGCAACTCAAGTGCAAGAATTTTCAAAGGAAAAGAAGTAGGTTTAGGTGCCTTGATAGGAGGTCTAGGAAAGTTTGTTGCAGGCTATAGGAAATATTCACAAGAAGGAATTTTGAATGACCTGTATTTTGTGTATGCCATCATGAGTGTATTAAAGGTAGCATCTTTGATTGACTTTCGTGCAATGCACAATTTTATGAATGAACGAAATGCTACAACACTTCAACGTAATTATTAAGCAAGATTGGATGTGTTCAAAGGAATGAACTGAGTTGAAGCTAGTGGTAGGGGTGGTTCATTCTGCACCATTTAAGGTTGGAGAGTGGTTTGGAAGTTTAGAATTGACGGTGGTTCTGATGGATGACCAAGCAATAAACCTAGGGAAAGGCATCCTCAAGATTTCTAAATCTATTCCATTTCCCCATGTGAACTACTTAATGTTCTTAGGTGAAGCGTGGGTGAAGCTGGGACTCATAGAGTGTCAATGATTAGTAGGAAGATGGGGAGAATGCCTAGGATGTCTTCCATTTGATTGGTCAAGGAAATTGCAGATCCTGTGGGCTTGTCTAGTATCATCGCAAAACAACAAGAGAAGTGGAGTTCGAGCAAAGAATTTGTAGGTGCACACATTGGTAAATACCAAATGGAGCAAAGGTTGGGAGTGTTGGAGATCTTGGTAGATTCACTTGTACATAACCTTGGACCATTTGGTGCTTTGGATGACTGGAATAAAGGTGCAAGAGACATGGAGGCACATGCAAAGGTGACAGTAGAAAAGACACTTTCCAAGGAGAAAAAAAATCAAGTATTGGGTTGCAACAACGTGAATAGGAATGTACCCAAAAAAACCATTAATTGCAAGAAAACATGGACAATGAATTGGGTCACAAACCTATACATAATATGGTCACCCTTAATTTCTGTGATAGCTCAACAAGATGAGGGAAACTTTGTGGCTATTGAGAACATTGATGATGATCAACCACTTGAGAAAGAGTTTAACAAGGAAACACATGAATAACAAGTTAAGATGGTCAACCTTAATTTATGTGATGCTCAACAAGATGAGGGAAAATTTGTGGCTATTGAGAACATTGATGATGATCAACCACTTGAGAAAGAGTTTAGCAAGGAAACACATGAATAACAAGTTCCAAAAACAAAAGAGGCACATTTCCATGCCATGGAGGTAGCGGTATAAGAGGACATCCCAAACAAAGTTACAAATGTGGAGTAAGCATCTTCCCACATCACATAATCAAATCAAGATTCAAATTTGGGTGCGGTAGTGGAAGAAGAATACTTTCCGACAAGGACCCTGCATCCATTGTGGATTTTTACTGACATGTGATGGGGATTTATAACTACTAGTTGACTTCCATATTATTAGAAGAATTGAGTTGAAAACCATCAGAAAGGGATGCAATTTTGAGGTATTTGTGCATGGAGAACAAGTCAAATTGTTTGGCATTGGTGTGAATCACCATCTGCTGAACAATGTACGAATCTCATACATAGATGATAACATGAGGTTGTCTCACTACCTAGGACAGAACAGTGGAGCCTTGTGCAAGTTTGGAAAGGTGCCTGGGAAAGTTTATTCAAGTGAAACAATGGGAAAAGGTAACTATGCGACTTTTCCTTAGCCTAGATAAAGTTGTGCAAGTTGATTGAAATGCAACTTGAAGGACCTGTTTTGGCATGAGGAGGTGCATTCTTGTGAGATAGACGTAATGGTTGGATTAGCTACCTAACTAGTCCAAATCATAGGGTATGCCAATGTGTATATGCATGGAAAGAATGGACCAAATACAGATGCGGTAAGAGGTCAAAAGGGAGCAACACTTTTGGGCACTTAGACAACTTGTTGGGTGTGTGAGCTATCTCAAAGAAAACACCCAATATTTAATTATCGACCAGGGTTGGTAATCTTAGAGTTGAGGCAAAGTATATGCTAAGGTAGGATGATACCTAAATTTCGGCTTGTCAGACCTTAAAAGATTAAATAAAGAAAAGATCGAAAGATCTTTCAAAATGAAAAACAGAGTCAAACTTCAGAAAAAAAACATAGAAACTAACTGAACTTACCTGAACTACTAGATCAAAATAATGTCAAACAATGCTACTCTTTTAAACGAATAGGGAAGACAAAAACTACTCTTTGTAAAAATGGAAACTACTTAATCACATGAATAGAAAACTAAGATAAAGCAAATTTTGAACTATTAATGACTTTAACAGCTATTCAAAACTACTACAGCACCTATTTCCATTCTCCTTGGAAATCTTGAGGAAAAGTACCAAATGTGATGGGAATAGGGGTGGATGTATCGAAGTGGCTTTCAAAAGTAACGAGAAAACAAAATGGGATTAAATCTAATTTAACCTCTACAAAGAAATGCAAGCTAATGATTACCCAACTACAATTACCTTTGAACATAATGATCTATCTCCTCTTTATAAATGAGGAACTTGGAATGAAGAAGTCTAGAAGCAAGTAGAAAACTTGATAAAAATATTAAATCCAGAAGCATGTAGAAAACTTAATAAAGATATTGTACTTCTGAACTAAACCGTATTCCATGAATCCATTATTAGCATGAGAAGAATAATCCAAGATTGAAATGATTTGGAGAATGGAATTACTAACTTAACCTAATATTGCTATTATTAACATATTGAAGATGAAACTAATAAATTCTGAAACCATAAATCATATAAGGAAAAGATAACTTGTAAATAACTGAAACAAAGTTTTAAAGAAAGAGGGAATGACAACTAAAGAAGATGACAAAATTTGATCCAAACTTCATATAAAATGAAACAAGGTCTTAATGATTCCTAAGAATACTAATTAAGGATGAAAGAGATCATACTTGGAATAAAACCTAAAAACTGGATTCTAATTCAGCAAACTGATGAAAGAAGTGGTGAGGTCCGAATGCTAGTCCGGATGGCTATCCAAATGACAGTCCGAATGGAAGAAAAACAACTTAAACTAAAGAGAAGAGAAGATGGGATGATTTTACTTACCAGCTGGATGATGCATATGATCCTATCATGCAGGGGAAGCAATGAATAAGGTGGTTAAGAGCTACAGTGAGAAGAAGCTATCTATGTTAATGATAATTTATGAAACTAACTATTTCTATTTTATCCTGAAATGAGATGGAGATGTAACTGAAGCTAATATTATGCTACTGGAAAGAAACTACATAATTCTAGCGTATGAGCAGATTTAGAAGATTGAGCTATCTATTTCACTAAATTAAAGAAAACTATTTAAGCAGTTAAATGAACTAAGTGCAATCTAAAATACTTAAGCAATTGAAATAAACTAAACCTAAGATAATTAAACAAACCAAATAAATCTAAGTGTGGTCGGTCACCATTTACTTCTAAAACATTAATAAAGCAAAATATACATAACATAAATAGAAACATTATTTACATAAACAACAGAGCATCATTTTATATCACAGTACATAAACACCATATACAAAGAAGATACATAAATAAAATAACAACATGTTTTATTTACAAAAGACAACGATGATTCATATACACTGATGAAGAACCATTGGCTGTTGAGGGGCCCATCTCAGCAAACAGAGGTTGAGCCTTTAATCAATCAATTGCCACGCATGCTTGACAAATCCCATAAAACTGAAACATAGATATATTAATAAAAGATAGAGTTATAGTGTTTTAGTACTCATTTGCAGCTGAAAAGATAGGAAAATCTAAAGGTAAAAAGATTGACTGACTAATGACTAACTCGTCTCTGATACAGGGATATCTATTTATACAGTGTTACAATGAATAAAGCAAATCAACCCTTTAGTGGTCGACTGCTTAATAACAGTCTATCTTGAATTCCCCAAAACGGCTCTGTTTAATAAATCATGACACGCATAAGCCAAAGGAGATTCTGCTTAATCATTTCATGACAGATCGTAGCCAGAGAATGGCGTCATAATGACTTATGACAGCACACAGAGCTTTTCCCAAACTCCACGGCGTTGATCCTCCATGCGATGTTGAAACATTAATACTCCCTTGACATGGGCAGAGATGGATGTGGTGTCGAGTTGAGCGCGCAGGAGAAAGGATATTCTTAGAACATCAGCTCACGTATCATCAGGGCCATGTCCCAAACAGAATCCACACGCCGGTTCACTTTCTAACGGCCCGAGCGTATCTAAACCATCGATTTCTCGGGTCGAATGCGAGTCCGAATGGTGGGCTGAATGCAGCTGATCATCCAAAACTTCAATATGCATCTAATTGAAGATTCGTTCGAGAGCCAGAACCTGCAAGACAAAATGTAGTTACTAAACAAGCCAAATAAACATCAATAAGCCATAATATAACAATTTTTACCCAAAATACATGTGATGTGTAAATAAACGCATACCTGCTCCATTTGACAGGCTGAATGGCAAGGAGAGTAACTAATTACATCAAAAATGGTGAAAGTAATGCCAATCAGAGTGTATTTGATATTCAAAAATAGTGACAAAAACGAGCACCAACATTCCCTGAAACTAGAGACATGCCAGGTCCCACTAAGCAAACAGAGCAAAAAAATTTAGGAAGAAGGTTGAGCTGCGGTAGCAACTGCCTTCGACTTAGACGAGGAAGTGCTTTTAGCTCTAAACTTTTGGAGTTGCTCCTTCAAATTGTCATGCTTCAAATGGAGAGAAAGGTTGGAGACGGTTTTGGCTCCGTTTATATTTTCCACACATTTCATCTAAAAGCGTAGGTCTTGTTTTCTTGGCGAATCCCAGCAATGATCTCTTCATACTTTACATGCTGGCTTCTTAGCTCTGCCACATCTTGAGTTAATCTATCCACAGTCTGCTAGAGTGGAACAGAGACTTCTATTAAGGACATAAGGTCCTTTTGAGGGCTCAATTCCTTCTGAAAAGGTGGCTCAGGATCACCAGTTGTAATCGGTGCCTCAATGGCCTTGTATTCAGTAGATGTAGAGGCAGGCTCCAAGACAGGTTCCTCAAGTAGACTGCCTGATAAATTAGCCAATGCGAGGAGAGGAGACTCAGGGATAGAGTCATTTGTTTGATCGTCGGGATTGTCTAGGTGCATTGGCTCATTAACTGTCTGATCAATGGACTAATCAATGGTCTTCTCGTCGGACTGAATGATGGGAGGGTCAACCATTGGATCACAATTAGCCCTTCTGGAATTCATGGGTATAAGTGAGAAGAATGAGGGTTCTGTGGTTGCATCCTCATGGACATGCTCAGGGGAAGATGCATGATCAGGGCACACCTCTTTCACAGCATCCTCACTAAACCTTACAACCTTGGGGACTTTTTCTTTCTCGGCAGAGTTTGGAGTCGATTCATTGC